>CM038144.1:129941249-130248749 GCA_021437245.1 Aegilops speltoides
GCATCACTAAATCCAAGTGGGTGAGCTCAGCTCACGGGCGATCCCGTGTACATCACCCTCGTGGCCCTTGGTGCCTTGTTCTCGCATGAGCTAATGGCGGGATGAGTATGAGTAAGGCACGCGACTTGGTGCCCACAGCCCACGAGAACCCATGGCGCCGATTGTTTTTCTTGAGGATCTTTGCATGAGAAGGCTGAGCACGGCGTGCGTGCTCGGGTCCGTCCTCTGCAACCGATAAACCCAACGACCGAGCTCATGCGGCGGGCCGACCCGTTCACATCGCCTCACAGGGTCGTTGGTGTATGCAGCCTTCTCATGCAATAACCTCGGAGACTCATTGGTCAGGTTTGCCTAACCATCTCGAGGATTAACAAAAGTATCCCCGAGGGAGTCTGGACTAGGTGTCCCGGATAGCCAAACTATCATCATTGGCGGACTCCAAGACTATGAAGATACAAGATTGAAGACTTACGTCCCGTGTCGGATGGGACTTTCCTTGGCGTGGAAGGCAAGCTTGGCAATCTGAGATATGTAGATCTCCTACCATTGTAACCGACTCTGTGTAACCCTAGCCCTCTGGTGTCTATATAAACCGGAGGGTTTTAGTCCATAGGACGAACAACAATCATACCATACGCTAGCTTCTAGGGTTTAGCCTTCTTGATCTCGTGGTAGATCCACTCTTGTACTACCCATATCATCAATATCAATCAAGTAGGAGTAGGTTTTACCTCCATCGAGAGGGCGAACACAGGTAAAAACATCGTGTCCCTTCTCTCCTGTTACCATCCGCATAGACGCACAGATTCGGGACCCCCTAGCGAGATCTGCGGTTTTGACACCCGACATTGGTGCTTTCATTGAGAGTTCCTCTGTAGCCGTCACCTATAGGTCCGATGGCTCCTTGATCATCAACCACGACGCGGTCCAGGTGTGACTTTTCTCCCGGACAGATCTTCGTATTCAGCTGGCTTTGCCTGCGGGCCAATTAAGCAGCCATCTGGAAGCGGTCGAAAGCTCGCCCACAGCCGTTGGGTCGATTTGGAAGTTTGAACTTCACGGCCGACATCGCGGAGACTTGATCTTGATGGATTCGAGCCAGCCCGAGCGCCGCAGACTATCACGATGGGCATGATTTAGCTCTGCTACGGGACGATTGCCACAGGAGGCGACACGAGTCGCTCCGACCCTTAATTCGAGCTATCTACGCGGTCGAGATGGGTGGCTGGACACCGCCTCGGGGCTGCTACCTCTCTGGCGATGGAGCGAATACCGACCTTGTCCCTTGTGAAGCTCGTGACTCCGAGGTGCCGGACTCCGAACCTCCCGCGCCCCTACCAATCGAATCCGATTGGGCGCTGATCATGGAGTTCACCGCTGCGGACGTCTTTCAGCACTCGCCTTTTGGCGACATCCTGAATTCGCTAAAGTATCTCTCGTTATCAGGAGAGCCCTAGCCGGATCACGGTCAGGACGGTTGGGATGTGGACGATGAAGAAATTCAAAATCCACCCACCACCCACTTTGTAGCCACTGTCGATGACCTAACCGACATGCTAGACTTCGACTCCGAAGACATCGATGGTATGGACGACGATGCCGGAGACGACCAAGAACCAGTGCCTACTGGGCACTGGAAAGCCACCTCGTCATACGACATATACATGGTGGATATCCCAAAGGATGGGAATGGCGAGGGAACAGCGGAGGAAGACCCCTCCAAGAAACAGCCTAAGCGCCACGGCGTCAAGCGCCGCTCTAAATCCCGCCAGAAGAATGGAGATTCCGCACCGAGATAACAACACCCAGATAAGTGTCAAGACAACCCCTCAAAGAAGATTCAGCACGGGAGGATGGAGAAGCCAGCCCTCATGAGAGAGCGGCAGACGAAGAGGTAGAGGATGATAATTACATGCCTCCCTCCGGAGACGAGGCAAGACTCGACGACGATGAATTCGTCGTGCCTGAGGATCCCGTCGAACAAGAGCGTTTCAAACGCAGGCTTATGGCCACGGCAAGCAGCCTCGAGAAAAAGCAGCAACAGCTTAGAGCTGACCAAGATTTGCTAGCCGATAGATGGACTGAAGTCCTTGCGGCCGAAGAGTACGAACTCGAACGCCCCTCCAAAAGCTATCCCAAGCGCAAGCTACTCCCCCGATTAGAGGAGGAAGCATATAAACCTACATCACCAGCGACAATACGCGGCGACCGGCCACTCGTGGTCCGCAGAGAGGCCTCTAGGCTTACGCTAAAGCCGTACCCGGCATCGCTCAAAAGTACAAAGCCATGGGAATGCGCCGACTTGCGAGACATATTGGAGGATAAGGCAAGACAATCAAGATCGATCTACGGATCGCGTGGGCGCTTCACGATACGCGACGACAACCGTCACGCCGGATCTGACAAGTCCGCCGGGCGAAACAAGAGACAAAGCTCGCTTGAGCTACGCCGTGATATAGCCCAATATAGAGGCGCCAGACACCCACTATGCTTCATGATGAAGTAATGGATCATCAAATCCGAAGGGTTTAAACCCGTGAATATTGAATCCTATGATGGCACAACAGACTCCCGCGGTTTGGATCAAGACTATCTCCTTCATATCCACATGGCCCGCGGTGATGATCTTCACGCCATCAAATACCTCCCACTCAAGCTTAAAGGACCAGCTCGCATTGGCTTAACAACTTGCCGCCAGAATCAATTGGTGTTGGGAGGACCCGAAGCGCATTCCTTGATAACTTCCAGCACGCATGTATGCGACCACCGACACCGTGATGACCTAAGCCACATAATTCAGCAGCTGATTTAATTGGCTGCACAATTCTAGACACGGTTCTTAACCAAGAAAAATCAAATCGCCGATTGTCCGGATGCGGAGGCCCTCGCAGCCTTCAAACATAACATCCGAGACGAGTGGCTTGCCGGCACCTAGGACAGAAAAGTCAAATCCATGGCAGCCCTCACATCACTCATGACCCGCTTCTACGGAGAGGACAGCTGGCTAGCCCAGAGCAACAACCTCAAGAAAAATCTGCGGTCCGGATACCAAGGACCAAGAAGCGGCGGTCGCGTCGCAATAAGCACAAACGCCGATTAACGGTGACAATAATGAGGATACGCGGTCAATGCCGATTCAGAGGCTCAAAACCCGTCGCCGAAAATGCCATTCAAAAGAACTACTCCGGTCCGTCTAATTTGGACCGAATACTCGACCATTGCGCTGATACACGGCACTCTAAAAGCCATCTAATCACACCAACAGGACTGTTGGGTATTCAAGCAGCAGGCAAATTAATCGCCAAAAACAATGACAAGGGGCTGCATAGCGATCACGAGGAAGAGACCCGGCCGCCGAACAATAGAGGACAGAAGGGTTTCCCCCCACAAGTGCGAACGGTGAACATGATATACGCAACCAACATACCCAAAAGGGAGCGGAAGCGTGCACTCAGGGACGTATACGCGATGGAGCCAGTCGCCCCAAAGTTCAACCAATGGTCCTCCTGCCCGATCGCTTTTGATCAAAGGGACCACCCTACTAGCATCCGTCATGGCGGATTCACCACACTGGTTCTAGACCCAATCGTCGATGGATTTCACCTCACCAGAGTCCTAATGGACGACGGCAGCAGCCTGAACCTGCTCTATCAGGATACAGTGCGCAAGATGGGCATAGACCCCTCAAGGATTAAACCCACAAAAAGGACCTTTAAAGGCGTCATACCATGTGTAGAGGCCAATTGTACAGGCTCAGTTACACTGGAAGTGGTCTTCGGATCCCCGGATAACTTCCGAAGCGAGGAGTTAATCTTCGACATAGTTCCGCTCGCAGCGGCTATCATGCATCGCTCTTGACGAACCACGTTTTAAAGTTCAACGCGTGCCGCACCACGCATACCTCAAGCTCAAGATGCCAGCCCTCGAGGAGTCATCACGGTCAACGGAAACAACGAACGCCTCTCGAATGGAGGAGCATACTGCTCTTATGGCGAAGTGCAGAGCAGCCTCTAAGGCAATTCTCGAGTCGGTAATTAAGTTTAATCGGACACCGCTAAGCGCCTCGAGTAACCTACAACAAGGCCACTCCGCACGCTCCGAGCAGCCAGTAGTAATGCGGCCCTAACCCCCAGCCCTTGCAAAATTGCAAGACCGGTTCAGCGACATCATTACGCCTAGAAATACCATGGGCATAGGGAGGGGCACGACCACTGCAGCCCAGAGTGCGGCTCAACCACACCAGGGCTCCCAAGTGTGTCATCCTTTTTCTTTCCTTTTTCTTATCCACAGGACTCCATTTACCAGAGGCCCCTGTCCGCATGAGACCGGCGAACTCACGATGCAACAGCCCGGGGAAGGAGAAAGGCTACGGACGAGTATCCGTGGTCTCCATTACGAGCATTAAATCTGTTTTATACACCATTCCGTAGCCTACCCCTCGAGGGGACATGTTTAATAGTCCCACCCTTGCTTATCGTGACTATTTGTATCGCTCGCATTCATGGCAGTATTTTTGAATAAACAATGCATCGCTTTTGCCTATAATTGCATTCCTTTTTATACATATGTTCATTTATGACATGTTGCATCCGTACACTTTGGTATGGCTAAATACACCAGGGGCTTAAGTTCCCTACATTATGGTGTGATAAGTCCAACACTTTCACAAGTGTGGCACCCGAACTTATAGCATTATATGCATCGGTTCAATCATGTCTTGGGTCAATAGTTGGGTTTGCCGGCTCCCATGTTTTGGTACCTTACGTGCCGTTATATCGGGTAAGGTAGCTGCTGGGAGAACCATCGCGACAGTGCCCCGCTTGAGCTGGACGAGCACCTCAAAGGAGAAAGCTAAACGACCGCCATGATGAGGCGAGAGTCGGTCGCTGTTCGAGAGGTTTTTTGAGTCCCTAAAGACTTATGCCGCTAGAGCGAGGAACCGGCTTTGTCCGCCCAAAGTGGATAGCGCCTCAATTCGCCTTCAACACTAGGGGCTTCACGAAATTTAAAATTATAGAATTCTATGGCTAAGTGAGAGTGTTCAAGCATTATAAGTCCGGTTGCCTCGCTCGTTGTGTTGAGCGCCCCTAGATGGACACCAAAATGGGAACAAGAGCGCTCAAGTTTATCCCGAACACCCCAAAGACTGTGGCATGGGGCTGAAGCCGACGACTTGCCATCTCTCGATTTGATAAACGCCCACACATAAGGTAATATTTTAAATTAACAAGCGTTGCTTAAGCGCATATGAACAAAGTTTTCAGCGCCGGGATAACAAAATGCGAGTCTACTCAAATATTACATCTTTGGAGCACTCACCAAGAATAATGCGGGCACCCTTCAGACACCCTTATAATACATCTCGTAGGTGTGATACTCCTTGCCCGCGGTGGCGCGTCCGTCACAAGCTTCTCGGCGTCCATCTTGCCCTAGTGCACTTTAGCACGGCAAGGCCCGATGGGCACCTTCAATGCAAAGTGAGTGCTTGATGACTTCAATCCAGGACACGATCCACCAGCCGCGCACCAGCCGAAGTAGCTCCTGTGCATGGCCTCTTTGGGCCATAGCGAACTATAAGGCCCTTCATGGACTGTTCGCCACCTTGTGGAGCTCGACCACCGCTTCACTGGTCGCTAAAGGCACTGATGTCCGCCTCAAAGATATCGAGACGAGAACACCTTCTTCGTCGAGCTCCCTTCCTCGGCTCAGAGAAAGCGGCAAGACATCGGACAAGCTATGGGGCAGATCTGCGAACGCTCCGGAGAGCTCGAACTGAGTAAGTAATAGGTAATTCACATTTACATGCTTGCTTTGCATGAAGAATGCCTTACCCGCCCTATCTTCTTCAATGCCTCGATTTCTGGAGGGCCTTAGGGCTTCGCCTTAGCGGCTTTGGCACTCTCAAGAGCCGACGCAAGCTCGGACTCTTGAGTCTTGAGTCACGCCCAAACTCTCGTGTTTTTCCACGAGCCCTGAGCTCTTCCCCGCATTCTCCGCCACCCGCGCCTCCTCGCTTCTCTCGCCAACAGCGCGTTCTGAGTCCGCATTGTGTTCGGGTCATGACACCGCCTCCTTCAAGGTCGCCACCTCGCTCAGAGCCCCTGGAGTACCCGTTATCCTTGTCATTCCTCTTGCAACCAAATCCTTTTCAGAAGGTACAACTTTAATAAGGTGTTATCGACCTTCCTTGTCCTCGAGCTGCTTCTTGGCACGCCGAGCTCGCTCTTAGACCGCCGAGGCTTTGCTTCAAAGCATTGACCTCCATGATAAGTGTGGCAGAGGTCAAGAGCGCAGCCTGCATTCCCATATTGACATATTTTTAAGACTCTGCATATATCTTTTAGATCCTCATCCGCTTTTCTTTCCGACACCGAACCGAGCATCGAGGGCTACTGCCTATGTGGTACTATTATACATATATTAAAATTCTTACCTCAAAGCACGTTAGAAGGTCGTGCGAACTTCAGTCAGCCCGCTTTTGGCGAGCTGAACCTTCAATCACCGCACTCATGACAAGGCGGTGTTCCTCTTGATGGAAGCGCCGCTGAGCGCCCAAAGAATTATCCGGCGCCCGGTTGGACGGAGGCCGCTGGTGTCATGATCTTGCCCTTCTTATGAAGGTCGCCGTCGGACTCGGAACAACCGCAGGTCCGGCGGAGTCCGTCCAAAGTCCGGAGGTTGCTCATGGCACCTTCAGGCCTCTCCTCCCGGTGGGTCCTTTTCGATCCCACCTCGGCGTCGCCGACATCACAGGTGGAGGCGGTCGGAAGTGAAGTACTATCCACATCCGACGACCAAGGACCCGCCGATGAAGCGGGAAGATCATCCTTGGGCGGACTAGGTGGTTGTGGCGCGACATTAGAAAGACACCATGTGACAAAAAGAAAAATTATGAAATTATTCAGAGTCCGGATACTTACGATCTCGCCAGGGCTTGGCCCTTGAGGGCCACTCGCCGTCGCCCGCCGACGTCATGAACAGTCCGGGGAAGGGTCCTTCCTTCTGACCCTTCGCCTCCCTCGCTGGGGACGCCTTCCTCTTCCTCTCCCTCGGCTGGGAGGCCTCTTCTTCTCCTCCTCGCCCTCGTGGGAGGAGTCCGCTTGGAGTCATCGGATGATGAATCCGACACCACTGACGCCGGAACTCCTTTGGGTTCCCGTGGCCTTCTTCTTGGCCTTCTTCTCGGCACTACGAAGGTGCCGGACCAGCAGCTCTGTCAGACGGCATCCCCGGGTCTTCGAAGGGAGCGGACAGTTAACCTGTCCGGACGCCTCTTGCCGAGCTCTGTAAAGGTATTGGGAGTTTAGATCCCGTGATAAAGTCAAACTATGAAAAGCAAGTGTCCCATAAAGGATGACATGGCTTACCTCGCCAAATGGACGCAAGGAGCTGAATCCATGATCTTCGTAGCGGATGCGGAGCTTACGCCTTTGAAGCAGCACCTTCCGAGCATCTTCGTATGTAGTGTCAAAGAGCCCGCTCAAGGTTGGTGTGTGCGGATCAAACTCCCACAAATTGAAGTCCGCATTATAGGGAGAATCCGTGAGACGAGCATGACTGGATCGCATTGACAAGCTTGAGCTTCTTGTTCACTGTGGTTTGGAGACAGGATCGAGTCCGTCGGCTCTTCGAACTACCCCACAGCAGCCCTTCTCTCTGTGAAGTGAGCCGCACGGGATGCCAGATCTGGAATTCGGGACCGCCGCCCATCTGTGGTCGCACGCTCGCTGATGTAGAGCTACCCCGATTGCCACCCTTTGATGGTTTCCCAAGGCGCCCTCGAGCTAAGTGACGCTGGGCATCTTGCCCACCATGGCGCCTCCGCTTCGCTTGGCTGCCCTTCACAACCTTCGCTTGACATTGAAGGTCTTGAGCCTCAAGTCAAGTGGGGCTGATGCATAGGAAGGCCTCGCGCACCCACGATAAACGCCGAGATGTTGAGGATGAAATTCGGGCCGATCATGGAAATCCAGCCATAGTAAAACATGAGCCCCGGAAAAAGGGGTGGAGGGAAGCCCGGTCCATGGAGGAAATGGGGAAGGAATACCACCCTCTCATGGGGCCGGGGGGTGGATGAGCTGCCCTCGTCGGGAGCCGGTCTTGCGATATCATTGGACAATATCCGCGCCAGCCTTTCTTGATGTGCCCTCCGTGACGGAGGAGGCCATCCACTTGCCTCCCGCCCGGACATGGTTGGAGAAGGTTGAGGTGAGATGTGCGGACTTGGGCGCTGGAGCTCGAGTCTTGGAGATGGATAAGCAAAGGAGGAAGAAGGCGAGGTAAAAAGGTGGATCCTTATCCTCTTATATATGGGCGGATTTAAACTATGCGCCCCACCGGCCGGTAAAACTCGCTTATCTCCCAAGCGCCGCAATCAATGGCGCGGTTGGGTTACCCACATCCGTATTGATGGGAATCCCGAAATAAGGGGAACACGATCTCTGCTTCGACAAGATGTGCCAAGGAAACCGCTTCGCTAAAGGAGCTGAGGTGGTATGATAAAAACGATTCGAGTAAAGGCTTGGTTCTGGTGTGACGTCACGCCACAAAATACGTCAGCAGATTGAACTTGTGTAAATATTATTCTCTCAACGGTAGTATGTGGAATTTATTTTATAGAGCCGGACACTATCCTTGTGTTCAAATTCTTCTATGAATTATTCGGAGGAGGAACCCGCCTTGCAATGCCGAAGACAATATGCGCGCCAGACTCATCGTCATTGAAGCCTGGTTCAGGGGCTACTGAGGGAGTCTTGGACTAGGGGGTGTCCGGATAGCCGAACTATCATCATTGGCCGGACTCCAAGACTATGAAGATACAAGATTGAAGACTTCGTCCGTGTCCGGATGGGACTTTCCTTGGCGTGGAAGGCAAGCTTGGCAATACGGATATGTAGATCTCCTACCATTGTAACCGACTCTGTGTAACCCTAGCCCTCTCGGTGTCTATATAAACCAGAGGGTTTTAGTCCATAGGACGAACAACAATCATACCATAGGCTAGCTTCTAGGGTTTAGCCTTCTTGATCTAGTGGTAGATCCACTCTTGTACTACCCATATCATCAATATCAATCAAGCAGGAGTAGGGTTTTACCTCCATCGAGAGGGTCCGAACCTGGGTAAAAACATCGTGTCCCTTGTCTCCTGTTACCATCCGCCTAGACGCACAGTTCGGGACCCCCTACCCGAGATCCGCCGGTTTTGACACCGACAATCCCCAATCAAGACCAGGCGCAACCCGCCTTGAGGTAGGGCCTCGTGAGCCCTGCGCTGGCTCACAGGTGCCCATACACACCTCCTCCAGCCCTGTCGTGCAAGCCACGTGTCAGGGTGGGGCTGTACACGCCCCGGGGACTCTCCTTAGAGGGAGCCCCCTCCCACGCACCAGTGGAAGCACCATGCTCTGCGCTGGCCATCGACACTGCCGAGGAGCGGCTATGCCCGTGCAAGAGCGGAAGTGCTATGCTCTGTGCTGGTGATAAACAAATGGGCGTGACCTCACGGCCGCATTAACCTCAGGGAGCCTTTGGGCTCAGTGGTCAGCCTCACCGCGCTGCTCTCCCTTGGGAGGGTAGCACGAGGGGGCTGTGCACAGGGGCTACGCTCAGGTTACGCCTGGCGTACCCCACCTCGCCAGGCCTCACGGGCCTAGTCTTCGCGCACCCCTCCCAAGTGAGAGCTCGGCGAGGGAAAGGTATGATGGTTGGTTTGTACGTTAAGGGGGACTCTTGAGCATCGCATCTCAGGAGCCTAACTAGCAACATAGCCCCTCACCCCTTGGGCTCGTCCTGGTAATTTGGACGACCAAACAGCGGCTGAGGCATGCACGGGGCCGGGCCCTGCCAATGCAGAACACCAAGGCCTGGCTCTCACCCTTCCTTTTCAAGATGTTCGTACGTCAAGGGGGACTCCTGAGCATCGCGTCTTAGGAGCCTAACTGGTCACGTAGCACCTCACCCCTTGGGCTCGTCCTGGCGATCCGGATGACCCAACGGCGGCTGAGGCATGCACAGGGCCGGGCCCTGCCGACGCAGAACACCAAGGCTTGCTCCTGCACCTTTTCCTAAGTTGTTCGCATGTCAAGGAGGACTCCTGAGCATTGCTTCTCAGGAGACTAACTAGTCACGTAGCACCTCACCCCTTGGGCTCGTCTTGGTGATCCGGACGACCCGATGGTGGTTGGGGTATGCGCGGGGCCGGGCTCTGCCGACGCAGAACAACAAAGCAAACGGAAGAGTCGAGGGAGCATAATCTAATTATTACAAAACATATTGTTCCAAGCAAACAGTTTTAAATGCCTCCCCGAGGCATGCTACATGATACAGGACCAACAGGGAAAAGCAGAGTCACCAAGCCACCTCTTCAGACTTGGGCATCACCGTTGCCCGCTAGCGGAGCCTCATTGCCAGGCGCGTTGCCCGTCCCATCAACCTCATCGAAGGACCGACGACCAGGAACTTACTCAGCATGGCGTCCACGAAGCTCTTCATGGCAGCAGCAGCAACATCCTGGGAGTCGGAGTCCACCAGAGTAAGGAAGGAGGAGATGTCGAAGCCGGCGTCCTGAAGATAGAGATGGTTGAAGATGCACGTCAGAGCCGAAGAAGAAAGTGAGTGTGCCTCGCTTTCCACCAAGGAGGTAAACCCATCGACAGCATCTTCGAGCACCGCCAAGACTTCAGGAAGCAGAGTAGCATGGCTCTCCCTCAGGGTCATCGTTGCCGCCTTCTTCAATGGATCGTCCCCGAAGAGCAACTTCTGGGCCTTGTGGAACCTCGCCTCAAGAGAGGCAAGGGTGCTGTGCTCCATGGCGGCCACCTTCTTGGCCTCGTCAAGGGCCGCTTGGGCCGCCTCCGCCTCCTCCTTCAGCTTTGTTAGGTGTTCGCGCTCCGCAGCCTGCTCCAAGGCCGCCTTCTTCACCTCGGTATCACAACCGGCGACGGCAGCCTCCTGGGCGTTCAGGTTCTCCTCACGCTCTTGGAGCTGGCTGGCCTGGGCGACTTGCTGATCCTAAAGAGCCTTCAGTCCAACCTCCACCACGCGGCACCGACCCTCGGCTTTTGTGGCCTCCTTCAATGCCAGGTCGCGCTCCATGGCGGCCACCCCGAGCACCTTCTGGGTTTCCTCCGCAGAGCCCCAGGCCGCGCAGACAGACGCGTCAGCTTGAAGCCAACCAGAAATTAGCCCCAGGCATCCCTGCGCCAAGAAACGATCCGGGCCCTGAAGTTCACCTTGGAGGAGGTCCAGCGCCGCCCTTGCCTCCTCCAGGGCCCCGGAGGAGGCAGGAGCGCCACGGCTCGGCCACACGCTGGGTAGGGGAGAAGACACCCTCGGCGCCAAGATAGAAGAAACCTCAGCCTCAGGAAAGACCGGGGGCTCCGGAGGTTGGTCGACCTCAGCAGGCGCAGCAAGGATGGGCGCCAGTGGGGTCAGCCTCGCCAAGGGTGTCGGCACCTCCTGAGGACGGGCTTCCATGCCCTATGGAGATGGCATCACCACCGGAGCTGCGGGGGCCACGGCATTCTCCTTCGCTAGGGCCACGGCGGCCACTTCAGCACCTGCGGCCATGGCAACCTCCGTGCCCTCCCTCTGCTTCTTTGACGGTTGCTGCCTAATGACAGACGAAGGTGCTAAGCATCGGTTCAAGAATCAACAAGCAAGGCTAAAGAAAAAACTTACTGGCCGGTGAATACATAGTTCCTCTTCAGGCTCAGCAGCGGGCGCTGAGGTGGGGTAGCCGGTGCTGAGCTCCTGGGAGTAGGAGAGCTCGCAATTGATGCCGCTCGGGGCGCCGTTGGCGAGGGCAGAACGCTGCCCGGAGGAATCAACGCGGTCCTTTCTTTCTTCGTGGCCGTCCGCTTGGGCTGCTTCGAAGAGGACACCCCAGACCTCGTGGTGACTCCAGAAGGGCGAGGCACCCCCACCACCGGAGGTGCATCATCATCATCATCATCATCAGGGAAGTCGTGGAGGATCTCCCTCTGCCGCGGGGCAGAGGATTCCTCCACCATCTCGTCCACGGTGGCCTCGGAGGAATGATCTTCGGAGGACAGATCCACCAAGGATGGAGGCGGCGGGGGAGGCCCCGCCCGCACAAGCCCAAACTTGTCAAAGACCGGCATAGCAGCGGCAACCTCCTCCCTGTCATCCCGGCAGTACAGCAGGATCCAATCTTCTGGAGGATCGCTCGGGTCCTTCCCCGTCAAGTAGAGCAACACCTTGCTCAGCTCCTCCTCGAGAAGGGCGTCCTGGCGCAAGCGGATCTTGTCTTCAACGCCCCCAAGCTTCCACAAGGGGCGGGAGCGATCTTGGAGCGGTGCTATGCCCTGCCTCAAGAACTCCTTGATGAACATGGCCCCCGTCAGCTTCTCGCTCCTCAGGTCCTTCTCCATCTTCTTCACCAACTGCGTCAGGGAAGGGTCGGTGATCTTCTCAGAATACCACCCCTTCTCGGAGACGGGGAGTTTGGTCGGTAGCTCCAACGAGCTCTGGGAGCACTTGGCATCTATCAGAACCCACCTCTTCACATCATCCTCTACTTTCTTCCCGGCGCGGGAGATTGCATTACCACACCGCGCTGGAACGAAGTCGATGCACCCAACCGGATTTTCGCCGGTCATGCGGAAGAAGAAGTGGCGGAGCATGGCGATGGAGGGCATCACCCCACGAACGCCTCGTAGTAGAAGGCGAAGATGGACAGGAGGAGGATGGAGTTGGCGTGAATGTGGAGCTCGTGGAGGCCGTAGTGGTGAACAACGGCGAAGAAGAAGCGAGAGAATGGGGGCACCAGCCCCCAAATAGACGCTATGCAGGAAGAAGGGGAAGGAAGTGCTATTCGCGGGCTCCGGCGCATCGGTGGCAACACGGAGCGCCATACCCTTCCACTCATTGTCCTTGCTCGCCGTCAGGAGGAGCGCGGTCTGGAGCTTCTCCCCGTTCACGCAGGACACAAGCAGCGCCGGCTCGTACCAGGCAGAGCCGGCAGCCGAGGCTGAGGCCGTGGTCTTCTCGGCGGCCATTAAGCAAAGGATTGGAGGGGAAAATCAGCAGATCTAGTGAGTTCTTCCGCTACTGGGAGAAGGGGATCTGGAGCAAGACAAAGAAGGGGCAATGAAAGCCTGGCGACGGGTGGCGGCCCTTTTGTCAGATGGAAGCAGTTGCCGAGGCACCATGGGGAAGCGGAGTCGCCCACGTCCTATCAATCGCCACGTGTCATCAAGTCCGCGGGCGGTTACGGCCCGCGACACTCCGCACTTTCCCTTTGGCTTCGCCTGGAAGCCAAGACCGAGCGCGCCTTGGGCTCGGGGGCTACTATCGGCGTCCTGGATATGGGCATATCCAGCCCTACCTGCCTGCGGCCCAACACATGGCTTCATCGACGGCCCAGTATGGTCCAGCTTCAGCATCAACAACTCAAGACCCTTGCGAGGGGCCGAGCCTCGCGAGGTGGATGACACCAAGACCCTCGAGGGGATTGGCCTCCCCAGGCTGGCTACCGAGGGGCGGAGAGTTCTATGCAAGGTTCACCTCACGAGGCTCAGCTCAAGTGAGCCATGACGACCAAGGCCATGCGGGCGCAGAGCACAGGTTTCCTCTTCGGTGCAAAGGAGGCAAGCCACAGGCGCGGAGTCCCGAGGAATCAGCCAAAGGTTTCCATTCTGGTGCAACGAGACCAAGACCGCCAGGACGGCAGGACGGAGGTCATCGATGAGCCCACCACAGCGTCACGACCAGAGGCTTTTCGCAGGCGAAGACTACTTTTGTCAGGATAAGCTGTACCACTTGTCCCCTTTCAAATCCGTCCGTTGTGGGATCCCTCCCCGCCAACATTTCGGAAGAGGACCAAGGCCACTATAAATAGGACTAGCCACCACCATGGAGAAGACAGGTCAAACTAGCTCACACCACACCAGCTCCCTCGAGCTCAAGAACACCTCGCCTCCTGAGGCCTGTTCATCCACTGTACTAGTTCATCCTCAGCCCTCCGAGGCAATCCACCAAAATGCTGGAGTAGGGTATTACACCGCAAGGTGGCCCGAACCAGGATAAACTGATGTGTCTGTTTGTCTCTCTGAGCTTGTCGTGCTAGGCTTAGGAGGATCGCGAGTAGGCAGGCTGGATAGGTTGAGATCTCCGCACGCACCCCAGAGTTCGAACCTCTCAAGGGTTTGCGGATCCCTTAATCCGACAGGTCCCACAAGCCTGGGGGCACAACCCCCTGGGGCGCCCCCCTGAGCTTGTCGCTCCCTCATGACTCCTCAGGTCTTCTCCCAAACCTTCGTGGGTCCCTTCTGGTCAAGAAAAAAATAATCCAAAGTTTTTTCTCCGTTTGGACTCTATTTGATATTGATTTTCTGAAAAGCCAAAAACAAGCAAAAAACAACAACTGGCACTGGGCACTAGGTTAATAGGTTAGCCCAAACAATGGGATAAAATTGCATATAAAACATCCAAGATTGATACTATAATAACATGGAACAATACAAAATTATAGATACGTTTGAGACGTATCAATATTATATTCACCAATTATTGAAAAGAATAGCAAGACCAAAAAACAAGAATCACAATTAGCCATTTTAACAGAAACCCAACTTTGATAACTGCTCCCACAAGCTGGATTAATATCTTCTCGACGCCTTCATTGTTGATCTGTGGATTCTCGATCTTGTATACTTATTTCTTTTTCGATTATATAGAAGTAGACGTTGCTTCGCATAGAATCTCATCAAAAGAGTGCACGAGCATCTATCAAGTTTCGCCCCAGTCAATTGATCGATGTATTCTTCTTCCTAATACCAAAACTTGCATTCATCCGACACACAAATTTGCGCATGAGACAAGAGCTATTGAAATTATGCCGAATCCGGAAGCACAACCGAAGCAAAACAAGGATGTACCATATCTTTTTTGCACTTGATGAACACCCACCCCGGATATTCTGGCATGGTAGAAACGCGGTGAATGACTTGTCGCGGACAGCCGTCGCACTTTATGAGCGACAACAGTGAGCCGACCAGCCGCTGGGCCAGCGGCGAGCCCGAACGACAGTCGGGTGTATTTTTGCCGGCGCCATTTCAGCGGGGTAGATCCGAGCGGCTAAAGGCAGAGTCAATGCTTGCATGTGGTGCAGAGGCGTTGCCAGGGCTGTGCGGTCTGGTGCCCGGTGTCGGTGTCAAAACTGGCAGATCTCGGGTAGGGGGGCCCAAGCTGTGCGTCAGAGGATCAATGGTAACACTGGACAAAGGGACACGATGTTTGCCCAGGTTTGGGCCCTCTTAAAGTAGGTAAAACCTTACGTCCTGCTTGATTGTATTTGATGAGTATAGGGGTTCCAAGAGTTGATCTACCTCGAGATCGTAATGGCTAAACCCTAGCTTGTCTAGCCTATGAATATTATAATGCCCCCTACAAAACTAAACCCTTCGGTTTATATAGACACCGGAGAGGCCTAGGGTTACACCAAGTCGGTTTGCAAGGAAAGGAAAGAACATATCCAGACACCAATCTTGCTATCCATGCATACAGGAGTCCTACCCAGACACGGGGGATAATTCTCCACTCTGTCTTCATGGCCCACCGGTCCAGCCCATAATAGACAGGCCGGACACCTAGGGACCCCTGAATCCAAGACTCCCTCAGTAGCCCCCCGAACTTTCCCTCAATGACTATGTAGTATCTGGTTGTATGTTTTCGACTTTGCAAGGCGGGTTCTTTAATCGTACTTCGGATCAACGGTAGTCCGGCTTTGGCTTCCAGGCTCTGTCTTCATGATCTCTTCCCGCTGTCGCCTCGATTTCCACACGTTAGGAAAATGCGAAAGGTCCATTATTTTATGACCAATAAGCTCCCAGCCTCATAGGGATGGCATCTATATAAATAGGTCAAATCCCTCAAACACCATCCCACATCGCACAAGGAGCACTGGAGCAAAAACCACGAAAAAACTCCAAAACATGTCAAGCGTCCCTAGCTCCTCCTCGCACCCCCATGGCCCTCAAGAGGGTGATTGGTGAAGCTGCTCTATATCTCATCTCCAGTTGAGTCGACTTTAGACTTAGGGGCATCTCCCTCCCGCAGATCTAGTTTCCGTATGGGCGGGCTTGGCTTCGATGGGCAGCGATGCGCTAGTGGAAAATTTCCCCAACCCCAGCCAGGGGGAGAGGGTATGTTTCATCTCTTTTCACCTGAGGGGCTCAGGATTCCTGATTCATCCCTTTCTCAGGGGTCTGTTGGAATTCTAGGGGATCCAGCTGCACAACCTCACGCTAGGTTCCATCCTGCACATTTCGGGTTTTGTTGCTCTCTACGAGCTATTCTTAGGTTGCGAGGCTCATTTCAAATTGTGGAAAATGTTCTTCTGCCTCGTCCCCCGCCATCAAGGCGGTTCTATATTTGAAGTGGGCGGCACCGAAGTGTGGTGCATAGCCGGATCAGGATACCCCATCAAAACTCCCAAGAAGGGATCCGCAGAATGGTCTTCGGAATGGTTCTATATTGAAGATGTTCCCCTTCCAGACCAAGTTCGGCGCGGGCTTCCTGAATTATCCAGTGCCCCTCGAAAGAAGTTACTCAATTGGCATCCCCGGAGCCCCAAGCAAGAAGACAGTGCAGAAGTAGTGAGGTTAGTTAGCAAGATCAGATTACTCGCCCACTCCGGACTCTCGATAATCGAAGTCATGGCTATCGCGATAAAGCGATGTATCCGGCCTCTTCAATCTAGAGTGACCCCGTTATGGTGCTACAACGGGGATGACGATGCATCTCGCTATAAGCGTGAGGGTCCGGATACTTTGGCTGCTCTAGCCGCCATTCTGGCAGATCTTTACAAGGGGGAGGAAGAAGAATTCCTCTGCTTGAATTGCCGGGAAGGTTTTTCCATGTACAACCCCATAGACTGGGTAAGTATATTGTTTCGTCAGCATTGTTTTACCTCGTTATGGAGGTGTGCTGACCATTCTGACTGTCCTTTGAAACAGACATGGAAGAAGGTAGTCGAAAACATTCACTGCCCCTCCCCTCAGCCAGAGGATCATGCTCACACTGAAGAACCTGGATTGTGCGAGGATCCGGATATATATGTGGAGTTTGATGATGGAGTCTACTATCAAGCGATTCTTGACGGCTCAGAAGTAGCCATTACGGATGACTACCCTAGATTTTACTTTTTCGTTAAGGTAAGTGTTCAGAAATCATCTTTAAAAAGAGGATCCCTTGTTTGCATCCACCCATCATACTGAACTATGCCTTATAGGATCGGCGTTCAGCGAGCCGAACCCGATCAAGGGCAGCCCCAAGACAAGCAGCATCTTTGCGGGGTGAGCGTTCAAAATGAAAGGAGACCCGGAGCGCCGCTAATCCTCCTCCATCATCAAAGAGGTATAATTCTTAATATATGCCTAGGCATAAGATCAAATTGTCATGTCCCCCCTTCTGTTATCTTGGGAGAGGTACACGGCGAACCGTACCCAAGATCCCGGCTAGCCGAGTTGTAGCCAATCCGGCGCCGGACTCGTCAACTAGGACGGGGGCCCATACAGAGGCCGCGCTGACTCGTCCACCTCATGAGGATTCAGATGACGTATCTATCACCAATTCCGAAGTGGAGAGTGCGATGAACCATCGACGCTTGAAAGAGACCCTGCGCCCCAGCTTTTTCTGACCAGGAATTTACCGCTCTTAGCACCGTGGACGCATATATCCAAGCTGCCCGGGATGGACTCACTAGAGTTACTCACCTGTTCTCAAAGGATATACAGGTGAAAACTTGAGCAAATTTAATAGATATGTGCCAGTAGCCCCCGAGACTTGAAGCGGTATAGACTAACCGTTTTAAGGATCGTTATGACCGCATGTCCTTAAAGAGAAGAACACCATGTTGTCCCAAGAGCTTGAAGCGAATCGGACACAACTGAATGCGGCCTCCTCTGAACTAGATGAAATGAAGAAAATCCCAATGACCACTAGCGAACGGAAAATACTGGAGGAGGATAGGAACAAGCAAGCCAAAGAGATAAGGAGCTTAAAGGCTCAGTTATCGGCCGCACAAGAAGAGAACAACAAATTGAAATGCGGCATATTCAGTACGTCCTCTGAACTATCCAGGGGACTCATCTAATAATACGA
This sequence comes from Aegilops speltoides, assembly GCA_021437245.1. Lineage (NCBI taxonomy): Eukaryota > Viridiplantae > Streptophyta > Magnoliopsida > Poales > Poaceae > Aegilops > Aegilops speltoides. The sequence continues at coordinate 129,959,376 of CM038144.1, forward strand.
CATCTTATAATGTTGTCCCTGCAGGTCTGCTAACCGGGCGTCCTGAATAAGAAGTGTCCGGATTTCAAGGTGACGTTTTAAAGAAACTATCTAGAGTGCACGAGTGGGCCCAAAAAGCCATGAAGAGTATGGTCAAAGCCCTATGGCCGTCTGATGCCCCTCCAGAAAGCATGGAGGGGTTGGCGAACCTGTTCAAAGGTGTCCAGCGCTGGTTCGAGCTATGGAAGTCGTCAGCATGCCGGGAAGGTGCGCGAGAGGCGTGGGCGATGGTGAAGACGCGCTACACCGGACTTGATCCGAACCATATGGCCTGAGTTGGACCTCGGGGACAAGATGCAAATGAAATTCCTGTGCACTTGGTGTATGACTAGGTGATGATAGCTGCGAAATATTCGCAAGAAGACTATAGGTTAGATAGCCTTATAGAGGGCAGAGGGAAAGAGTAGGCGTTCAATTCTATGTAACAATGTACTTTATCATCGAACTTTATCTCTGGCCGAACTTGTAAAAATTTGTCATCGCAGGCCTTCGGCTTCAACCTCCGAACAAAGAAGTTGGAGTGTTTCCGGATACTATGTTGAATAGGAAACATTTAGTATGTCCGAAAACCAAGCAGTCTGGTCATATTGCTCAAACAGACAAAATGTGTTCGGGGAGTTATGTTATATTACTGCTTAACATAAGAAACATCTTTCAAGGAAAATAGTTTTGTTAGGGGTTCCTTTCCTTGGGTCGACATGCTGAATTATGCATGCCTAAGCTTGTATCCGAATTACGGGCAGCCTATTCCGTATTTAGTGCAAACACAAAACAGTCGTTGTTGTTTGCTGACCAATTATTCCCTTAAGAATGCTAGCTTTCGGCTTCACCCGTCTGAGGTACAGATCCGGATAACCCGGTTGTAACAATCGAAGAGATACTCCCTTTACACCCTAGCCGAACAATCGGGAACGTAGGGTATAAGCACAGGAGCGAGGCAACCCAGCTTGGCAAAAGCTTAAGTCATAGAGGTGCATATAATGGAAAAAGATGTATAAAACAATTGACATAGACAATGTAAGCTATAAGCTTTTGATAATAAGCTTCGTTAGAAAAGCCCCCGGTTATAGTGGGGTGTATACATTTAAAGATGTGTACCCCTAATAGTGCGGCAGATCCGAACATACCTGGGGATAGAAAAAGGAAAAAACAAAAAGGAGAAAGAAAAACCTAGTCAATGTAAAACATAAAGAGGCCGGACTATGCATAAAATCTTTGAAGCCGAGTGGCGTTCCATGGGTTCGGCTCAAGGTGATTATCCGCTTCATTACGAAGGCGATAGGCTCCTCCTACAAGGACTTCATCTATGACGAAGGGCCCCTCCTATTTTGGTTTGAGCTTGTCCTTTTTCTTTTCTGGGAGGCGTAAAACAAGTTCTTCGACATTGCATGTCTTAGCCTGCACTTCTCTACTTTGGTATCGCCTGGCCTGTTGTTGATAAAACGCGGAATGAGCCTTTGCAACGTCGCGCTCCTCTTCGAGTCCGTCTAGGTCATCTTGCCGATCTAGTTTGGCTTCTCGCTCTTCGTACATGCGCACTCGAGGTGAGTCATGAATAATGTCGCAGGGTAATACAACTTCTGCGTCGTACACCATAAATAAGGGTGTGTATCCAATTGTTCGATTGGGCACGGTCCGCAGCCCCCAGAGTACGGAATCGAGTTCCTCAACCCAGTGCTTATCTGATTCTCGTAAGGAGCGCACCAATCTGGGCTTAATGCCACTCATGATCAGACCATTGGCCTGTTCCACTTGGCCGTTTGTTTGAGGGTGGTATACGGATGCATAGTCAAGTTTAATGCCCAACTTAGCACATCAGGTTTTCACCTCTTCAGCTATAAAATTGGAGCCATTATCAGTGATGATACTGTGCGGGACACCATAACGGTGTACCACGCCGGATATAAAGTCAATCACTGGCCCTACTTTAGCTGTTTTTACTAGTTTGGCCTCTATCCATTTAGTGAATTTATCTACCATCACCAGCAAATATTTCTTTTTGTGGCTTCTCCCTTTAAGGGGACCGACCATATCAAGCCCCCAGACCATGAAGGGCCAGGTGATATGGATTGTTCTTAAGGCAGTGGGAGGCATATGACTTTGGTTGGCGAAAAGCTGACAACCCACACATCGTTGGACAAGGGCTTGTGCGTCTGCTCGGGCCGTTGGGCAGAAAAAACCTGTCCTGAAAGCTTTGCTTACGAGGGCCCGAGCTGCAGCATGATGACGACCAGACTAGCATGTATTTCCGCCAAGAGTTGTCGTCCCTCTCTTCGGAGATGTACCTTTGGAGGACTCCGGTAGTGCTCTTTTTGTACAGTTCACCCTCATGCACTTTGTAGGCTTTAGAGCGTCAAACTATGCAATGGGATTCATTCTAATCGTTGGAAAGCTCCTATCTATTAAGGTAGGATAGGAAGGGTTTGGTCCATGGAGCGATAACAACCATGATCTCATGGGCAGAGGGTGTTATTTCTATATCCGAACCCCCGACGGTATTTGCATTGTGTTCGGCTGCCGGGGTGTGACCAGGTCCGTACTAGATTCTCTGCTCTCACCCTGCCATACTACGGATGGCTTAAAGAGCCTTTCCACAAATGTGTTAGGTGGGGCAGGGTCGCGCTTAGCGCCCATGCGAGCGAGGATGTCGGCTGCCTGGTTACTATCTCGAGCGACATGATGGAATTCAAGTCCCTCGAATCAAGCTGATATTTTTAATACGGCACTTCGATATGCTGCCATTTTTGGATCTTTTGCATCAAACTCTCCATTAACCTGGGATATTGCGAGGTTTGAATCGTTGCGCACCTCGAGGCGTTGTATACCCATTGAGACAGCCATGCGAAGACCGTGTAGAAGCGCCTCGTATTCAGCTGCATTATTGGGGTCCGTATACATGATTTGTAACACGTAGCGGACTATGTCCCTAGTGGGGGATGTCAGGATGACGCCAATCCCCCAGTCCGACTAGCATTTTGGAGCCGTCGAAGTACATAATCCAGTTGGAGTATGAACTATAATATTTAGGGAGTTCAGCTCCGTCCATTCAGCGACAAAGTCGGCCAACACCTGAGATTTAATAGCCTGGCGTGGCTTGTATGTTATTTCAAACTGTAGAAGTTCGATGGCCCATTTGGCTATGCGGCCAGTGGCGTCCCTGTTGTTGATAAGTGGTACTTCCGATAGCACTGTGATTGAACACTCTTGAAAAGAGTGTTGTAGTTTTCGGGATGCCATGAAGACCGTATAGGCTACCTTTTGGTAGTGGGGGTATCAGGATTTGCATGGTGTGAGGACCTCCGATACATAATAAACTAGTTTTGGGGTGGGGAATTTATGTCCCTCTTCCCCTCGCTCGACGACAAGTACGACACTGACTACCTGGTTAGTTGCCGAGATATACAGCAACATAGGCTCGCCCACACCTGGGGCGGCAAGGATTGGGTTGCTTGCAAGTAAGGCTTTGATTTCTTCCAATCCGGTTGTGGCAGCATCCATCCATTCAAAGCTATCACTGCGTCTTGGTAACTTGTAAAGTGGTAATGCTTTTTCTCCTAATCTGGAGATGAAGCGGCTTAAGGCCGTGGCGCACCCTGCTAGTTTTTGGACTTGCTTTAGGTCTGTTGGTAAGGACAATTGTGATAGAGCTCGGATCTTAGCTGGGTTTGCTTCAATTCCTCTATGGGAAACAATGGACCCTAGCAGTTTTCCGGCTCGAACTCCAAAGACACATTTTTTCTGATTGAGCTGTATGTCGTATGTCCGGAGGTTGTCGAAGGTGAGATGAAGATCGTCCACTAGTGTTTCTACGTGTTTTGTCTTGATGACCACGCCGTCCACATATGCTTCGACTGTTTTGCCGAATTGTTTTTCCAAGCACGTTTGAATCATACGTTGGTAAGTGGCCCCAGCGTTTTTGAGCCCAGAGGGCATAGTGTTGAAGCAGAAAGGGCCATACGGGGTGATGAACACCGTTGCGGTCTGATCCGATTCCTTCATTTTAATCTGATGGTATCCGAAATAGGCGTTGAGGAAACACATTGAGTCGTGTCATGCGGTCGCATCAATGATCTGGTCAATGCGGGGCAACGAGAAAGGACCTTGAGGGCAAGCCTTATTTAGGTCTTTGAAATCGACGCAAAGGCACCAAGATTTGTCCTTCTTTGGTACCATGACCAAGTTGGCTAACCAATCCAGATGTTTAATTTCCCTAATAAACCCGGCTTCTAGTAGTTTGGCTAGCTCTTCTCCCATGGCTTGACGCTTAGGTTCGGAAAATCGCCGCAGTGTCTGCTTAACGGGTTTAAACCCCTTAATTATATTGAGGCTGTGTTCGGCCAACCTGCGTGGGTTGCCGGGCATGTCCGAGGGGTGCCAGGCGAAAATATCCCAATTTACGCGTAAGAATGTGCGTAAAGTGGTGTCCACTGCAGGATCCAACTGTGCTCTGATAGACACTGTCTTATTGGGGTCCGTCGGGTGCACTTGAAATTTAACTATTTCCTCTGCTGGCTTGAGTGGATTTGTGTCTCTTATCGAGGATCACATTGTCCTTGTCCACCGTGAACCGTAGGGTGGTTAGTTCTTCGGCCGCTAGGGCTTCGGATAACGCCTCGAGGGCCAAGGATCCGGTTTTATTTTTAGCACGGAGTGCTTTGTCTGGGTCGCTCGAGATTGTGATGATTCCGTTGGGTCCGGGCATTTTAAGCTTCATATACCCATAATGGGGTATATCTTGGAAGTGTGAGAAAGCATCCTGTCCGAGGATGGCGTGATACCCGCTATTGAAGGGGACCGCATGAAAGAGCAACTCTTCGGACCTGCAGTTTTCGGGCATGCCGAATACCACATCCAATTTAATTCTCCCAGAGCATCGTGCTTCTCGACTGGGGATGATGCCTCGAAAGGTGGTGTTGCTTTGCTCAATGCGTGTTCTATCAATCTGCATTTTGTCGAGCGTGTCTTTGTAGATGAGGTTAAGCCCACTGCCGCTGTCCATGAGCACTTTGGTAAGCCGAAAGCCGTCCACAATGGGATTTAGGACTAGTGCGGCGGGTGCTCGGACTGAGCAAGCCTTTGGTTCGTCTTCGGCGGTGAAGGTTATTGTTGCGTCGTTCCATGGGCTCAGTGCGGTAACTTGGTGGACTTTGGTGAGGTCACGTAGTGCCTTTTTTCGTCGATTATTTGAAGAAAAGGTCCCGAGGACCGTGAGGACGTTAAAACTGTCCCCCTCCGGAAAGTGTTTCCTTGGGGTGATGGTGGCGAGGATGGCCTCTCCACTTTTTGCTACCTGTTGTAGTACCCAGCATGCGTGAAGACTATGGGTTGAGTCTGTACTCGGAGTCACATGTATCGGACATAGCTTGTTAAGGAGTTCGTCAAGAACGGGCATATGTCCCATAAAGGGTTTATTTGTTCTACCGACGGACTAATGATCGGATGCCTCGCTAGGTTGCATCCATTTAGTCTGGCCCGCATACTGCTTAAAGGCAATGGGCTCCAGCTGAGTTTTCTGGGCCTTCCATGTGCTTTCCGTCGCACAATACTTTTGTACCACATGTGATAGTTCCGTGAAGCTCTGTATGTGGTGACGGTCGAGGGAATTCTGTATTCCCTCGTCGGTACAATTGCGATGGAAGACCAAAATTACGTCAACATCGCAGCAAAATTTGATCTTGTTTTTAACAAGTAGGAATCTAGCCCAGAAGTGATGGATCGTTTCCTGAGGTTGTTGTCGTACATACATCAGGTCATATATATCTGGAGGCCCTGGGTTGCTCGGAGAGTATTGATTGTGGTGGGTGGGTGGCTTAAAATTTGAATCCCGACCCATATCTATGTTTGGAGCTTGCAAAATCTCCAAGGTGACCAGTTTGGGTCTGGGGAGATCCAAGTGCTCCCCTGATCCTGCATCCGAGCCAGAGTTCGGGGGACGTGGAGTCCCCTCCGAAGGGAGAGTATCCGGCTCGAGGGGTTCGGAGACCCGAACATATTTGGTTCTCAACATAGAGGGTGAGGTGTCCTCGGCTCCTTCCTCAACGACCGCTATGAGGTGGGTGATTGCTACGTCTTGAGCTTGCGTTGGTTTTCCTTGAAGAGGAAAGGGTGATGCAGCAATAGTAGCGTAAGTATTTCCCTCAGTTGTCGAGAACCAAGGTATCAATCCAGTAGGAGGCTCCTCAAAAGTCCCACGCACCTACACAAACAAACAAATAACTCGCAACCAACGCAATAATGGGGTTGTTAATCCCTTCACGGCCACTTGCGAAAGTGAGATCTGATAAAGATAGTATGATAAGATAAATATATTTTTGGTATTTTATAATATAGATGCAAAAAGTAAAGATGCAAATAAAAGTAGATTGAAAGCTTATATGATAAAAGATAGACCCGGAGGCCGTAGGTTTCACTAGAGGCTTCTCTCAAGATAGCATAAGTATTACGGTGGGTGAACAAATTACTGTCGAGCAATTGATAGAAAATCGAATAATTATGATATTATCTAGGCATGATCACGTATATAGGCATCACGTCCGTGACTAGTAGACCGACTCCTGCCTGCATCTACTACTATTACTCCACACATCGACCGCTATCCAGCATACATCTAGAGTATTAAGTTCATAAGAACAGAGTAACGCATTAAGAAACATGACATGATGTAGAGGGATAAACTCATGCAATATGATATAAACCCCAGCTTTTTATCCTCGATGGCAACAGTACAATACGTGCCTTGCAACCCTAACATCCTTTGGGTAAGGACACCGCAAGATTGAACCCAAAGCTAAGCACTTCTCCCATGGCAAGAAAGATCAATCTAGTAGGCCAAACCAAACTGATAATTCGAAGAGACTTGCAAAGATAACTCAATCATACATAAAAAAATTCAGAGGAGATTCAAATATTTCTCATAGATAAACTTGATCATAAACCCACAATTCATCGGATCTCGACAAACACACCGCAAAAAGAGTTTACATCGAATAGATCTCCACAAGAGAGGGGGAGAACATTGTATTGAGATCCAAAAAGAGAGAAGAAGCCATCTAGCTAATAACTATGGACCCGGTGTGTGACGCCCGGATAATTAAGCTACAGTAATTCTCTGCTAATGATGCCATGACACCTCGGTTACTGTTGCTATCCTCGCAATAATTCGAAACCGTTCGAAATTCAAATTCAAATTAATGGTAACAATAAAAGTTTTCTAAAATTAAAACTAAAATGTTCGGTGGTTGCCGAATATTACAAAGGTAATTATGGTGCAACAAACACATTTTTATAAAATGGCTAAATGGTTTAAAATGATTTAAACAGAAAAGAAAGTAAATTAAAAAAAAGAAAGAAAATGCAAAACAGAAAACAAAATAGGAAAAATAAAAAGAAGCCCCCCTCCCCATTGGGCCTTGGTCTAAATGGCCGAGTGGCCTAGCTAAATAGCCCAGCCGGCCACCCCATGGCCTATATGGCCTCAACCCACCTAACCCTAGATCGATCTACTCTCTCTCGATCCCCCACCGTTCCCCTCATCTCCCTCCCAGCGCCGCCACACGCAACACAAACACACACACACGCATCGTCCCAGGGAGAGGGGCGCCCCTATTCGATCCCCTCCTCCCGCACGCCCGCGCCCGATCCAAGGCGCCGCCGGCGCCCATCCTCCCAGACTCGTCCGCGCCCGTCCTCTTCCTTGCACGGCGCCCGCCTGAAGCGGCGGCCTCGCCTCGTCGTCGACCCGATGCCGTCGCCCATCGTCGCCACCACCACGCCGCCGGAACGCTTCCTCGCCGGATCTCTTCCCCACCGCGTGTCATCCCCGTCCTCCTCCTCGACACCCGCTGCCTTGTCCCTATGGCCTGCGGTGAGGCTCTGGCCTTATCTCCTCCCTCTCCCCCCATCGACGACCGCACATACCGCGCACCCACGCGTGCCATGCCGCAGCCACCCGCGGCCCTGTCGTTGCTCTGCTGCTCCTTGTACTGCTGCTACTTTGGTATTTTGCGCTGCTGCCTCCTTGCTGTTGTCTACGTGCTGCCTAGCTGCTGCTTTGCTGCTTCTTCTGCCTGCTCCTACCCTGCTGTTGTTGCTCACGTCGTAGCCGCGCATCTCCGGGTGCTCCTGTACGCTCCCGTGCCATGGCCATGGCTTACCTGTGCTATGTGCACGGCCGTGTGTGAGGCCGGTTGGCTCTCTGTACATGTGGCCAACCCACTAAACAAGGGCCTAATTAAAAGATTGTTAGGTGTACTTAGTGATAAGTTAGCTTGTAGTCCATGGCAAGTGGGACCCCCTGATTAAATTAGTTAGATGATTTATTGACACATGTGCCAATGACATGTGGGGCCTAGCCCCCAGAACGATTATATATAAAAATAAAAATAAAAATAAATTCAATTAATTAATTAACTAAATTAATTAACTTAATTAGTCCTGTTTAATTAACCTAATTAGCTAATTAACCCATTTAGTTAGTCTAAACCCCCGTTAGTGCCCCTGACAATGACGTGGGTCCCACTGGACCCACTTGTCTGGTTTGACAAGTCAACTGACTGTTGACCGCTGACGTCATGCTGATGTCATGATGACGTCAGCATACACTATTCTGGATAATGTTAGAATTAAATAATTAAATAAATTCTAAAAATGATTTAAAACTTTAGAAAATCATATAAAATAAACCGTAGCTCAGATGGAAATACTTTCTACATGAAAGTTGCTCAGAACGACGAGACGAATCCGGATACGCAGCCCGTTTGTCCGCCACACATCCCTAGCATAGCGAACACGCAACTTTCCCCCCTCCGGATCACCTGTCCGAAAACGCGAAACACCGGGGATACTTTCCCGGATGTTTCCCCCCTTCACTGGTATCACCTCCTACTGCGTTAGGTCACCTCTAGCACCGCATATTGCCATGTTACGCCTTGTGATGCTTTGATTGCTCTGTTATTTATTATGTTCCCCTCCGTTACTTCTTTCGGTAGACCCGAGACCGCTGGCATGACCCGGTCGACTACGGAGTTGACGACCCTCTCTCTTGCCAGAGCAACCAGCAAGCCCCCTTGATCACCAGATATCGCCTATTCTCCTCTATCTGCTTGCATTAGAGTAGTGTAGCATGTTACCGCTTCCGTTGATCCTATTCGATGCATAGCGACATTGTTCCTACATCTGTTGATACCTTACCGCAATCCTAAATGCTTAGTATAGGATGCTAGTTTATCATCATTGGCCCTACACTCTTGTCACCGCCTTGCTATACTATCGGGCCGTGATCACTTGGGAGGTGATCACGGTATATACTATACATACATACATACTATACAGATGGTGACTAAAGTCGGGTCACTCGTTGAGTACCCATAAGTGATTCCGATGTGGGAAATTTGAAAGGACAGTGGCTCCATCCCGGTAGAGGTGGGCCTGGGTTCCGACGGCCCCGATCGTTACTTTGTGGCGGAGCGACAAGGCAGGTTGAGACCACCTAGGAGGCAGTGGGCTGGCCTGTTCGGCGTTCGCGGATACTTAACACGCTTAACGAGATCTTGGTATTTGATCCGAGTCGGCCATTTGGTCTATACGCACTAACCATCTACGTGGGAGTAGTTATGGGTATCCCCGTCGTGGTATCACCAAGCCTTCTTGACGTCGACGGAGCGGCGCGCGCCGGATTGGACTGCGTTAACGCAACTTCCTTTGTAATGGAGGTTGCTAGGTGCATTTCGGCCGCCCTGCATAGCGCTTGGTGTGCTTTCGAGGCGATGGGCCTGACCCTGCGGCGCATAGGATTTAGACCGGCGGGCTGACCTCTCTGTTGTGCCTAGGTGGGGCTGCGACGTGTTGATCTTCCGAGGCCGGGCATGACCCAGAAAAGTGTGTACGGCCAAATGGGATCAAGCGTGTTGGGTCATGTGGTGCACCCCTGCAGGGAAGTTAATCTATTCGAATAGCCGTGTCCCTCGGTAAAAGGACGACCCGGAGTTGTACCTTGACCTTATGACAACTAGAACCGGATACTTAATAAAATACACCCTTCCAAGTTCCACAGACAACCCGGTGATCGCTCTCTAACAGGGCGACGAGGAGAGGATCGCCGGGTAGGATTATGCTATGCGATGCTACTGGAGATGCTACTGGAGATGCTACTTGGAGATGCTACTTGGAGGACTTCAGTCTACTCTCTTCTACATGCTGCAAGACGGAGGCTGCCGAGCGTAGTCTTCGACAAGATTAGCTATCCCCTCTTATTACGGCATTCGCGATTCGGTCCATCGATATGGCCTTTTACACATATACCCATGCATATGTAGTGTAGCTCCTTGCTTGCGAGTACTTTGGATGAGTACTCACGGTTGCTTTCTCCCCTTTTCCCCTTTCCTTTCTTTACGGTTGTCGCAACCAGATCTTTGGAGCCCAGAGCGAGGCGCCACCGTCGGCGGCGACTACTACTACTGGAGGTGCCTACTACTACGTGCAGTGTGGCGGCGACCGAGGATTAGTTTAGGAGGATCCCAGGCGGGAGGCTGCGCCTCTTCGATCTGTATCCCGGTTTGTGCTAGCCTTCTTAAGGCAAACTTGTTTAACTTATGTCTGTACTCAGATATTGTTGCTTCCATTGACTCGTCTATGATCGAGCACTTGTATTCGAGCCCTCGAGGCCCCGGCTTGTATTATGATGCTTGTATGACTTATTTATGTTTTTAGAGTTGTGTTGTGATATCTTCCCGTGAGTCCCTGATCTTGATCGTACACGTTTGCGTGCATGATTAGTGTACGATTGAGTCGGGGGCGTCACACGAAGGTCTGTGGTAAACTACTCACAACTCATTGGAGGGGCTATGGTGTTGATGTAGAAGCCCTCCGTGGTCGATTCCCCCTTCGGCGGAGCACCGACAAAGGCTCCAAGATGGGATCTCGCGGATACAGAAGGTTACAGCGGTGGCAATTGTTTTTCGTTGGCTCTCTGGATGTTTTCGGGGTACATAGGTATATATAAGAGGAAGAAGTACGTCGATGGCCGCTCGAGGGGCCCAGGAGACAGGGGCGTGCCCTCCTATCTCCTTGCCGCCTCGTTTGCTTCTTGACTTGCACTCCAAGTTCTCCGGATCACGTTCGTTCCAAAAATCACGCCCCCGAAGGTTTCATTCCGTTTGGACTCCGTTTGGTATTCCTTTTCTTCGAAATACTGAAATAGGCAAAAAAACAACAATATGGGCTGGGCCTCCGGTTAGTAGGTTAGTCCCAAAAATGATATAAATGTGTAAAATAAAGCCCATAAACATTCAAAAGGGGTAATATAATAGCATGGAACAATCAAAAATTATAGATACGTTGGAGACGTATCAAGCATCCCCAAGCTTAATTCTTACTCGTCCTCGAGTAGGTAAATGATAAAAACAGAATTTTTGATGTGGAATGCTACCTAGCATAATTCTCAAAGTAATTTTCTTTATTGTGGCATGAATGTTCAGATCCAAATGATTCAAGATAAAAGCTTATAAAACATGAAAATAATAATGCTTCGAAGCATACTAACAAATAATCATGTCCTATCAAAATAGCATAGCCAAAGAAAGCTTATCCCTACAAAATCATATAGTTAGGCCATGCTTCATTTTCATTACACAAAATACTCCCATCATGCACAACCCCGGTTTCAGCCAAGAAATTGGTTCATACTTTTTAACGCGCTTCAGCTTTTTCAACTCTTACGCAATACATGAGCGCAAGCCATGGACTATGGTGGTATATGGTGGTGGTTGTGAGGATAAAAAGAGGGAGAAGATGGTCTCACATCAACTAGGCGTATTAACGGGCCATGGAGATGCCCATCAATAGATATCAATGTGAGTGTGTAGGGATTGCCATGCAACGGATGCACTAGAGCTATAAACATATGAAAGCTCAACAAAAGAAACTAAGTGGGTGTGCATCCAACTCGCTTGCTCACGAAGACCTAGGGCATTTTGAGGAAGCCCATCATTGGAATATACAAGCCAAGTTCTATAATGAAAAATTCCCACTTAGTATATGAAAGTGACAACATAGGAGACTCTCTATCATGAAGACCATGGTGCTACTTTGAAGCACAAGTGTGGAAAAAAATATAGTAGCATTGTCCCTTCTCTCTTTTTCTCTCATTTTTTTCTTTTTTTTCATTTTTTTCTTTTTTTTTCTTTGGCCTTTCTTTTTTTTCTTTTTGGCCTTTCTCTTTTTTTTTCTTTTTTTTCTTTTTAAAGTCCGAAGTCTCACCCCGACTTGTGGGGGAATCATAGTCTTCATCATCCTTTCCTCACTGAGACAATGCTCTAGTAATGAAGATCATCACACTTTTATTGATTTACAACTCAAGAATTACAACTCAAAACTAGAACAAGATATGACTCTATATGAATGACTCCGGCAGTGTACCGGGATATGCAATGAATCAAGAGCGACATGTATGAAAATTATGAAGGTGACCTTGCCACAAATACAATGTCAACTACATGATCATGCAAAGAGCAATATGGCAATGATGAAGTGTGTCATAATAAACGGAATGGTGGAAAGTTGCATGGCAATATATCTCGGAATGGCTATGGAAATGCCATAATAGGTAGGTATGGTGGCTGTTTTGAGGAAGGTAAATAATGGGTGCATGATACCGGAGAAAGTTGCGCGGTATAATAGAGGCTAGCAAAGTGGAAGGATGAGTGTGCGTATATCCATGGACTCACATTAGTCATAAAGAACTCATATACTTATTGCAAAAGTCTACTTGCCCTCGAAGCAAAGTAATACTACGCATGCTCCTAGGGGAAGGGTTGGTAGGAGTTAACAATCGCGCGATCCCGACCTCCACTCATAAGGAAGGCAATTGAGCACCTCATGCAACAAATTTGTCACACAACTTTTACCATACGTGCATGCTACGGGACTTGCCAACTTCAACACAAGTATTTCTCAATTTCATAATTACCCACTAGCATGACTCTAACATTACTACCTTTATATCTCAAAACAATTATCAAGCATCAAATTGATCATAGCATCCAATTCACTTCCTATGATAGTTTTTATTATACCCAACTTGGATGCCTACCATTCTAGGACCAATTTTATAACCATAGAAAATACCATGCTGTTCTAAAAGACTCTCAAAATAATATAAGTGAAGCATGAGAGACTAGCAATTTCTTCAAAATTAAGCCACCGTCGTGCTCTAAAAGATATAAGTGAAGCACTAGAGCAAAAACTATCAAGCTCAAAAGATATAAGTGAAGCACATAGAGTATTCTAATAAATTCTAATCAAGTGGGCTTCTCCCAAAATGTGTGTACAGCAAGGATTATTGTGGTAAACTAAAAAGCAAAAACTAATATAATACACGACTCTCCAAGCAAAACACATATCATGTGCCGAATAAAAATATAGCTCCAAGTAAAGTTACCAATGAACGAAGACGAAAGAGGGGATGCCTTCCCGGGGCATCCCCAAGCTTAGGATTTTGGCTATTATTGAATATCTTGGGGTGCCATGGGCATCCCCAAGCTTAGGATTTTGCCACTCCTTATTCCATAGTCCATCAAAGCTTTACCCAAAACTTGAAAACTTCACAACACAAAACTCAACAGGAAATTTTATAAGCTCTGTTAGTGAAAGAAAACAAAACCACCACATAAGGTACTGTAATGAACTCATTATTTATTTATTTTGGTGTTAAACCTACTGTATTCCAACTTCTCTATGGTTTATAAACTATTTTACTAGCCATAGATGCAGCAAAATAAGCAAACAACACACGAAAGGCAGAATCTGTCAAAAATAGAACAGTCTGTAGCAATCTGTAACTAACGCAAACTTCTGGAACTCTAAGAATCCTACCTAAATAGGAAGTCCTGGACAATTTGTCTATTGATCAGCAGCAAAAAGAATCAATGCAAAAGCACATTTCCGTGATTTAACAAAACTAAATTCGTGCGCGCAAAGTTTCTGTTTTTCAGCAGAATCAAATCAACTATCATCATAGGTTATCCTATAGGTTCTACTTGGCACAAACACTAATTAAAAGATAAAAACACATCTAAACAGAAGGTAGATGGAAAATCTATTACTAAACAGAAACAAAAACAAAAAACACAAATAAAATTGGGTTGCCTCCCAACTAGCGCTATCGTTTAACGCCAAGTAGTGTCATCTTTGGCACTCAATTCATCAGTAGCTCGCATGATAGATTCATAAGGTAATTTGACTTTCTTTCTTGGAAAGTGTTCCATGCCTTTCTTTAATGGAAATTGGAATCTAATATTCCCTTCCTTCATATCAATAATCGCACCAATCGTTCTAAGGAAAGGTCTACCAAGAATAATAGGGCAAGAAAGATTGCAATCTATATCAAGAATGATAAAATCTACGGGCACCAAATTTCTATTTGTAACAATGAGAACATCGTTGATCCTTCCCATTGTCTTTTTAATGGCGGAATCCGCAAGGTGCAAATTTAAAGAGCAATCATCAAGATCATGGAAACCTAGAATATCACATAAAGTTTTCGGAATCGTGGAAACACTAGCACCCAAATCACATAAAACAAAACACTCATGATCTTTAATTCTAATGTTTATAGTAGGTTCCCACTTATCATTAAGTTTTCTAGGTATAGAAACTTCCAAATTAAGTTTTTCATCATAAGATTGCATCAAGGCATAAACGATATGTTTGGTAAAAGCTTTATTTGACTATAAGCATGAGGAGAATTAACAACGGATTGCAACAAGGAAATACAACCTTCTAACGAACAATTATCATAATCAAATTCCTTGAAATCCGAGATAGTGAGTTCAATACTATTTAAAGTCATGACCTCTCCAATCCCACTTTTACCAAATTTAGCATCAAGATCTAAAAACTCCGAATTCTTGGGACACCTTCTAACTAAAGTTGACTCATCTCTAGTCCCATTATTATCAAGATTCATATTGCAAAACAAAGATCTAATAGGAGACACATCAATAACTTTAAGATCTTCATCATTATTTTCATTGAAACTAGAAGAACACGCCTTTACAAAGCAATATTTCTTAGCACGCAATCTAGCGGTTCTTTCCTTGCACCCATCAATGGAAATTGTCATTGCTTTGAAAGACTCATTGATATCATGCTTAGGAGGAGTAGATCTAAGTTTAAGAGAATCAACATCAAGCGAAAGTCTATCAATGTTCCTAGACAAATCATCAACTTTGAGCAATTTTTCTTCAAGCAAAGCATTAAAATTCTTTTGAGAAATCATAAATTCTTTAACACTATTCTCAAAATCAGAGGGCATCTTATTAAAATTACCATAAGAATTATTGTAGGAATTTCCATAACTATTAGAGGTAGGGAACGGTCTAGAATTAAAGTTTCCTCTATAAGCATCATTTCCAAAACTATTCCTACCAACAAAATTCACATCCATAGACAAAGGCATATCATTGGGATCAAGAGGAGTATTTCTAGTAGCAAAAAACTTCATAAGTTCATCCATCTTTCCACTCAAAACATTGATTTCTTCTATAGCATGCATTTTTTTACTAGAAGATCTTTCGGTGTGCCATTGAGAATAATTAGCCATAATATTATCAAGAAGTTTTGTAGCATCTCCTAACGTGATTTCCATAAACGTGCCTCCCACGGCCGAATCTAAAAGATTTCTAGAAGCAAAGTTCAAACCGGCGTAAAATTTTTGTATGATCATCCATATATTCAAACCATGAGTAGGGCAATTGCGAATCATCAATTTCATTCTTTCCCAAGATTGGGCGACATGATCATGATCAAGTTGTTTAAAATTCATAATATCGTTCCTAAGAGTGATAATCTTAGCGGGAGGAAAATACTTAGAGATAAAAGCATCTTTGCACTTGTTCCAAGAATCAATACTATTTTTAGGCAAAGAGGAAAACCAAACTTTAGCACGATCTCTAAGTGAAAACGGAAATAACTTCAATTTAACAATATCATTATCCGTATCTTTCTTCTTTTGCATATCACACAAATCAACAAAGTTGTTTAGATGAGTAGCGGCATCTTCACTAGGAAGGCCGGCGAATTGATCTTTCATAACAAGATTCAGAAAGCGATATTGATTTCACAAGACTCAACATCATTAAGAGGAGCAATCGAGTACTAAGGAAATCATTATTATTGGTATTGGAGAAATCACACAATTTGGTATTATCTTGCGCCATGGCAACAAGTAATCCAACACACAAGCAAGCAGAAAAAGGCAAGCGAGAGAGAAGATTGGGAAAGAGAGGGCAAATAAAGCAGAAAGGGTGAAGTGGGGAGAGGAAAATGAGAGGCAAATGGCAAATAATGTAAATCACGAGGAGATGAGTTTGTGATGGGTACTTGGTATGTCTTGACTTGGCGAAGACCTCCCTAGCAACGGCGCGAAATCCTTTTGCTACCTTGAGCTTGCGTTGGTTTTCCTTGAAGAGGAAAGGGTGATGCGACAATAGTAGCGTAAGTATTTCCCTCGAGTTTTTGAGAACCAAGATATCAATCCAAAGGAGGCTCCTCAAAAGTCCCACGCACCTACACAAACAAACAAAAACTCGCAACCAACGCAATAAAGGGGTTGTCAATCCCTTCACGGCCACTTCTTGAAAGTGAGATCGATAAAGATAGTATGATAAGATAAATATATTTTTGGTATTTTATAATATAGATGCAAAAAGTAAAGATGCAAATAAAAGTAAATTGAAAGCTTATATGATAAAAGATAGACCCGGGGGCCATAGGTTTCACTAGAGGCCTCTCTCAAGATAGCATAAGTATTACGGTGGGTGAACAAATTACTGTCGAGCAATTGATAGAAAAGCGAATAATTATGAGATTATCTAGGCATGATCATGTATATAGGCATCACGTCCGTGACAAGTAGACCGACTCCTGCCTGCATCTACTACAATTACTCCACACATCGCCTGCTATCTAGCATGCATCTAGAGTATTAAGTTCATAAGAACAGAGTAACGCATTAAGAAAGATGACATGGTGTAAAGGGATAAACTCATGCAATATGATATAAACCCCATCTTTTTATCCTCGATGGCAACAATACAATACGTGCCTTGCAACCCTAACATCCTTTGGTAAGGACACCGCAAGATTGAACCCAAAGCTAAGCACTTCTCCCATGGCAAGAAAGATCAATCTAGTAGGCCAAACCAAACTGATAATTCGAAGAGACTTGCAAAGATAACTCAATCATACATAAAAAAAATTCAGAGCAGATTCAAATATTTCTCATAGATAAACTTGATCATAAACCCACAATTCATCGGATCTCGACAAACACACCGCAAAAAGAGTTTACATCGAATAGATCTCCACAAGAAAGGGGGAGAACATTGTATTGAGATCCAAAAAGAGAGAAGAAGCCATCTAGCTAATAACTATGGAACCGAAGGCCTGTGGTAAACTACTCAACTCATTGGAGGGGCTATGGTGTTGATGTAGAAGCCCTCCATGGTCGATTCCCCCTCCGGCGGAGCGCCGACAAAGGCTCCAAGATGGGATCTCACGGATACAGAAGGTTACAGCGGTGGCAATTATTTTTCGTTGGCTCTCTGGATGTTTTTGGGGTACGTAGGTATATATAGGAGGAAGAAGTACGTCGATGGCCGCTCGAGGGGCCCAGGAGACAGGGGCGCGCCCTCCTATCTCCTTGCCGCCTCGTTTGCTTCTTGACTTGCACTCCAAGTTCTCCGGATCGCGTTCGTTCCAAAAATCACGCTCCCGAAGGTTTCATTCCGTTTGGACTCCGTTTGGTATTCCTTTTCTTCGAAATACTGAAATAGGCAAAAAAAACAACAATACGGGCTGGGCCTCCGGTTAGTAGGTTAGTCCCAAAAATGATATAAATGTGTAAAATAAAGCCCATAAACATCCAAAAGGGGTAATATAATAGCATGGAAAATCAAAAATTATAGATACGTTGGAGACGTATCAGTGATCGGCGGGCGATAAATTTCCCTCTAGTCGGGCTTAAGCCCGATCCGACCATAATCTGTTGAAACCCCAAGGGCGGCGATGCGATCTAGCAGCTCGTTTAGGGACGAGACGTCTGTCGGATCCATCTTTTTGGAGTACTCGAGACCGATGCGAAGACGGTGTTCGGCGGTTGTTGGGGGTGCTGTAGGCTTGATGGCCGTACGGGCTCCTATGATGAAACCGTCGAGCTGGAGGGTCTGCCCAGAAGTTAGGCTCCTTCCAGAGGTGATATTGTCGTTGATGACTAGGCGAGCCATAGATCACTTTTTGGGACTACACAACAGAGCTCTTAATGAAAGCACCAATGTCGGTGTCAAAACCGACAGATCTCGGGTAGGGGGGCCCAATCTGTGCGTCTGAGGATCAATGATAATTCTCCACTCTGTCTTCACGGCCCATCGGTCCGGCCCATATTAGATAGGCCGGACACCTGGGGATCCCGGAATCCAGGACTCCCTCACCCGGCCATCCATGCTACGCACAGCTGCTTGCGGTCGAATGCGCACAAATCCGACAGCTAGATGCGCTCAAATCCGGCAGCCCGGCTGGAGAACAACGCGGCCGAGACAAAGGGCTCGGGGTAGGGATGGGGTGGGAAGAGGAGGGGTCGCGTCGGGCTGGATAGGGTTCTAGGGGCGGCCGGTGGAGGGGGAGAAAAAGGGGCGCATGTGTTCTCGGCGGACGGGCCAGGAGAGGGCATGGGCACATGTCGCGCTCCGTCCACGTGTGTCCATTTCTACGCAAACATGACCCAAAGTTGGATCGGAAATGAATCGAAATCGGACGAAAAAGGGCGTTTGTCCGGCCGCGTTGTACAGATGCGACCGGACCACTTGGGTGCGTTGGAGTTGCCCTAACGAGTCGGATGGACGTACAGGAGCCAACTCCAGATGCTCTTACCGACATTCTTCCCTAACCCTAAAAGAAAAAAACATTCTTCCTTCTTTTTTGCGGGGAAAAACATTCTTCCCTGATGCGGTGCGGTGCGGTGCGGTGCGGATGGGTAGATAGATACGAGTATTGTATTCGGTATTCCATTCCAGACGGATGCTGCAGTGACAGTGAGAGCGAGGGACCTCTCTCACCTTGTGCCTTTTCCGCCCATCCCTCTCTCTCGTGCCTCCTGCTACCACCACCGTCCACCATCACCACCTTTTCCTTTCCCTTCCCTTCCCTCGGGCGGCCCCCAAAAAACAACACTAGCTGAGGCTGCGGCGGCGACCCACTTCTTTCTTTCTTGTCTGGTTGCGGAGCGGCCGGCGGCGAGGATGGTGGTTCGCCTCCTCTTCCTCCTTCTCCTCCTCGCTTGCTCCCTCCTCTTCCTCGAGCTCCCCTCGGTCTCAGGTACTTCCTCTTCTTCTTTCTCAAATTGCTCTGTCGCCATAAAACCCCGCCAGCACTATAATTCTTGTTTAGATCCCCGCCCCGGAGGCTCATCTACACAAGTATCGCGGACATTTTTAGATTCCGAAATGTACTCTTGCGCTTCTACCTGCGGCTGCAGCACACGATTTCATTTTCTTGAGGTGATATATGCGACGGACGAACCATTAATTCTGAACTTAACGTCCCCTTCAATCTGTACGCAAATCCTGTACTGCTTCAGCATTTGTGTCTCGATCTGGGATTGGGGGAGATTAATTATGCTGATTTGTGTGTGCTTCAGATTGGGGAGCATCACGGTGTAGATATACTGTACATGTGTGGCCCATTCCTTCTCTTTTGATGCTACTACTTGCCTACAACTGAGCATGCATGTCACAATAACTTCTTTTCTAACATCTCATTTCATAGCCCTCTTGGGCAATATGCATCTCATACCTCCTATGCCTGTGCTCTATCAGAACATGAAACTTAGCATTCCATGCTAGTTAATCACTCTAAATACTTCATTGTTGCTAACACAGGCAAACCAACTGTCCATGATGACTTGGATCCAGCTCAGGTGACCAACCCGACGACGCCCATCACAGTCCCATCCACGAACCCAGCACCAACAATCATCACCGTGCCATCCACGAACCCTACCATCACAATCCCTTCATTAAACCCTTTGCCCACACCTATCACAACCCCCTCAAACGACCCTTCGACCACATTACCATTGCCAACCCCTTCGACATCTGCACCAAACACGCCAGTCACCATTCCTGTTACCACCCCTTCGACATTCCCCCCATCGGCACCACTGACAAACCCAGCGACGAACCCAATGGTGCCTACTGTCGGCACTACACCGCCTACTGCTCCGACCACTACTCCAGTCACAGCTCCAGTTGTGTCAGGGCAGCAAGCCTGGTGCGTGGCCAAGGCCGGCTCATCAGAAACCGCGCTCCAGGACGCACTGGACTATGCGTGCGGTATTGGTGGAGCAGATTGCTCACCGATACAGCCATCAGGGAGCTGCTATTATCCAAATACCTTGGAAGCCCATGCGTCATACGCCTTCAACAGCTATTACCAGAAGAACCCTGCACCCTCCAGCTGCGACTTTAGGGGTGCCGCAATGCTTGCCAATGCTAATCCAAGTAAGACGGTTTCTCCTTCTAGATAGCTTCAAGGATTTTCAGTTTGGTGTTCTGAAATATCATGCTCACATCTCCTCTTTGCAGGCTCAGGAACCTGTGTATTGGCATCATCAATGTCTTCTCCAACGAGGTGAAGCTTATAAATTTGCATTCTGGTAACATGGAACTCTTGTGTTTAATGCAGCGATGTGTATGGTGAACTATTTCATTTTTGCAGCTCTACTGCTGGATCCACTGCTCCTACTACATCATCCACTAGCCCTGTTACTAGTTCATCTGGTTCTGATCCAGGATCATCAGTACTGAACTCGAGTGGCTCAGGCATTTCTGGATCATCGGACTTTGGGTCGGACTTCCCAGGAGAGGCTAACACTGGCAATGGTTGGCACTCAATCTTGCCCTCTGGCTGGTCCTGGGCAGGTTTGTTCTCAACGCTTGCATTGCCATACGTCGGAGGGATATTTTGAAGAACGAAGCTGCTCCAGAATTTTGGAAACTGTGAGAGTTGAAGTGGTGGCAAAGATTTAGAGTTTTGCCTTTAGCTGTAGTGGTTGTATCCTGTATGAGTAGGCCAGAGTTGTGTGCTAGTAGGAAGTAGGCTTATTGCCTGTATTAACCAGTGGATGTAGTTTCTAGGTGTATCAAATCAAATGTCGATTATGTGCACATCTGCTCTTGCAAGTTGTTGTATTTTGCTCAGTTTGAATGTGTGATTTAAACTTGAAGCAGCACATGCAAAAACTTGGAGGTGCAGTTGGGGGTATTAAGTTTTGTGAGGCGAGTTTAGGTGGTCAATCTCCAACTCTGATGTCATGTCTAACCACAATTTGAAACTCGGGTGAGCTGTAGCTCTTCAACATATTAATGACCAATCCATGCACTTGTAACACATGGAAGCTTTTGTATACATTTTATCCATAAAAGAAGTGGCTTACCAGTGGATGTATCTGTGCCCTGACACATAAGACTGGTATGCACTTTGGGAGTTTGGGTTGCTTTCGTTGGGTTGGTTGTTCAGTGATGTGAAGGGGGAATGTTGAGACATTCCACCAACAGCTAGCTAGCTGGGCATTTTCTTTTTGTTTATACATATATAAGATTGCGGCATTCAATTGTTGGTCCTCAGTTTGATCCAAATGTCACACCTACTTTCCCACTATCAGCAACCTGTTCGTGGCATCTATAAGTAGAAGCACCTCTCCACTGTTCTGCTATCAGATTATTTCCTTTGGAGCTGCTTGTCTCTTGCATCCTGCAAAACAAAGGTGTGCCCTTCTGTCCCTCGTAACTTTTTGGCAAGGAATATTATGATGAAATTCATGTGATCATTCTAAATTGGTGCCAATGATTCTGATTCCTATTTGGAGGATGAAGTACTCCGTTGTGATCCACTGCTCCTCTTGGATGCTTTCTTTCTTCTTCTAATTCCATTTCACATGGATAGGAGACATAGTTCTACCGTGGGAGTTGCCTCTTCTCACCGATATTCGCTGGAGAATGAGTTTTGTTTGTTTGTTTGTTTGTTTTGTCGTCACTTAGGCGAGTTAGCTTAGATTCAGTTTAGTGCATGGGGTTGGTCTGTCATGCTTCATGATTATGCCATTGCTTAAAGTATAAAACTAGTTACGGTAATTGGGTCAGTTGTTAAACTATACTAAAAGCCAAAGACAAAAGATGTCAAACACTACTACCAGTCTTCAGTTACATGTGTTTTGGCAATGAACTGATCACTTGTATTATGCCAAATTAATTTTGTATTGAACTAGTGGTGGCTGGTGAGAAAGCCAGGTGGCGCACACACCAGACATGTACTGTATTAAACAAATGAAAAGCAAAGTCTGTCTTAAAGTTACGAAAGTAAAGAAAAAAAGAGGGACCAATTGTTAGTGAGCCTTGAACATGAATTGCTTATCTATTTCTTGAAATGCGCAGATTTTGGTGTGCTGCTTCAAGTTAAACTGTATACATTCAGCTAAATGGTTCTCACATGGTCTAGAAGTAGGAGTATATACTAGTGTTCCAGCCACAACTACCCCGGCCTTTTGTCAACTGCCTGCCCTCAATATTAAAGTGTGTGGCTTAATGATTTGGTCTGTATTAGCATCCAATGCTTTATACGCTGCTGCGTTGTCTTTCCACCTGTTTTTCTGCAGTCAGCACTATTTTTTCCCCTAAGATGGGATTACTACAAGAACCAATGCATAAATAAATAATCCAGATGCAAGTATACACCAAGTTATAGGAAATGACTGCATGATAAAATAACTAGAGTCTTCATACACCAGAATCATACAAACATGTTTGAGGGACGGTAATTACCATTTTGACGTGTAGAATAGAGTAGATCTCGTATTGCAATGCAATGCAACAGTGTACTGTGTTTTCGGTTGGTTAAATAGTAACAGCACTGGTTTATTGCTGTGTCTCTGCTTTCTGGTCCTGTTTGTCCTCTCATGGTCATTACCGATTGGCCGCTCTCAACTAAAGCAGCCCAGCCTAACCTACTCGCATTAAACACAGCAATGAGGTTCAGGCAGGCAGGCTGTTGCTCTCTCTTTTTCTCACTGCAATTGACACTGATAATTCTCTTGTTTGTAGTAGTATCTGCCGCTTTGCAGTCAACAAAGAGCTGAGCTGTGTGCTGATTCCAGTTCCACAACCCACATGCTGCATGCCAAGTTGCCAATATATATTGCCATCGCCAACCACCGCCCGGGCAGCACCTTCCTTTCTGACACTGAGTAGTCAGTTCAGGTCGCAACACAGCAATAAAGGCTACAACTCTAGGCTGAGGCTGCTGCTCCTTGGATTCACACACGCAATGAAGCAGCAGGTTTTGAGCAACGCCCATGGCGGCAGGATCTCCTCGCCATCGGTGGCCGCGCGAACCAGGGCTCCAAGAGCAGCAGCACCGGTCAAGGAAGCTCCTTCGTCTCCAGCCCCGGCACCCGCCACCCCTCCTCGAGCCAGGAGGCTTGTGAGGGTGAGCAGCAAGGAGGAGAGGGTGGTGACTGGTGCAGCTGCAAAGCCAAAGAGGCACAAGGAGGATTCCGAGGAGGAGACGCTCAAGCTGCGTGGGGAGGTGGAGGCCCTGAGGAAGGAGGTGGAGAGGCTGCAGCTGCTCAACACCGAGCTGGAATGCGATAAGAGCGACCTGACGCACCAGCTCGCCCTTGCGCGCTGCACCATCAACCGGCTTCAGGAGCAGCATGACATCCATGTAAGTTGGGTTCCATGTCACCACAGACCTCTTTGATCACTGTGCAGTTGCTTCTTCCATTTCCTGAAAACAAAAGTGAATTTACATCTCTCCCTTTGCCTGCAACCTGCTTTGATATACTCCCTCCGTCCCATAATATCAGACGTTTTTGCAAGCTAGTTTAGCTTGCAAAAACATCTTATATTTGTGGGACAGAGGGAGGTGTGCATCTTCATTCACAACTGTACACAGCAGCGAGTGGCTAACAGACAGCAAATGATTCTTGATTCTCAAATCAGCAGGCGCAGACTGCTGCGGCGCAACGAAGCAACCAAAAGGACAGTGCCATTAGCAAACCACAGCCTCCGAAGCCCCCCTCACCGCCACCGCCGCCGCCACCTAGTAAAATCCTCGGAAGAGCCCCGGCACCGCCACCTCCCCCTCCGCAACAAGGCACAGTTAGCAAAGTAAACAAGGCAACCGCGTTGGTTGAGATGTACAACTCTCTGAACAAGCGTGACACCAAGAAAGCTGTGACTGTCAGCGCTGCTCATCACAACAGCATCGTTGGCGAGCTACAGAACCGCTCCACGCACTTATTGGCGGTCAGCACCTTGCCATGAAACGACCCTAGATTTTTTTTTGCTAGACATGATTTCTTACTAGATGTATGTATATCTATCTTATGCTCAGATCAAGACGGATGTCGAAACAAAAGGAGACTTCATCAATGGTCTCATTAACAAAGTTCAGACTACTACTTACACCGATGTGGAGCAAGTGCTGACCTTTGTTGATTGGCTTGATCAACAACTTTCAACTCTGGTAATCAAGCAAACACAATAATATCTGGTTCCATTTGTTGCTTTTTACAAGTGCAAGGACGGCAACTGGGATGGTTGGTGAGGCGGTTACTGATCAAACTTAGTTGCTGTAAAATTCAGTCTGATGAGACAGGCGTGTTGAAGCACTTCAGTTGGCCGGAGAGGAAAGCCGATGCACTCCGGGAAGCAGCGTTTGAATACCGGGATCTCAAGTGTGTTGTGACAGAGGTCTCTTCCCTGAACGCCGATGATGGCAGCCCTACTTCGTGTGAGGCTACTCTGAGGAAGATATCAAGCCTGCTGGATAAGTATGAAATGAAGAACCACTTGAGCTGACACGTGATTTGGGTGCTGAAACTTGATTTATGGTACTTAATTGTTTGCCAGGTTGGAGAAGAGCATGAAGAGATTAGTGAACCTGAGGAGCTCGGTGATGCCGTGCTATAAACAGTTTGGAATTCCGACTGAATGGATGCTTGATTCAGGGATTGCTTCGAAGGTAGTCAGTTAATTAGTATATCTGTATTCAGTTAAAAAAACAGTATCTGTGTACTTGATATTTGCGCCAAACAGAGATTAACTGGTTGCGAATTGTTCATCTGTTTGAATTTGCAGATGAGGGTGGCATCAGTAACACTGGCAAAGGTGTACATGAAAAGAGCCCTCAAGGAAATAACAGCTTATACAGGAGGGAATGAGGCTGCTCTTGTTGCTCAAAGCGTGCGTTTCACATATAGGGTTCACCAGGTATGTACTACCCCCGTCCTTCAAATGAATCAAGGATGATGCCATATGCTCATTTTATTTGCTTGATTTCTTGGAATTTTGTAGTTTGCGGGAGGACTTGACAGTGAAGCGATGCGCGCCTTTGAAGAGCTAACGCAACGTTCTCGGTTGACTGCTGTTTAGCTACTAGATGAAACGAAATGATTGTCGGTGAATGAGATGAAACGATTAACGATATATAGCTTCTCAGAGTACAAATTAATGTCGTGGGTTTTGTATGGAGCATATAGGCTAGTTTATTTTGAATTGAATTGATCAATAAATGTAATTTGTACTACTATTCTACGCGGCACGCCGATCTTGGGAGCAAGGGGCGGAGAGGCATAGATTATTTCAGTTCTATTGAAGACTTAAGTATATATACTTGAGAAAAGTAGACACAAACTTTTTGTGCTCTGAAGTACTCCCTGTGTACACAAAAAATGTAAGACGTTCCTACATTTGTTTACAGAGAGAGTACCATATATGATATGAATGTAACGTTGTAACATTTTGGGGACCAAATGAAGGATGTATGAAGTTTATGTTAAGCTAGATTTGCACAATGTCGACGATCGATCATGATTCATGAAGCATGTTCTGCTGCTAACAAACAAACAAGCAAGCAATTCAGTTTCGTTTGGACTCACTTTTTACCAACTCATCAACAAGTCAAAGGATTTAAGGGTTACCTTTCAAGGTATTTGCAATGAGCAAATACAAACTAAAATTTGACGCTGCTACAGCTTAGGCGCACTGCCACCCTCCACCAACACACAGCTCTCCTCCTCTCCTCGGAATCGGATCTGCCGCAAACCGGCGACGGCGTCAAATCGGGACGCCTCCGCGTATGATGAAGCACTCCTCTATGTCCAACGGGTTGCCGCCGGGTGGCAGTGGCACCAATCAGAGCCCCCCTGCCCTCCTTCCTTCCTCACCCTTCTCATGCCCCGCTCATCCGCTGTCCCCTGTCCGCGACGGCGTTCATGGTTTTTTTTTTTTTTTTGAGAAATGCGACGGCGTTCAGGTAAACTGAAGACCACCACCACACCAATGCTGCGCTGAAGACCACCATTCAGGAGCCCAGCAAAGCGTGCTTTCAGGAGCCCAGCTCCTCCATTCACGTGTACATGGGCCTGAAGCCCTGAGGGCCCAGCAAACCCTTTCGTGGTCTTTGTTGGCGTTGAAAGTAAGCTACGCGGCGCGGTAGAGAATAGCGTCAGTTGGCCGCTGGTGTCTGTCTTGTGGCGTTGTTCCTAAGCTATCCTCCCCCGCTATATAGAGCCGCGGCACGGTCCCAAGAGGACAAACACACAGACGTCGGGGCCCCACCCTCCAGCCTCAGATCCAGATGCCCCCCTCCGCCTTCCGCCTTTCGATTATCTTTTCGTCTCCTCCTAAACCAACACCAACACCACATCGATCGACAGCGAGGAAGGAGAAGCAACCCCACCCCCGGCCGCCGCCGCAGCCGCCGACGGTCCGGTGACCCACCACCTCCTCCGCGGCCACCACCACCATCAACCAGCCATGTTCGGCGCTAGCAATCGTAAGCACCCTCCTCTCCTTCTCTCCCCCCGCACGCCATCCTCTGACCTAGGTAGGGTTTCCCCGTGCGCTTAGTAGTAGCTTTCCCTCGATTGCTGCCGGTATTGCTAGTAGTAGCCATTATCTCATCGTCCGCTGTGATCGGCGGCTAGGTTTCGCAGTCGAGATCCCCCATTTGATGACGCGTTACTAATAATAATGCTTTCGCGCTACAGTGTTGATAAACCATCCATCAGCTTTTTCTGCCTGGGCATATCATTGTTTCGCTTGCGGTTACGGATTTCCGTTACCATTGTTTACTTATACTCTTCCAGTTTTGCATATGGTTGCTAACCTGTTGTTTGATCATCCTTTTTTTGCAGCATTCGGGCAGTCGTCCGCCAGCCCTTTTGGGCAGACCTCAACCAACCCCTTCGGGACCCAACAGGGCTTTGGCCAGCCCAGCACCACCACCAACAATCCCTTCGCGCCCAAACCCTTCGGCAGCCCGACCCCCGCATTCGGGGCGCCAACAGGGACCACCTCGCCCTTCGGCGCTACCTCCACCTTTGGCCAGCCATCTGCTCCGGCCTTTGGCGCCACGTCCACTGGTGCCTTTGGCCAGCAGTCTGCCCCGGCCTTTGGCGCTACGTCCACTGGCGCCTTTGGCCAGCAATCCACCCCTGCGTTTGGCTCTACATCCACTGGCGCCTTCGGCCAGCAACCCGCGTTTGGTGCTACATCGACCGGCGCCTTTGGCCAGCCATCCACGCCTGCATTTGGCACCCCGTCCTCCTCTCCGTTTGGGAGCTCCACGCCAGCTTTTGGTACATCGCCAGCCCCCGCGTTTGGCGCCACATCCTCTAACAACTTTGGCGGTGGTTTGTACCATTCTCACAATCTCAGCATTTAACTTCTGTTCTTCTGCAATTTGCAACACATTTGTTATGCTGCATGTACTGAATCTTTACCTGTCTTGCACCTGCTATGTGTTTAATTGCCAACCTTGAAATATCAAAGAAGAATCTGGCAATGAATCTTGCAACTCACTATTATAGACAGAACAAAGCTATGCTACAGCAACCTTTTAGGTTGTGTTATCTAGCACTACAGTTTAAGCTTTACTTTGAAATATCTCTGTAAGTATTAAAAATAGTAACTGCTGCTACTAGTTGAAGTTTATGATCGGTACGACTATTTCCTTCATCACTTCATCAGTAGGAGTGTAGGACTAGGACTTGAAATACTGTCACCCTATAAACTCATTAGTCCATGCTGTCCCTTTGCTACTGCATACAAATAAAGGGTAGGTTTCTGAAGGTAATAGATGCTACTACCTCCGTCCCATAATATAAGATGTCATTACAACCGATATATTCATATCTCAGTTGTAATAACATCCTATATTATGGGACGGAGGGAGCACTATTTTTGTTTTGTTCTCATTTCCTTTTTAGACCGATTGTTTTGTGGCTTGCGATTTAACGCTCTCTACTCTACAAAATTTTCAGGATCTTTATTCGGACAAAAGCCAAGCTTTGGTGGGTTTGGATCATCTCCTAGCCAGTCTAGTCCATTTGGTAGCACATTTCAGCAAACACAGCCAACATTTGGCAACAGCACTTTTGGCACCACAACTACGCCGGCCTTTGGTACCACAACAGCTCCAGCATTTGGCTCCACAACGACTCCAGCATTTGGCTCAACATCAACATCCTTATTTGGTGGTGCTTCCAGCACCCCAGCATTTGGTTCGACGCCCTTTGGTTCAACCACAACTCCTGGTTTTGGATCTTCAGGTACCGGAGCATTTGGTGTGAGTAGTGCTCCAGCTTTTGGAACTTCAACCACACCAGCAAGTGCTTTTGGTTTTGGTTCTTCACCGTCTTTTGGACAATCAGCAGCTGCAACTGGTAGCAGCCTCTTCGGAACAACTTCACCCTTTGGAGCACAAACTTCTCCATTCGGTAGGTCCCCCCACTGGATATTCAACTTACTTGGTTATGTTTGTATAATTTTGGCTTGGTGTTGAGTGCATCACACTGTTACATTCCATTTGCTGTAGCAGTTGTGTAATTGCGGATTATCTTATCAGTTTCTTTTTTGAGTTTCAGGCTCGCAAACAGCTGCACCAGCATTCGGGCAAACTACATTTGGAAGTCAATCTGGAGGAACCAGAATACAGCCTTATGTACAAACACCTGATGCTGACGCTGCTGCAGGTGGTTCTCAGCCTGCTGCAAAACTTGATTCCATATCAGCCATGCCTGCATACAAAGAGAAGAGTCATGAAGAATTGAGGTGGGAAGATTACCAGCGTGGGGACAAAGGTAAAGGAAATATCTGGAATCGAGTAGTATGCTATTGCTTTATATGTGACCTCATTTCTAGACATCTGCGGCTAATGGTTCTTATTTTCTATGAACTGGGATAGATGTTATGTTCTGACTTCTGGTATAGCTTAGCTGTAGTCCTTTTCCCCCTTAATTGCAATTAAACTGAACTCATATTACTTCTATTTCAAAAATGTCCCATTATTTTGTTGCTTGTATCATTAGATTTTAAGTTGTGAAAATTTTAATGTTTGAACTTTGAACCCTCAGGTGGACCAAACTCTTCTGCAACTCCAGCAGTGAACAACTTCTTATCTCCACAGCCAAGTTTCCAACCAAATCAACCAGCACCAGTGAATCCATTTACTAACCCCTCACCCTCACCTTTTTCGAGTGCTTTTGCTACTACTCCGAACCCGTTTTCATCGTCCACAACTACTACCTCCTCGTTTGGACAAACAAGTGGTTCTACCTTCCCAGCAAACACTTCATCTTCTCTATTTGGAAATAATACCACTACTTCACTATTCAACAACCCAAATCCTTTCAATGCTGGGTCATCCACTAGTAATAGCACTCAATCATCTGGGCTGTTTACGTCTTCCCCTACAATGGGGCAGCAGCCATTTGGCCACTCATTTAACCAGCAATCAAGCACTCCAGCTTTCTCCACCAGTATGTTCAATACATCTAACATCGGAATCACTGGAGGTGGAGGGATGTTTGGCAACACATCTTCACCTTTTCAAACAGTAAGCATCCTATTCCCTTGCAATTACCATATTTTGTTTAGATAATTATTCTTCATAAATCATTGATCCTTGATATTTGTTTTCTATATCTTTTGCTTTGCAAATAACGAGTTGCTCTTTGCTCATTTTTAAGTCATCATTTCAACAATCTACCCCTGTTCAACCTACAAACTCGTTCTCATTCCAACCTCAGACTCAACCAGGTTAGTATTCAGACCCCTAATACATGATGCTTCCTTCTCATTAACAATATTTTTTTTGAGTTTTTGTGTGTATGCCACTTGAAGCTTTGACAGGTGGATTCTCTGGTGTTTCCAACCCGATGAATATGGCTCCATTCGGACAGCAGTATGACTATTCCATTTACTTATCGCATGTACATTTATTCTTTCCTTTTTATGGGTGGAAGTACAGATGAGGTGAACGTAAATATGGTGTAACAAACAAAACTGATATATAATGTGGAGATGGATGGTGTAGGCTTGTAGAGAAAGAAACTACTTAATGGTCCTGTGAGTCAATTGTATATGCTAGCTTTGCACTGCTGTGTTCTTGTTTATCTTATAGTGGAACACAGAGTTTTTACTTGGTTCATAATTTAATTGTATTCACGGATAATAAATACTAAGAAACACTATTATTATCACTTAATTATTATGATTTGGCATCTATTTTCTTCGAATTTAGTAGTTAGTGCATTATTTTTTTCAAATTGTAAGTTTGTAACAGCCTGTTGCATTCTTGATGCAGAACTACTAGCCAGTCCAATATGGTAATGCAGCCGACTCTTGTTTCAAATCCCTTTGGGACCCTTCCAGCAATGCCTCAGATGTCCATTGGGAATGGTGGATCCTCACCTTCTATCCAATATGGGATATCAAGTTTGCCGGTTAGTATTTTCTTTACCATCTTTAAGTATTTGCAGTAGTTTCTGTAGAGTGGAAGGATAGTAGAGATGAGCAAGGAGGGTATTAGTTATTAGCAGTTTGTGCTACTGAGGTATCTAGAGCCACGAGGAAGGACATTTGCTTGACAAAAACATTTACTCTGCCCTGCAGGTTGCTGAGAAGCCCCTTCCGAGCAGAACATTATCAATGGTGGTTCCTAGGCATTTGTCACAGAGGAGGATAAAGCTACTGCCACGAAAATATAATGCAACATCTGATGGCAAGGTTAGGACTGTTATTTAGTTTATATTTCTTTATTATTGGAGTTCTATGAAAGCCGTTTGAGAAATAATTGTGTGGTTCTGTTTTTTGTTCCTTCAGGTTCCATTCTTTGCTGATGATGAAGAATCCCCTGTAACACCAAAAGCGGATGCCTTTTTCATCCCTAGAGAGAACCCAAGAAGTCTGATAATCCGTCCAACAGACCAGTGGTCTTCACGTAGTGTGGTTGGCCAACAATCAATTCCAAGGGATTCAACTGATAATGACAAACATAAAGGTATTTATTTAGAGCTGTCTGTATTCTTTCTCCCCTAGACTTGCAAAATTGTTTGTCGCTTGTTTCTGATTTGAGGTACTGTACAGATGCTTTTGTTGGGAGGGAGCACAACAATAAGGCTGCCATGACACCAACTCGGTCTGGTACAGTGGAGAATGGTATCCACATTGCATCAAGCGAGCCTGGGGCTGTGGCTCGGCGTGTGAATGGTGCTACCGTGGAGAAGATGGTGCCTAGGCTCTCCCAGGCAGATTACTTCACGGAGCCCAGTCTAGAGGAGCTTGCTGCCAAAGAACGTGCTGAGCCAGGCTACTGTAGTCAGGTTGTAGACTTCATTGTTGGGCGTGAAGGTTATGGCAGCATCAAATTCTTGGGAGAAACTGATGTGAGGGGCCTTGATCTGGAGTCGATTGTGGAATTCAATAACCGTGAAGTGATTGTGTACAAGGACGATAGCAAGAAGCCCCCAGTTGGCGAGGGCCTGAACAAAGCTGCTTTGGTGACCCTCCTGAACATCAAGTGCATGAATAAGAAGACGGGTGAGCAGTACACACAAGGGCCGAGGTTGGACAAGTTCAAGGAGATGTTGGTGAAGAAGGCTGAGGAGCAGGGAGTGGAGTTTATCTCGTTTGACGGTGCCAAGGGCGAGTGGAAGTTCAGGGTGAAGCACTTCAGCTCCTACGGGTTTGGTGAAGCCGAAGCCGACGACCTGGCCGATTCCTTGTAGCTTTGTCGATAGGTGCTTGTTTTCTTTTGGATGAACGGTGGACACTCGATTCCATGTAGCTTTGGTCGATGTAGCTGGTCTGGTCTGGGAGAATATTGGTTGTGATGCTTTTCTTCTCTGAATGCTGCTATGACTTCCTTCCCATGTTCTTCTGTACATATCCTTTTTTCTTGCAGAATACACAAATTACATTCTGGCACCAATCTAGCACGTGCGTGGATTGGGTAATGAACTGACATCTGTACAAATCTGGTCGATGAATAATCTTGTTACTGTCTTGGATGGAATGTATCCTTTTGGCAGTTTATCTTGATGCCTGCGGTGTAAGCACGAACTAGGATCTCTCGATATAGCTATGAAATTGTTTGGATTCAGCTCAGATTCACGAGAATTCAAACGAGAGAGAGAGAGAGAAGATTACAGCCAATCCCTTCTAGCCAGCTATCCTATCCATTCCTCGGCCGAAGCCGCCAGCCGCCCGTTACAGAAGCAGGACAAGGACTATATCTAGGTAGCTCTAGCGGGCCCACTCCGGGGCACGCAACCTTGCTGGTGCCTGGGCCTTCCTTCTGGGCCTGGCCTGCTCCGCGGTTGCTGGTTCCTCCTGTAGCGTTTCAGGTGTTGTCGTTGTTTCCCCTTGCTTGCTGCTGACACCCCCCCCCCCCCAAGAGAAAACGGCTTGCCCCCAAGCCGGCGCGCGTGGAAATTGTTGCTTGAGCATGTCTTGGTCCTCCCAGGTTGCCGATGAAGCTGGAGAATGGCTCCACTTGACCAAAGACTTGAGCTCTTGTCTTGTTCCCCGAGAGCGATCGGCGATCAAGGAAGCAAGACGGAACCTCGCAGATGATTTCTTTGTTGAAGGAGAACTGCAATACCTTTGGTCGGTTTGACTCGGCGCTTGAGCAAGGAGACATGGAAAGCGGGTGTACTCTGCAATTGTCCAGTAACCGGTTTGTAAGCCCTTTGCACCGACCGGGCGAAATTTCAAACGGACCAAAATATTTAAAAGCCAGTTTGTGATTTGCGCGCGGGGCAATAGAAGACTGAATGTATGGAGAATACCGTGTCGCCCACCTCAAAACATCTCTCGGTTCGGTGTTTATCAGCCTGAACTTTCATTCGCTGCTGCGTACGCAGTAAGTGTTGCTTGACTGATTCCATGACCACATGCCTGTCACGCAGCCACTGTTGAGCATCTGAACTGCTAACATCATCCATAGGGGCTATACCAAAATAACGTGCTTTGGGTGTCCATAGACCAATTCAAGCGAGTACTGCCGGTCGAAGAGTGCGGTCAGATATACCATAACTCATAGAGTGGGAGCCAACTGAACCAACGATGCGGATGAGCGCTGATAAAACATCTGAGATACCCTTCCACTTGTTGATTCACACGTTCAGTTTGCCCGTCCGTCTGTGGGTGTTGACCGAGCTCATGCGCAGTTTGATACCTGTTCTGTTGCACACCTCTTTCCAGAATGAGCTGGTGAAAACCGGATCGCGATCAGAAAGAGTGATTCAGGAAGGCCATGAAGGCGATATACACGGTCCAGGAATTGCTCAACCACTGTGGTAGTTGTATAGGGGTGCTTGAGAGCAATGAAATGCCCATACTTAGTGAGTTTGTCAACAACCACCAAGATGCAACTGTAATGCTGTGAAACTGGCAAACCTTCGATGAAATCCATCGTCATCATTTCCCAAGGTTGAGAAGGTATAGGTAAAGGTTGCAACAGACCTGGGTAGGGAACTCTGTCCAGTTTAGCAAGCTGGCATACCTGACACTGTTGCACGACTGCCTTGATCATTTACTTCATCTTTTTCCAATGAAAGAGCTGGGAGATTCTTCAATAAGTAACTGGAAATCCAGAATGACCCCCAGCCGAGCTAGCATGCAAACTGTCAATTATTTTACGCTGCAGCTGTTCATTCGAGCCAATCCATAAGCGTTTTTTGAAACGAAGCAAACCTCCTTGCAAGGAAAAGTTAGTAACAACTGATGGATCAATAGCTAACTTCTGTAGAATTGCTGTAACATGAGGATCTGAACTATAACTATCCATTATTTCCTGCACCCAAGCTGGGTGTATCACAGACAGAGCATAACAGTCTCCTGATAGATGAGGTCGTCGGGACAGAGCGTCAGCAACTTTTTTTTCCGTCCCTTTTCTGTAAATGATCTTGTAATCTAAACCAAACAATTTGGTTAGTGCTTTTTGTTGCCAAGCTGTATGCAAGCGTTGCTCTGTTAGACTGACCAATGCCTTTTGATCAGTAATAATGTTGAACTCTTTCAACTGCAAGTAAGAGCGGCACTGTTCCACTGCCAGCAAAATTGCTAAGAACTCCTTTTCATAAACTGACAGAGTTTGATTCTTGGGGCCCAAGGCCTTGCTGATAAACGCTATTGGATGTCCCTCTTGTGATAATACAGCACCTATTCCACAGTCACTAGCGTCTGTTTCAATAGTAAATGGTTTCTGAAAATTGGGGAGTGCCAGAACAGGAGCAGTAACTAAAGCTTGTTTCAGAGTCTGGAAGGCTGTGTCCTCGATACTGGTCCAAACAAACATAGTACCCTTGCGCAGTAGATTAGTCAGGGGTTTGGCAATGACTCCAAAATGGCGAATGAATTTTCTGTAGTACCCAGCTAACCCCAGGAAACTTCTGACCTCTTTCACAGATTCAGGTTGTGGCCACTGTTCTATAGTACTTATTTTCTCAGGATTAGTGGAGACTCCATCCTTGCTGATTATGTGACTCAGATAGAGCAACTTTTGAGAAGCAAATTCACACTTGGACAGCTTCACATACCATTTATCCCTTCTCAAAACTTGTAGGACCCTCCTGACATGCTCTAGATGTTGTTTCAGTGTTTTACTGAAAACTAGAATGTCATCAAAGAATGCAATCACAAAGTTCCTCAGCATGTCAGGTTCTTCTGACAGAGACACATTAATGGCCCCTTGAAAAGTGTTTGGAGCTCCTGTCAAACCAAAACCCACCACTAGAAATTCAAAATGCCCATGGTGAGTTTGAAAAGTTGTCTTATACTCCTCTTTAGGGGCTAGCCTTATTTGGTGATATACAGCCCTGAGATCCAGTTTTGTAAACTAGTGTGCACCATGGAGTTCATCCAGTAACTCATCTATCACAGGCATAGGGTAATTTCCTTTAATTGTTAGGGCATTGAGATGCCTGTAATCCACCACCAACCTCCAAGTGTGATCCTTCTTTTTAACCAAGAGGATAGGAGAAGAAAATGGACTGTTACTTCTTCTGATTACACCAGAATCCAACATTTCCTGAATTTGCCTTTCAACTTCATCCTTTAATTCTGGTGCCGGTCTATATGGTCTGTGTGAAAAAGGCCTTGCACCTGGAAATGAGAGGAATAGAGTGGTCACAAGCTCTCTCTGGTGGTAATCCAGTAGGAATAGCAAACACATCCTTGTATTCATCCAAAAGTTCCTGAATTTCTGGCAACACAGTTTGAGCATTTTCATCAGTAACTACAGACAACTCTATGATGGTGTAAGCAAATTCCACAGGTGCTGCTCCTTGAATAGTTACTGTTTTTCCATGAATAGGAAAAGACATCCACTGCTGTTCCCAGTCCACAGTCATTGGGCTATGTTTAGCCAGCCAATCCATTCCCAATATTCCATCATAGCAGCTAAGAGGCAAAATCTTGAGATCATGCTCAAACTGAACACCATGTACTGACCATTTGCACTTGGGCACAAAACTGGAGCAGCTCATTACCCCCCCATTAGCTACATTAACCTTCATTGTTGGACACGCCTGTACTCCTGTCAGTGTTTTAGCTGAAACAGTATCCAGGAAGGAGTGGGTACTGCCAGAATCCACTAGGAATGTCTTCTGCTGTCCAAGGAGTGTAACATTCAGTTGAAATGCTCTACTGCGAGCGGATCTTCCTTCAGCTGCCTCAGAGATGGCCATTAGATTGACCTCCTCATCCTCGTCTGACTCAAGTTCCTCTTAAGTAGTGCATTGGAAAAATTCCACCATTTCTTGTACTACATGAAGGGACACTGTTTGTTTGCACTGGTGATCACGGCTCCATTTCTCTCCACATGTAAAACACAGCCCCTTGGCCTTGCGGTAAGCTCTCAGAGCCTCCCATTTATCTTCCCCTGATTTCTGTTTCTGCACATCTGCATTGCTGCATCTGTCTTGATGGTCTTGCTGCAATTTGTTTTAAGCATTGCGGTGCTCGTGGAGCATAATGGCGTCTGTTCGCTTGATGATATTGAGGTGCTGTACTGGTCAGCGATTCATGTAACAGAGCCAACTCAGACAACAGATCGGATCGGGTGGCTGTTGTAGTGCCACCAACACTCTGACCGCTGAATTCAGACCATCGATGAACTTAGTGACATAGTGCACGGATTCAGGCACGGCCTCGTAAGCAGATAACTGATCGTAGAGCTTAGCAAATTGCTCTACATATTCTTCGACTGAACCCGTTTGTGAAATGCTGTGAAATTTGCGCACTAGTGTCTGGTGCTGATTTCGCCCAAATCTGCACTGTAGCAGCCTGTAGAAATCCTCTCATGGCGCGTTCGACGCTCGACGCTGAACCAATTCCAACCAGCGCGCTGCAGGGCCTTCAAACATGGTTGATGCGAACTAAACTCATAGCTGACGCGATGTACCACTCATGCTAAAATAATGTTCACATCT
This sequence comes from Aegilops speltoides, assembly GCA_021437245.1. Taxonomy (NCBI): domain Eukaryota; kingdom Viridiplantae; phylum Streptophyta; class Magnoliopsida; order Poales; family Poaceae; genus Aegilops; species Aegilops speltoides. The sequence goes on from CM038144.1 coordinate 129,996,247, forward strand.
CGTTTGCCAGAGCCTCGGATTGGAGCCGTCGAAATGGGGCAGATCGATGCGCGGGCCAAATCCGTAGGTGTCAGTTGATCTTGTGGAAATTCAACCAACCTCGAACTAAGTACAGAGCTCTGATCTAGTTTCGTACCTCTGGCTGGTGGCGGAATGTAAGGAACGTGGTCCTTTCCCTTGATTGAAGGGGCTCTGTGGCCGCCTTCCGGAGGCGCGTCGGCGTTGTTGTACACACCTTGTTCTGCCAGCGGAGGCCGTGTGGTTGGAGACGCAGTCGATGCGGATGACGTCCGTTCCAGACCGGCGTGGAGTTCGTCCATGTCGACGCCGATCGACATCTTGAGGTCGTCGAGGCGTGTCGTCAGATCCCCCACGATGGAGCGCAACGACTTCGCTGCTTCCTCATCCTGACGCTTGAAGCGTGCGTCCAGAGACTCCGCCAAGTCGGCCTTGAGGAACTCGTACACCGCCTTCGTCGCCGGCGACAAGGCTTCCATCATCTCACCGTGGCGCCGGGCCGCAAATCTCGTCGCGTGTGGGTGGTGGAGGGGAACGGGCGGCGCCAGGATCTGAGGCTCTGATGCCAATTGTAAGCACGAACTAAGATCTCTCGATATAGCTATGAAATTGTTCGGATTCAGCTCAGATTCACGAGAATTCAAACGAGAGAGAGAGAGAAGATTACAACCAATCCCTTCTAGCCAGCTATCCTATCCATTCCTCGGCCGAAGCCGCCAGCCGCCCGTTACAGAAGCAGGACAAGGACTATATCTAGGTAGCTCTAGCGGGCCCACTCTGGGCCACGCAACCTTGCTGGTGTCTGGGCCTTCCTTCTGGGCCTGGCCTGGTCTGCGGTTGCCGGTTCCTCCTGTAGCGTTTCAGGTGTTGTCGCCGTTTCCCCTTGCTTGCTGCTGACATGCGGCCTCTATGGTTTTCTTAATAGTTTTTTTGTTTGCGTAATGTAATGATTAGCCAAGTGTCATAACAGTACGAAGAACTTACATTATATTCCCTAAAAAAATTGTACTACCTCTGCTCGGAATTAATTGTCGCTCAAACTAATGTATTCACACAGACAACGGTGTGGCTACGAGCCATTTTAATTTGCGTACTCTCGAAAAAAAGATAGACAACGGTAGCATGCTTTTTTTCACTCTTCTCCATTCATTCTCTTTGAACAGGTTGTGCACAGTTGAAAAAAAACAGAGAACATGTTGTGCATAGTTTGCTCCGTAGCCCAGGTGGACGATGAATCCACAAAAATAAGGAAACCCCTTCGCTTCATCCGGATGCAAGCAGGCGCGTGAGCGACCGCCTCGTGCGCCGTTCGATCACGCTTCATCACACGGTGGACACTGCCTCTTTACCAGGCGTCTAGCCGTCTGTAGTGGACCCACTCACCGCTCGATCTCCTTATCTAGCCACAGGCTCGTTTTCATCCACATGTCTCTCTCGTCTCTCTCTCTCTCTCTCTCTCTCTCTCTCTATCCATGGGATTTGGTCTGCCATGGATGGCCTCTGTGAGCTCCTAGTGAGCCTCTACTAGACTAGCTCGTTGATCAACAATGGTTAAGGTTTCCTAACCATTCACATGAGTTGTCATTTGATAACGGGATCACATCATTACGAGAATGATGTGATGGACAAGACCCACCCGTTAGCTTAGCATAATGATCATTCAGTTTTGTTGCTATTGCTTTCTTCATGTCAAATACATATTCCGAGCTCTATAGAAGCAATAGCTGATCAAGCGGAGATGGCGATAGCTGGCTCTGGCGATCCTGGCGATTGCGCCAGCGCCACCCCTCCGCCCGTGGCTTCCGCCGCCTCCGATGCCTCCTCCGGTGTGTGCCCCGCTCCGGCGCCCGCGGACCCGCCCCCCTCTCCGGTGCAGGAGGCCGCGGCCGCTCTCCCGCTGCCCGTGCCCGCCTCCCCCATCGCGCCTCGGGTCCGATGGGCGGATTTCGCCGATGACGAGCCGTCCCCCCCTCCCGCCGACCCCGCCTCCTCTCCCGTCGCGCCGCGCTGCCTCGCCGGGCTGGTGGCTCATCCCCCCAAGTGAGGGGTTCTGCTGCCGCCCGCTGCCATCGCTGCGGTCGTCGACGCGCGCCGAGCTTCGTCTCGGGCGGGTGGGCACTAAGCGCTGGCTTGGCGGTCGGTCAAGACGACGGCGCGGCGCTCTGGGCGTGGCTGGCCGCTCCGACAGGGGTGCCGCCCACTCCTCCTGGTGCCGCACGGTGGCAGGGGTCCGTCCGGCGATGTCCCCGGCTTCCCCGGCGGCTTTCTGCGCTCCGTCGCCCTCGCTCCCGGTCACTCGTTCCTTCCCCTTTCGGCCATTCATTGCGGCCTTTGGATCCTCGTCCCTCTGCTTCCCCTTGATCCGCAAGGGTCCCCTGCCCGTGGCTGCTCGCGCCGGAGTTGCGCCGGTGGTGGCGGCGTCGCCCGCTCCTGCGGGGGAAACCCTACGGGAGCCGATGCTGCCCCGTCGCGTGGACTGGGCCTCCACTGCACCTGGGCTCTTGGGGCCCGACCCGACCCGGCTCCTGGGCCCTCCGGCTGCCCCCCCCAATCTGGGCCGGCCCACTAGCGCTGGGCCTCTGGGGTGCCCTAGGCCCAGGGCGCTGGCCTCTTCCGTCTGGCTACTGATACGTCCATTTTGCATCATGCTTTTATATCAATATTTATTGCATTATGGGCTGTTATTACACATTATATCTCAACACTTATGGCTATTCTCTCTTATTTTACAAGGTTTACCATGAAGAGGGGGAATGCCGGCAGCTAGAATTCTGGCTGGAAAAGGAGCAAACGTTGGAAACCTATTATGCACATCTCCAAAAGTCCTGAGACTCCACAAAACAACTTTTTGGATTTAATAAGAATTTATGAGCAAAAGAAATAGGCCAGAGGGCCCACACCCTGCCCAGGAGACAGGGGCGCCCCCTATAGGGCGCGCCCTCCTATCTCCTGGAACCGCTAGTGGGCCTCCGGCGTCCATCTTCTGCTATATCATCACTTTTACCCTGGAAAAAAATCGTGGGCAAGCTTACGGGATGAAACTCCGCCGCCACGAGGCGGAGCCTTGGCGGAATCAATCTAGGGCTCTGGCGGAGCTGTTCTGCCGGGGACACTTCCCTCCGGGAGGGGGAAATCATCACCAATGTCATCACCAACGATCCTCTCATCGGGAGGGGCTCAATCTCCATCAACATCTTCACCAGCATCATCTCCTCTCAAAACCCTAGTTCATCTCTTGTATCCAATCTTGTATCAAAACCACAAATTGGTACCTGTGGGTTGCTAGTAGTGTTGATTACTCCTTGTAGTTGATGCTAATTGGTTTACTTGGTGGAAGATCATATATTCAAATCCTTTATGCATATTATTACTCCTCTGATTATGAACATGAATATGCTTTGTGAGTAGTTACGTTTGTTCCTGAGGACATGGGAGAAGTCTTGCTATTAGTAGTCATGTGAATTTGGTATTCATTCGATATTTTGATGAGATGTATGTTGTCTTTTTCCTCTAGTGGTGTTATGTGAATGTCGACTACATGACACTTCACCATTATTTGGGCCTAGAGGAAGGCATGGGGAAGTAATAAGTAGATGATGGGTTGCTAGAATGACAGAAGCTTAAACCCTAGTTTATGGGTTGCTTCGTTAGGGGATATGGATCCATATGTTTAATGTTGTGGTTAGGTTTACCTTAATACTCCTTTTTGTAGTTGCGGATGCTTGCAATAGGGGTTAATCATAAGTGGGATGCTTGTCCAAGTTAGGGCAGTACCCAAGTACCGGTCCACCCACATATCAAATTATCAAAGTACCGAACGCGAATCTTATGAACGTGATGAAAACTAGCTTGACGATAATTCTGTTGGGGAACGTAGTAATTTCAAAAATTTTCCTACGCACACGCACGATCATGGTGATGAATAGCAACGAGAGGGGAGAGTGTTGTCTACATACCCTTGTAGACCCGAAGCGGAAGCGATCACAACGTAGAGGAAGTAGTCGTACGTTCTCCTCGCGATCCGACCGATCCCGCGCCGTTACATCCGACGCCCCGAGTTCTTGACACACGTACAGCTCGATGACGCCCCTCAGACTCGATCCAGCCGAGTGTCGAGGGAGAGTTTCACAAGACGACGGCATGGTGACGATCTTGATGTTTCACGGCGCAGGCTTCGCCTAAGCTTCATGACGGTATGACCGAGGTGGAATATGGTGGAGGGGGCACCGACACGGCTAAGGAACGATCCGTAGATCAATACTTGTGTGTCCTGGGTGCCCCCTGCCCTCGTATATAAAGGAGGGAGGGGGAGGCGGCCGGCCTAGAGGAGGCGCTGCGGGAGGAGTCCTACTCCCACCGAGTAGGACTCCCCCTTCCTAGTTGGAATAGGATTGGGGGGGGGAAGAGGAAAGGGGCCGCCCCCTTCCTGTCCTATTCGGACTGGGGGGGGGGCGCGCCACCACCTGGCCGGCCCTTCCTCTTCTCCCTCGAGGCCCACCGAGGCCCATTTATTCTCGGGGTTCCGTAACCTCCGGTACTCGGTAAATTCTGTTTTCACCGGAACCATTCAACTCCAAACATAGGCTTCCAATATATCAATCTTTATGTCTCGACCATTTCGAGACTCCTCGTCATGTCCGTGATCACATCCGGGACTCCAACTTCTTCGGTACATCAAAATACATAAACTCATAATAAGCGCCATCGAAACCTTAAGCGTGCGGACCCTACGGTTCGAGAACAATGTAGACATGACCTAGAACTATTCTCGGTCAATAACCAATAGCGGACCTGGATGCCCATATTGGTTCCTACACATTCTACGAAGATCTTTATCGGTCGGACCGCATAACAACATATGTTGTTCCCTTTGTCATCGGTATGTTACTTGCCCGAGATTCGATCGTCGGTATCCAATACCTAGTTCAATCTCGTTACGGCAAGTCTCTTTACTCGTTCATAATACATCATCTCACAACTAACTCATTAGTTGTTATGCTTGCAAGGCTTGATGATGTGCATTACCGAGAGGGCCAGAGATACCTCTCCGACAATCGGAGTGACAAAACCTAATCTCAAATACGCCAACCCAACATCTACCTTTGGAGACACCTGTAGTACTCCTTTATAATCACCCGATTCGTTGTGACGTTTGGTAGCACCAAAGTGTTCCTCCGTAAACGGAGTTGCATAATCTCATAGTTATAGGAACATGTATATGTCATGGATAAAAGCAGAGCAACATACTAAACGATCGTGTGCTAAGGTAATGGAATGGGTCATGTCAATCGATCATTCTACTAATGATGTGACCTTATTAATCAAATAACAACTCCTTGTTCATGGTTAGGAAACATAACCATCTTTGATTAACAAGCTAGTCTAGTAGAGGCATACTAGTGACATGTTGTTTTGTCTATGCATTCACACATGTATCATGTTTCCGGTTAATACAATTCTAGCATGAATGATAAACATTTATCATGAAATAAGGAAATAAATAATAACTTTATTATTGCCTCTAGGGCATATTTCCTTCAGTCTCCCACTTGCACTAGAGTCAATAATCTAGATTACATAGTAATGATTCTAACACCCATGGAGTCTTGGTGCTGATCATGTTTTGCTCGTGGAAGAGGCTTAGTCAACGGTGCGCAACATTCAGATCCGTATGTATCTTGCAAATCTCTATGTCTCCCACCGGACTAAGTCCCGGATGGAATTGAAGCGTCTCTTGATGTGCTTGGTCCTCTTGTGAAATCTGGATTCTTTTGCTAAGGCAATTGCTCCAAGATTGTCACGAAGATTTTCATTGTACCCGATGCACTAGGTATGACACCTAGATCGGATATGAACTCCTTCATCCGACTCCTTCATTAGCTGCTTCGAAGCTGCTATGTACTCCGCTTCACATGTAGATCCCGCCACGACGCTTTGTTTAGAACTCGCACCAACCGACAGCTCCTCCGCTTAGTGTAAATACGATCCGGTCTGCGATTTAGAATCGTCGGATCGGTGTCAAAGCTTGCATCAACGTAACTGCCATTACGATGAGCTCTTTGTCACCTCCATATACGAGAAACATATCCTTAGTCCTTTTCGTATTTCAGATGTTCTTGACCGCTGTCCGATGATCCACTCTGGATTACTTTGGTACCTCCTGCTAGGCTTATAGCAAGGCACACATCAGTCTGTACACAACATTGCATACATGATAGAGCCTATGGCTGAAGCATAGGAACATCTTTCATTTCTCTCTATCTTCTGCAGTGGTCGGGCATTGAGTCTTACTCAACTTCACACCTTGTAACACAGCAAGAACCCTTTCTTTGCTTGATCCATTTTGAACTTCTTCAAAATTTTGTCAAGGTATGTGCTTTGTGAAAGTCCAATTAAGCGCCTTGATCTATCTCTATAGATCTTAATGCCCAATATGTAGGCAGCTTCACCGAGGTCTTTCATTGAAAAACTCTTATTCAAGTATCCCTTTATGCTATCCAGAATTCTATATCATTTCCGATCAGCAATATGTCATCTACATATAATATCGTAAATGCTACTGAGCTCCCACTCACTTTCTTGTAAATACAAGCTTCTCCAAAAGTCTCAGATAAACCCAAATGCTTTGATCACACTATCAAAGCGCTTATTCCAACTCCGAGATGCTTGCACCAGTCCATAGATGGATCGCTGGAGCTTGCACACTTTGTTAGCTCCCTTTGGATCGATAAAACCTTCTCGTTGCATCATATACAACTCTTCTTCCGTAAATCCATTCAGAATGCAGTCTTTACATCCATTTGCCAAATTTCATAATCATAAAATGCGGCAATTGCTAACATGATTCGGACGGACTTAAGCATCGCTACGGGTGAGAAGGTCTCATCGTAGTCAATCCCTTGAACTTGTCGAAAACCTTTTGCACAAGTCTAGCTTTATAGACAATAACATTACCGTCGGCGTCGGTCTTCTTCTTGAAGATCCACTTGTTTTCTATTGCTTGCCTACCCTCGGGCAAGTCAACCAAAGTCCATACTTTGTTTTCATACATGGATCCCATCTCAGATTTCATGGCCTCAAACCATTTTGCGGAATCTGGGCTCACCATCGCTTCTTCATAGTTCGAGGTTCATCATGATCTAGCAACATGATTTCCGAACAGGATTGCCGCACCACTCAGTGCGGATCTTACTCGTTGATCTACGAGGTTACAGAGTAACTTTATCCAAGTTTCATGATCAACATCATCAACTTCCTCATTACTTGGTGTAGGTGTCTCGTAAACCGGTTTCGTGATTTAACTACTTTCAAGTAAGGGAGAAGGTACTATTACCTCATCAAGTTCCACTTTCCTCCCACTCACTTCTTTCGAGAGAAACTCCTTCTCTAGAAAGGATCCATTCTTAGCAACAAATGTTTTGCCTTCGGATCTGTGATAGAAGGTGTACCCAACTGTCTCCTTTGGGTATCCTATGAAGACACACTTCTCCGATTTGGGTTCGAGCTTATCAGGTTGAAGCTTTTTCACATAAGCATCGCATCCCCAAACTTTAAGAAACGACAACTTTGGTTTCTTGCTAAACCACAGTTCATAAGGTGTCGTCTCAACGGATTTCGACGGTGTTCTATTCATGTGAATGCGGCCGCCTCTAGAGCATAACCCCAAAACGATAGCGGTAAATCAGAAGAGACATCATAGATCGCACCATATCTAGTAAAGTGCGACATGACGCTCGGACACACCATTTCGCTGTGGTGTTCCGGTGGCGTGAGTTGCGAAACTATTCCGCATTGTTTCAAATGTAGACCAAACTCAGAACTCAAATATTCACCTCCACGATCGATCGTAGAAATTTAATTTTCTTGTTACGATGATTTTCAACTTCACTCTGAAATTCTTTGAACTTTTCAAACGTTTAGGACTTATGTTTCATTAAGTAGATATACCCATATCCGCTTAAGTCATCTGTGAAGGTGAGAAAATAACGATATCCGCCACGAGCCTCAACATTCATCGGACCACATACATCGTATGTATGATTTCCAACAAATCTGTTGCTCTCTCCATAGTACCGAGAACGGTGTTCTAGTCATCTTGCCCATGAGGCACGGTTCGCAAGTGCCAAGTGATTCATAATCAAGTGACTCCAAAAGTCCATCAAGATGGAGTTTCTTCATGCGCTTTATACCGATATGACCTAAACGGCAAGTGCCACAAATAAGTTGCACTATCATTATCAACTCTGCATCTTTTGGCTTCAACATTATGAATATGTGTATCACTACTATCGAGATTCATCAAAATAGACCACTCCTCAAGGGTGCATGACCATAAAAGATATTACTCATATAAATAGAACAACCATTATTCTCGATTTAAATGAATAACCGCCTCACATCAAACAAGATCCAGATATAATGTTCATGCTCAACGCAGCACCAAATAACAATTATTTAGGTCTAAAACTAATCCCAAGGTAGATGTAGAGGTAGCGTGCCGACCGCGATCACATCGACTTTGGAACCATTTCCCACGCAAGATCGTCACCTCGTCCTTTGCCGTTGTTCGCTAATCCGTAGTCCCCTGCTTTGAGTTGCAAATATTAGCAATGTAACCGAGATCAAATACCAGTGCTATCTGCGAGCTCTAGTAAGGTACACATCAATAACATGTATATCACATATACCTTTGTTCACCTTGCCATCCTTCTTATCCGCCAAATACTTGGGGCAGTTCCGCTCCAAAGGTGTCGACCGCTTGCGGAGAAGCACTCGGTTTCAGGCTTAGGTCCAGACTTGGGTTTCTTCTCCGAGCAAAGAACTTGCTTGTCTGTTCTTCTTGAAGTTCCCTTCTTCTTCCCTTTGCCTTTCTTCTTGAAACTAGTGGTCTTATTGACCATCAACACTTGATGCTCCTTCTTGATTTCTACCTCCGCAGCCTTTAGCATTGCGAAGAGCTCTGCATAGTCTTTACTAACCCTTGCATATTATAGTTCATCACGAAGCCTTTGTAGCTTTGTGGCGGTGATTGAAGAATTTCATCAATGACACAATCATCCGGAAGATTAACTCCCAATTGTGTCAAGTGATTGTAGTACCTGCACATTACGAGTATATGTTCACTAATGTAACTATTCTCCTCCATCTTGCAGCTATAGAACTTATTGGAGACTTCATATCTCTCAATCCGGGCATTCTGTTGGAATATCAACTTCAACTCTGGAACATCTCATATGCTCCATGACGCTCAAAACGTCGTTGAAGTCCCGGTTCTAAGCCGTAAAGCATGGCACATCGAACTATAGAGTAGTCATCGCTTTGCTCGCCAGACGTTCTTAACGCCGTCGGTTGCATCAAGAAGAAGTTCTGCACCTAGCGGTGCATCCAGACGTAACTCTTACGTGCAGCAATGAGGATAATCCTCAAAGTTACGGACCCAAATCCGTGTAATTGCTACCATCATCTTTCAACTTTGCTTTCTCAAGGAACGCATTAAAATTCAACGGAACAACAAAGACGAGCCATCTATCTACAATCAAACATAAACAAGCAAGATACTATCAGTACTAAGTTCATGATAAATTTAAGTTCAATTAATCATATTACTTAAGAACTCCCACTTAGAAAGACATCTCTAGTCATCCAAGTGATCACGTGATCCAAATCAACTAAACCATAACCGATCATCACGTGAAATGGAGTAGTTTTCAATGGTGAACATCTTATGTTGATCATATCTACTATATGATTCACGCCGACCTTTCGGTCTCCGTGTTCCGAGGCCATATCTGCATATGCTAGGCTCGTCAAGTATAACCCGAGTATTCTGCGTGTGCAAAACTGGCTTGCACCGTTGTAGATGGACGAGAGCTTATCACACCCGATCATCACGTGGTGTCTGGGCACGACGAACTTTGGCAACGGTGCATACTCGGGGAGAACATTTCTTGATAATTTAGTGAGAGATCATCTTATAATGCTACCGTCAATCAAAGCAAGATAAGATGCATAAAGGATAAACATCACATGCAAATCAATATAAGTGATATGATATGGTCATCATCATCTTGTGCTTCGTGATCTTCATCTCCGCAGCACCACCATGATCACCATCGTCACCGGCGCGACACCTTGATCTCCATCGCAGCATCGTTGTCGTCTCGCCAATCTTATGCTTCTACGACTATTGCTACCGCTTAGTGATAAAGTAAAGCATTACAGCGATTGCATTGCATACAATAAAGCGACAACCATATGGCTCCAGCCATTGCCGATAACTTCGGTTACAAAACATGATCATCTCATACAATAAAATATAGCATCACGTCTTGACCATATCACATCACAACATGCCCTGCAAAAACAAGTTAGACGTCCTCTACTTTGTTGTTGCAAATTTTACGTGGCTGCTACGGGCTTAAGCAAGAACCGGTCTCACCTACGCATCAAAACCACAACGATATTCGTCAAATAGACTCCGTTTTAACCTTCTCAAGGACCGGGCGAGCCACACTCAGTTCAACTAAAGTGAGAGAGACAGCACCCACCGGTCACCTTTAAGCAACGAGTGCTCGTGGCGGTGAAACCAGTCTCGCGAAGCGTCACGCGTAATGTCGGTCTGGGCCGCTTCATCTCACAATACCGCTGAACCAAAGTATGACATCTTTGGTAGGTAGTATGACTTGTATCGCCCACAACTCACTTGTGTTCTACTCGTGCAAAACATCAAACCATAGAAAAACCTAGCTCGATACCTTTGTTGGGGAACGAGTAATTTCAAAAATTTTCCTACGCACACGCAACGATCATGGTGATGAATAGCAACGAGAGGGAGAGTGTTGTCTACATACCCTTGTAGACCAAGCGGAAGCGATCACAACGTAGAGGAAGTAGTCGACGTTCTCCTCGCGATCCGACCGATCCGGCGCCGTTACTCCGACGCCCGAGTTCTTGACACACGACAGCTCGATGACGCCCTCAGACTCCGATCCAGCCGAGTGTCGAGGGAGAGTTTCACAAGACGACGGCGTGGTGACGATCTTGATGTTTCACGGCAAGCAGGCTTCACCTAAGCTTCATGACGGTATGACCAAGGTGGAATATGGTGGAGGGGGCACCGACACGGCTAAGGAACGATCCGTAGATCAATACTTGTGTGTCCTTGGGTGCCCCCTGCCCGTATAAAGGAGGGAGGGAGGCCGGCCGGCCTAGAGGAGGCGCGGGAGGAGTCCTACTCCCACCGGGAGTAGGACTCCCCTTTCCTAGTTGGAATAGGATTGGGGGAGGGAAGAGGAAAGGGGCGCCACCCCTTCCTCGCCCTATTCGGACTGGGGGGGAGGCGCGCCACCCCCTGGCCAGCCCTTCCTCTTCTCCCTCGAGGCCCACCGAGGCCCATTTACCCCGGGGTTCCGTAACCTCCCAGACTCGGTAAATTCTGTTTTCACCCGAACCATTCGAACTCCAAACATAGGCTTCCAATATATCAATCTTTATGTCTCGACCATTTCGAGACTCCTCGTCATGTCCGTGATCACATCCGGACTCAACTTCTTCGGTACATCAAAATACATAAACTCATAATAACCGCCATCGAAACCTTAAGCGTGCGGACCCTACGGTTCGAGAACAATGTAGACATGACCTAGAACTATTCTCGGTCAATAACCAATAGCGGGACCTGGATGCCCATATTGGTTCCTACACATTCTACGAAGATCTTTATCGGTCGACCGCATAACAACATATGTTGTTCCCTTTGTCATCGGTATGTTACTTGCCCGAGATTCGATCGTCGGTATCCAATACCTAGTTCAATCTCGTTACGGCAAGTCTCTTTACTCGTTCATAATACATCATCTCACAACTAACTCATTAGTTGTTATGCTTGCAAGGCTTGATGATGTGCATTACCGAGAGGGCCCAGAGATACCTCTCCGACAATCGGAGTGACAAAACCTAATCTCAAATACGCCAACCCAACATCTACCTTTGGAGACACCTGTAGTACTCCTTTATAATCACCCGATTACGTTGTGACGTTTGGTAGCACCAAAGTGTTCCTCCGTAAACGGAGTTGCATAATCTCATAGTTATAGGAACATGTATATGTCATGGATAAAAGCAGTAGCAACATACTAAACGATCGTGTGCTAAGGTAATGGAATGGGTCATGTCAATCAGATCATTCTACTAATGATGTGACCTTATTAATCAAACAACAACTCCTTGTTCATGGTTAGGAAACATAACCATCTTTGATTAACAAGCTAGTCTAGTAGAGGCATACTAGTGACATGTTGTTTTGTCTATGCATTCACACATGTATCATGTTTCCGGTTAATACAATTCTAGCATGAATGATAAACATTTATCATGAAATAAGGAAATAAATAATAACTTTATTATTGCCTCTAGGGCATATTTCCTTCAAATTCCCAATGTGTCCTCGGGAGCTCCTTCCTCATTATTAGAATTTGTCCAGGATTATCCTTTGCTACATAAAGGATTGGGCCACGTTGCTTCACTTTATTTACTTTATTTACTTGTTGCTCGTTACTATCTATCTTATCACAAAACTATCTATTACCTACAATTTCAGTGCTTGCAGAGAAAACCTTCATTGGCGCTTATCATTTCTTACGCTCCTCGTTGGGTTCGACACTCTTACTTATCGAAAGGACTATGATAGATCCCCTACACTTGTGGGTCATCAAGACTCTTTTCTGGCGCCGTTGCCGGGGAGTGTAGCGCTTTTGGTGAGTGGAACTTGGTAAGGAAACATTTATATAGTGTGCTGAAATTTTCTGTTACTTGTCACTATGGAAACTAATCCTTTGAGGGGCTTGTTTGGGGTATCTTCACCCCAACCAGAAGAGCAAAGAGTTGCTCCTCAATCTACTGAACTTTATGAAAATATTCAATTTGAGATTCCTTCGAGTATGATAGAAAAACTGCTAGCTAATCCATTTGCAGGAGACGGAACATTGCATCCCGATTTACACCTTATCTTTGTGGATGAAGTTTGTGGATTATTTAAGCTTGCAGGTATTCCCGATGATGTTGTCAAAAGGAAGGTCTTCCCTTTATCTTTAAAGGGAGATGCACTGACATGGTATAGGCTATGTGATGATACGAGATCTTGGAATTATAAGTGATTGAAGTTGGAATTTCACCAGAAGTTCTATCCTATGCATCTTGTTCGTCATGATCGTAATTACATATATAATTTCTGGCCTCGCGAAGGAGAAAGCATCGCTCAAGCTTGGGGGAGGCTTAAGTCAATGTTATATTCATGCCCCAATCACGAGCTCTCTCGGGAAATGATTATTCAGAATTTTTATGCTCGGCTTTCTCTTGATAACCACAACCCGCTCGATACTTCTCGTTTGGTTCTTATATGTCAAGACTATTGATTTCAAATGGGACTTATTGGAAAGAATTAAACGCAACTCTGAAGATTGGGGTTCCGACGATGGTAAGGAGTCAGGTATGACACCTAAGTTCGATTGTGCTAAATCTTTTATGGATACCGATGCTTTTCGTGGATTTAGCGCTAAGTATGGACTTGACTCTGAGATAGTAGCTACTTTTTGTGAAACTTTTGCTACTCACGTTGATCTCCCTAAAGAAAAGTGGTTTAAATATAATCCTCCTGTTGAAGTGAAAGTAGTTGCACCTATTACAGTCGAAGAAAAGACTATTACCTATAGTGATCCTATAGTTCCTACTGCTTATGTTGAAAAACCTCCTTTTCCTATTAGGATAAAAGATCATGCTAAAGCTTCGACTGTTGTTCGTAAGAGTAATACTAGGACTTATACACCTCCTGAGCAAATTAATGTTGAACCTGGTATTGCTATGATTAAAGATCTCTTGGATGAGGACTTAGATGGGCATGTTATTTCTTTCTTGGGTGAGACTGCTAATATTGCTAGACCTGATACTAAGACACGTAAACCTGTTGTAGGCATGCCTGTTATTTCTGTTAAAATAGGAGATCATTGTTATCACGGCTTATGTGATATGGGTGCTAGTGCTAGTGCGATACCTTATGATCTTTATAAAGAAATTATGCACGACATTGCACCCGTTGAATTAGAAGACATTGATGTCACTATTAAGCTTGCTAATAGGGATACCATTAAACCTGTTGGGATTGTTAGAGATGTTGAAGTTTTGTGTGGGAAAGTTAAATACCCTGCTGATTTTCTTGTTCTTGGTTCCCCACAAGATGATTTTTGTCCCATTATTTTTGGTAGACCCTTCTTGAATACTGCTAGTGCTAGGATTAATTGTGAAAAGAACATTTTCACTGTTGGCATAGATGGTATGTCTCATGAGTTTAATTTTGCTAAGTTTAGTAGACAACCTCGTGAAAGGGAACCACCTAGTAAGGATGAAATTATTGGTCTTGCTTCCATTGTTGTTCCTCCAACTGATCCCTTAGAACAATATTTGCTAGACCATGAAAACGATATGTTTATGAGGAAAGGGAAGAAATGGATGAAGTGTTCCTTAAACAAGAACCTATGCTGAAACATAACCTTCCCGTTGAAATTCTTGGGGATCCCCCTCCACCCAAGGGTGATCCCGTGTTTGAACTCAAACCATTACCTAATAATCTTAAGTATGCTTATCTTGATGAAAAAGAAATATATCCTGTTATTATTAGTGCTAACCTTTCAGAGAAAGAAGAAGAAAGATTATTGAAAACTCTGAAGAAGCACCGAGCTGCTATTGGATATACTCTGGATGATCTTAAGGGCATTAGTCCCACATTATGTCAACACAAAATTTCAGTGGAGAAAGATGCCAAACAAGTTAGAGATCCTCAAAGACGATTAAATCCCAAGATGAAGGAAGTGGTAAGAAAGGAGATCTAAAGCTCCTTGAGGCAGGTATTATTTATCACGTTGCTGATAGTGAATGGGTAAGCCCTGTCCATTGTGTTCCTAAAAAAGGAGGTATTACTGTTGTTCCTAATGACAAAGATGAATTGATCCCGCAAAGAATTATTACAGGTTATAGGATGGTAATTGATTTCCGTAAGTTAAATAAAGCCATGAAGAAAGATCATTACCCTTTACCTTTTATTGATCAAATGCTAGAAATGCTATCCAAACACACTCATTTCTTCTTTCTAGATGGTTATTCTGGCTTCTCTCAGATACCTGTGTCAGCGAAGGATTAATCTAAAACTACTTTTACTTGTCCTTTTGGTACTTTTGCTTATAGACGTATGCCTTTTGGTTTATGTAATGCACCTGCTACCTTTCAAAGATGCATGATAGCTATATTCTCCGATTTTTGTGAAAAGATTTGTGAGGTATTCATGGATGACTTCTCGAGTTTTGATGATTGTTTGAGCAACCTTGATCGAGTTTTGCAGAGATGCGAATATACTAGTCTCGTCCTGAACTGGGAGAAGTGTCACTTTATGGTTAATGAAGGCATTGCCTTGGGGCACAAGATCTCCGAGAGAGGTACTGAAGTTGATAAAGCCAAAGTTGATGCTATTGAAAAGATGCCATGTCCCAAGGACATAAAAGGTATAAGAAGTTTCCTTGGTCATGCCGTTTTTTATAGGAGGTTCATTAAGGACTTTTCTAAAATCTCTAGGCCTCTGGCTAATTTATTGCAAAAATATATTCCTTTTGTCTTTGATGATGATTGTGTAGAAGCATTTGAAACACTTAAGAAAGCTTTGATCACTGCACCTATTGTTCAAATTACCGATTGAATTTACCTTTTGAAATTATGTGCAATGCTAGTGATTATGTCAGTAGGTGCTGTTTTAGGGCAAAGAGTCGATAAGAAATTGAATGTTATCCAAGATGCTAGTAAGACTCTTGATCTCGCCTGAGAAATTATGCTACTACTGAAAAAGAGTTCTTAGCAGTTGTGTTTGCATGTGATAAGTTTAGACCTTATATTGTTGATTCCAAAGTTACTATCCACACTGATCATGCTGCTATTAAATATCTTATGGAAAAGAAAGATGCTAAGCCTAGACTCATTAGATGGGTTCTCCTGCTCCAAGAACTTGACTTGCATATTATTGATAGAAAGGGAGCTGAGAACCCCGTTGCAGATAACTTGTCTAGGTTAGAAAATGTTCTGGATGACCCACTGCCTATTAATGATAGCTTTCCTGATGAACAATTAGTGGTTGTCAATGCTTCTCGTACTGCTCCTTGGTATGCTGATTATGCTAATTACATTGTTGCTAAATATTTACCGCCTAGTTTCACATACCAGCAAAAGAAAAAGTTCTTTTATGATTTAAGACATTACTTCTGGGATGATCCACACCTTTATAAAGAAGGAGTAGATGGTGTTATTAGATGTTGTGTGCCCGAGCATGAACAGGAACATATTCTACGCAAGTGTCACTCTGAATCTTATGGAGGACACCATGCTGGAGATAGAACTACACACAAGGTACTACAATCTGGTTTTTATTGGCCTACTCTCTTCAAAGATGCTCGTAAGTTTGTCTTATCTTGTGATGAATGTCAAAGAATAGGTAACATTAGTAGACGTCAAGAAATGCCTATGAATTATTCTCTTGTTATTGAACCGTTTGAAGTTTGCGGCTTTGATTATATGGGACCTTTTCCTGCCTCCAATGGTTATACACATATTTTAGTTGCTGTTGATTATGTTACTAAGTGGGTAGAAGTTATTCCAACTAGTAGTGCTGATCATAACACTTCTATTAAAATGCTTAAAGAAGTTATTTTTCCTAGGTTTGGAGTCCCTAGATATCTTATGACTGATGGTGGTTCACATTTTATTCATGGTGCTTTCCATAAGATGCTTGCTAAGTATGATGTCAATCATAGAATAGCATCTCCTTATCATCCGCAGTCTAGTGGTCAAGTAGAGTTGAGCAATAGAGAGCTCAAATTAATTTTGCAAAAGACTGTGAATAGATCTAGAAAGAATCGGTCCAAAAAACTTGATGATGCATTATGGGCCTATAGAACTGCATACAAAAATCCTATGGGTATGTCTCCTTATAAGATGGTTTATGGAAAAGCATGTCATTTACCTCTTGAACTTGAACATAAGGCATATTGGGCTATCAAAGAGCTCAATTATGACTTCAAACTTGCTGGTGAGAAGAGGTTGTTTGATATTAGCTCACTTGATGAATGGAGAACCCAAGCCTATGAGATTGCCAAGCTTTTCAAAGAAAAAGTCAAACACTGGCATGATAAGAGGATACAAAAGTGTGAGTTTAACGTAGGAGATTATGTGTTATTATTCAACTCTCGCTTAAGATTTTTGCAGAAAACTTCTCTCAAAATGGGAAGGTCCCTACGTTATCGAGGAGGTCTATTGTTCGTGCTATAAAATCAACAACTTCGAAGGCACAAATCCGAGGGTGGTTAACGGTTAAAGAATTAAACATTATATTTCAGGTAATCCTATCAATGTTGAAACTAATATTATTGAAACCATAACCCCTGAGGAATACACAAGGGACACTTTCCAGAACGTTCTAGACTCTGAAAAGGCATAGGTATGTGGTACGGTAAGTAAACCGACTCCAAAACAACTCCAATGGCAATTTTTATCAGTTTTGGATTATTTAAGAATTTTAGGAAGAAAGAAGTAGTCCGAAAGGGCCACGAGGCTCCCACGAGAGTGGAGGGCGCCCCCCCGTAGGGCGCACCCCCTGTCACGTGGGCACCTCGTGTGCCTCCCGGACTCCGTTTTCTTGTATGTTACGTATTTTGGTTGGTAAAAATTCATTATATATACTCCCGAAGGTTTTGACCACCATATCACGCAAATATCCTCTGTTTTCGTTTCGAGCTGTTTCTGTTTCAGATCTAGAGCATCATGGCGTCTCCAAGCGCTCCCAAGGACAAGTTTTTCGAGAGGGTTATCAACCCCTATCTCGCGGAGGTGCTGCATCATCCTCAAACCATTGAGATGCGTGAGGAGGTGCTGCACATCCGCGATGTGGAGGGACCAAGGCGTACCGGGAGCGTGGAGACAAAGCTCGAAGCCGTGGAACAGGAAATTTTCAAGTGTTAAGGGATGGTGGAGCATGGACTCAACGCCAACCAGATGATGATCACGGAGTTCACCAACAACCACAAGCTAGATGCTAAAGTCATTGGGGAGACCATCTTCAAGCTTCAAGAGAAAATCGAGCACCTCCAAGCCCAGATTTATGACCTTCAAAACCAGAACTGTGAGTATGAATATAGATTCAAGCGAATGAGTTTGGCTGCAGATTTAAGGATCCAGGAGACTCGATCATCCTTTTATGATGGAGAGCCTATGCCTTGGAAGACGGACGACAAGCCTACATCATCAACAACTCCTACTTCACCACCTCCGAGGACATAATCACATGGGTATGGGCACTCCCCTTGGCAATTGCCAAGCTTGGGGGAGGTGCCCCGGTATCGTATCACCATCACACTCCTATCTTTACCTCTTTACTTAGTTCGATCCTTTTAGTAGTATCTTGATCTAGTAGATTGAAGTTTTGATATCAAGTAGTTTTGAGTTTTGCATTGCGATCTCTTTAGGTAATTGAGTCCGTGTGCTATCTATAATAAATATTAGTGTTGAGTCAAGGGCTTTGCTATGTTGCTATGATCTTGAGAAAGTAGAAAGAATAAAAGAGTTCATATTGATCTTATGGATAGTGATAACTTCACACATAGAAAGTATGAGGCATAAAAATTGTTGATAGTTGATGAACGAAGCCTTGGTCATCGTTGCAATTAATAGGAAGTGATAAGGAAAGAGGGGTTCACATATAAATATATTATCTTGGACATCTTTTATGATTGTGAAAGCACTCATTAAGTATGACATGCTAAAAGAGTTGATGTTGGACAAGGAAGAGAACGTAATCGTTTATGTTTTTCCGACATCTCAGTTAAAGTATATTGTCATTGACCTTCCAAACATGTTGAGCTTGCCTTCCCCCCCTCATGCTAGCCAAATTCCTTGCACCAAGTAGAGATACTACTTGTGCTTCCAAATATCCTTAAACCCAGTTTTGCCATGAGAGTCCACCATACCTACCTATGGATTGAGTAAGATCCTTCAAGTAAGTTGTCATCGGTGCAAGCAATAAAAATTGCTCTCTAAATATGTATGACTTATTAGTGCAGAGAAAATAAGCTTTGTACGAACTTGTTGTGGAAGTAATAAAAGCGACGGACTGCATAATAAAGGTCCACATACATGGGGCAATATAAATTGACGTTCTTTTGCATTAAGATTTTGTGCATCAACCTTAAACGCGCATGACAACCTCTGCTTCCCTCTACGAAGGGCCTATCTTTTACTTTATGTTTTTACTTTATGCTTGAGTCAAGGTGATCCTCACCTTTCCCTTTTTTCATTTTATCCTTTGGCAAGCTCTTCGTGTTTGAAAGATCATGATATATATATATATCCAATTGGATGTAAGTTGGCATAGGCTATTATTGTTGACATCACCTAAAGGTGAATACATTGGGAGGCAACACAATAAGCCCCTATCTTTCTCAGTGTTCGGCTAAAACTCTATAACCACAAGTATTGCGTGAGTGTTAACAGTTATAGGAGACTACGAGATAGTTGAGTATGTGAGCTTGCTGAAAAGCTCTATTATTGACTCTTTCTGATGTTACGATAAATTGCAATTGCTTCAATGACTGAGATTATAGTTTGTTAGTTCCCAATGAAGTTTTTGAACCATACTTGACATTGTGAATTGCTTATTACTTGAGCATAGGAAATCATATGACAAAATCTATATATGTTGCTGTTATTAGAATGATCATGATGCCCTCATGTCTGTATTTTATTTTTATCGACACCTCTATCTCTAAACATGTGGACATATTTTTCGATTTCGCTTCCGCTTGAGGACAAGCGAGGTCTAAGCTTGGGGAGTTGATACGCCCATTTTGCATCATGCTTTTATATCAATATTTATTGCATTATGGGCTGTTATTACACATTATATCTCAACACTTATGGCTATTCTCTTATTTTACAAGGTTTACCATAAATAGGGGAATGCCGGCAATGGAATTCGGCCGAAAAGGAGCAAACGTTGGAAACCTATTTTGCACATCTCCAAAAGTCCTGAGACTCCACGAAACAACTTTTTGGATTTAATAAGAATTTATGAGCAAAAGAAAAGGCCGGGGGCCACACCTTGCTCAGAGACAGAGAGGCGCGCCTCCTATCTCCTGGGCCCCCGTGGCCTCCGCGCCCATCTTTCGCTATATCATCACTTTTACCCCGAAAAATCGTGGGCAAGCTTACGGGACGAAACTCCGCCGACACGAGGCGGAACCTTGGCGAATCAATCTAGGGCTCGCGGAGCTGTTCGCCGGGGACACTTCCTCCGGGAGGGGGAAATCATCACCAACGTCATCACCAACGATCCTCTCATCGGGAGGGGGTCAATCTCCATCAACATCTTCACCAGCACTGAGGGAGTCCTGGATTAGGGGGTGTCCGGATGGCCAGACTATAACCATTAGCCGGACTCCTGGACTATGAAGATACAAGATTGAAGACTTCGTCCTGCGTCCAGATGGGACTTTCCTTGGCGTGGAAGGCAAGCTTGGCGATACGGATATGTAGATCTCCTACCATTGTAACCGACTCTGTGTAACCCTAACCCTCTTCGGTGCCTATATAAATTGGAGGGTTTTAGTCCGTAGGACGGACAACAATCATACCATAGGCTAGCTTCTAGGGTTTAGCCTCTCTGATCTCATGGTAGATCTACTCTTGTACTACCCATATCATCAATATTAATCAAGCAGGAGTAGGGTTTTACCTCCATCCAGAGGGCCCGAACCTGGGTAAAAACATCGTGTCCCTTGTCTCCTATTACCATCTGCCTAGACGCACAGCTCGGGACCCCCTACCCGAGATCCGCCGGTTTTGACACCGACATCGGTGCTTTCATTGAGAGTTCCTCTGTGTCGTCATCTTTAGGCCCAATGGCTCCTCCAACAACGATGCGGTCCAGGGTGAGACTTTTCTCCCCGGATAGATCTTCGTATTCGGCGGCTTTGCACTGCGGGCCAATTCGCTTGGCCATCTGGAGAAGATTGAAAGCTACGCCTCGCCATCAGTCGATTTGGAAGTTTGAACTATACGGCCGACGTCGCGGAGACTTGATCTTCGACGGGTTCGAGCCACAGCCAAGCGCGCCAGACTTTGTCACGATGGGCATGATCTAGCCTCGCCACGGACAAAGGCCTCGAGGTTAGACCAGTTGTCCGCTCCGACCCTTAGCTCGGAGCGGACTATGCCGATCGAGGACGGGTGGCTGGACACCGCCTCGGGGGCTGCTATCTCTACGGCGATTGAGCCAAACACCAACCCTGTCCTTTGCGAAGCTCGTGACTCCAAGGTACCAGACTCCTCTCCGGACTCCGAACCTTCCACGCCCCTGCCAATCGAATCCGATTGGGCGCCGATCATGGAGTTCACCACCGCGGACATCTTTTAGTACTCGCCCTTTGGCGACATCCTAAATTTACTGAAGTCTCTCTCTTTATCAGGAGAGCCCTGGCCGGATTATGGTCAGCAAGGTTGGGATGCGGACGATGAAGAAATTCAAAGCCCACCCACCACCCACTTCAGAGCTAATCGCCGAAAGTTTAAACGACGTGCTCGATTTCGATTCAAGACATCGACGGTATGGACGGCGATGTAGGAGATAGCATGAACCAGCACCTATAAGGCAATCGACAGCCACCTCATCTCACGATGTATACATGGTGGACACACCTAAAGGAAGCAACGACGAGGAACAACGGACGCCACGAGGATTATTCCTCGGCGATCAAACGGCGACGTAAGCGCTCTCAAAATCCCGCCGACAAAGACAGAGCCATACGCACCCAGCCATAGAGCAGGTCGAACCGGTGGACGATTTAACATGCCATCGAGCAACCGTCCAACAAGACAACTCGATAAACAATCCGCCCCGGCGAAGATAATACCGACGATCTCACGCCGGACGAAGTTCCGGAGCGAAGAACCTCCACAAAAGGCTCGCCGCCCGCTCACAGTAGCTCGAGAAAGCGTATGAAGCTCCAAACAGCGAAGATGCGCCGTAATCGATGAAGCAAAGTACTCAACACCGCAGACAAATACGGCGATAGTCACCGAACAACGAGCTACCCGAAGCGAAAACTACTGCCCGAATTTGATGAGGAGGCCGTAGAGCCCCCGCAATCAAAGAACAAGGAGACCACCCGGTCGGATAGACAACCCCATGACAAACATAGAGCGGCAAATGGCGCCAAGACACAAAGTCAAGACGCGATCCGCACACGGATTCAAGATTAAAAAGATGGCCCAGCTTAGATCTATCTACGGGCCAAGAAAGCAAGCTCTAGTAAGAAATGCAACACATCAAGTATCTCAATATTACGGTACACCTAAATATAGGGGTGCCGACACCCCTATGTTTCACCGATGAGGTTCGGATTATGAATTTCAGCGGATTCAAGCCCGTAAACATAGAGGCATATGACGGAACAATGCACTCGAGTCTCGGATTGAGGATTACATCCTCCACATACACATGGCTAGAGGAGATGACCTCCACGCCATAAAATACTTACCCTCAAGCTCAAAGGGCCAGCCCAAAGATTGGCTCAAAAGCCTCCCGAAAACACAATTGGAAGTTGGGAAGAGCTCGAGGATGCTTTTCGGGCAAATTTTCAAGGGACCTATGTCCGACCTCCGGATGCAGATGATTTAAGTCACATAACTCAACAACCCGGAGAGTCAGCCCAAAAATTCTGGAACAGATTCCTTACTAAAAATAACCAAATAGTCGACTGTCCGGACGCTGAAACCTTAGCAGCTTTCAAACACAACGTTCGAGACGAATGGCTCGCCAGACACCTCGGCCAAGAAAAGCCAAGAACAATGGCCGCATTAACAAGCCTCATGACCCACTTTTGCGCGGGAGAGGATAGCTGGCTGGCAAGATGTAGTACCAGCAACCCAAGTACATCCGAAGTTAGGGATGGAAACGGGAAACCGCGACGCAGCAAGGACCAGCGCCGGACCAAGGGAAACAGCCCGAAGAGCACGACAGTCAACGCCGGATTCAAAAGCTCTTGGCAGAATCATAAAAAACTGCCCCTTAAGGATAACAGGGACGAGCTATCTAACTTACACAAAATTTTGGACAAGATATGCCAAATCCACGAAGATCATGGAAGCTCGCAAACCATACCCACAGAGATTGTTGGGTCTTCAAGCAGTCCGGCAAACTCAACGCCGAACACAAGGGGCTCGACACACCAAGCGAGGACGATGACGAACCCCACAAGCAGAGCACCAGAAAACAAAAGAATTTCCCACAAGAAGTCAAAACAGTAAACTCACTTCACGTGACAAAAGGGAAAAATAGAGCGGCGCCCATAGAGGTACGCGCCATACGGCCTATCCCAGAGGAGTCCCGCCACTGGTTGTTAAAACCAATCACCTTCGACCATCAAGATTACTCTAAAAGTATCCGGAATGCAGGATGGACTGCCTTGATATTAGATCCGATAATTGACGGACTCCAATTTACACAAGTCCTAATGGACGGCGGCAGTGATCTAAACCTGCTATACCAGGACACAATCCGCAAAATGGGGATAGACCCAACCAAAATTTGCCATAGCAACACTTCCTTTCAAGGGGTAATGCCAGGCCCATATGCCCATTGTACGGGCTCTCTACTGCTAGAAGTTGTGTTCGGCTCACCCGACAACTTCCGCCGCGAAAAGTTAACCTTCCACCTCGCCCCGTTCACAAGTAGCTATCTAGCACTATTGGGACGTGAAGTTTTCACCCGCTTTAACGCAATACCGCATTATGCATCCCTTACACTTAAAATGCCCGGTCCGCGAGGCATCATCTCCTTAAAGGGAAATACCGAGTGTTCCTCGAGCACGGAAGATGGTGTGACTGCCTTGACAGCCACACACTAAGTCGGCTTCACCAATCAAAAGCACCTAAACAGGTCGTTCAGACCCCGGACACGGCTAGACGAGTCCGGTGTAAACATACAAGGGCTTACTAGCCGACCCCTGCATAAGGGCTCCGCAAGATGTACAACAAGAGATAATAAAGCTCAATTTTATTCATTTTTTGAATTGTACTTCATTTATTTAGTATAACGTACATTTTCGCACGATCTTTTTCAACTAAGTTCCCCTCTATTACAGATGAACACCGTGCTACACCCGTCCAGGATACGGCACAACGGAGACACAGGCGCAGACGTGCAGTAGGGACCTGTGACAAGGATTCTTTTCAAATTAAGACCCTGCCTAAACCTTTTTTACTGTCTCTTGTTGATACACATCCCCTGGTTTCTTGCCATAACCAAGGAGGAGGCTGGTGTTTTGGCATGGGCCATGTTAGAATTTTGCGCGTACCTGGACACCAGGGGCTTATTACCAAGGGCGTTGTTCGGCCCGTTTTCATAAAGACCGGATACCTTAGGGAGTGTTCGGTGTCTCGAGTTAGGCCTTATATGCATCATCTCTGAATCATGTCTTTGGTCAAATGTTGGGTTTGCCTGGCTCCTGTGTTTTGCTGCCTTACGTTCCGCTCCATCGGCTAAAGCGGCACCGGAGAACTATCGCGATTGTGCCCTGTTCGCCAAAGAGCACCTCAAGAGAGAAAGCCAAAACCGATCGTCATGATATAGAGTGAGACTGGTCAACCACTCGATGACCCACCGGAATCTATAGGATTCCTCCGCATTGACGAAGGGCCGTTTCCCGGTCAGGCATATACGCGCCCCGAATTCGGGTGAGCGCGATGCCCCTAGGGGCTATGTAGTAGCCCCACTGTCAAACCCCTATGGCTAAGTGAAAGTGATAAAGCATTATAGTCCGGTTGCCTAGTTTGCTGCGCTACCACCTCCTTTATAGGACCAAGACGTTGGATCAAGTGTGAAAATGCGCCTTTTGCAAACACCCTCGCATTATATGCGTGGGGGCTGAATCCGAAGACTGCCATCTTTCATGTTATATATACATATACATTAGCGGCCGCACAGGAGATATTTTAATTCTTGAAAGGCACAAGTATAAAAAGCTTTTATATTCAATCGATACATTGTTTCACAATAATACATGTTATTCGAACATAATATCCTTCGAGCACTGCATCTCTATTAAACGAGCGCCCTGCAGAACTTCCTGAAAATAGTGCTCGACAGGTACTCGTCTTCCGTCCGAATCTTGGGATGCAGCATCGGTGGCCTTCATCTCCGCCCAGTATGTCTTGACACGGGCAAGAGCCATCCATGCACCATCTATGCACGCCGACCTCCTCATTGCATTGATATGCGGCACCGCACCAAGGAACTGCTGCACCAAGCCAAAATAACTCTTCGGCTCGGGCCTTTTCGGCCACAAAAGACTCACGACATCCTTCATGGCAAGTCCAGATAACCTATTCAGCTCCGCTCATTCGGCCAAGCGATCAGTTAATGGAAGTGGGCGCTCTGGATTATGCAACTGCGACCAAAAAATCTTTTCCATTTCGTGATCCTTTTGATCGCGGAAGTGTTCGGCCGCGTCCGCGGCACTTGCCGCCAAGTCCAGATAAGCATCCTCCCCACTCCACAGCCGGTCCAACTGAGCATATTTAGGATCCACCAATTTCCTCTGCAGCAGAAAAGGCTTTCCAGCCGCGATATCTCCGGCCTGACGCAGCTCCTCCTTCATAGCTCTCATCGCAGAGCGAGCATCCTTGGCCTCGGTAGTGGCCTTCTTCAGGTCCTCTTGTACCGCTCGATCTTCTTTTTCAAGAAGCTTGCAGCGGTCGGCAACATTCTTTAACTTCACGGCCATCTCGGCCATTTCCTTCTTCCTTCGGCAGTGAGCAGCCTGTTCGGCTTTTAGCTCTTCGGCCGCCTTTAAGGCAGCCGCATCACTCTTTATGGCCCGCTCCTTCGCTCGGGTGAGCTCTTCCCAAAGCTTCTCCATGGCAGCGGCACCATCTGCGTCAAGCATACATGTTGTAAGGCACGGGCATCAAGCTCCCTTACCAGGTGTCCGCGGAGAAATTGCATACCTTGTGACTCGTCAACTCGCTTATTGACAAGGGCAATGTCGGCATCCGCCATGTCAAATTGCCACTTTAGTTCGGCAAATTCATCAGTCCGGCTAGCCACCGGACCCTTCGCCACCTACATAGGAAGGGCAACATATTATACCTGGGATTATGATCCTCGGCGCACTGTCATTGTTTGATAGCACATCGAGCCTCAGGGGCTACTATCTACACAGGGCGCATTTTATATGCGGAACTGTCAGAAGGTACATCATTTTGCGTACCTCAAAACCTGTCAGTAAACTTCTGACGGCTTCGTGCAATCCGCTCTCAACGGATGAAATCCTTTCAATCACCGTACCCATTAACGCACGATGATCTTCTAAGGTAGACGCTCGCCCGTGCAGACCATTCAGCTCCTCCGACCGTACACCAGGTGGTGTCGGACTCGTCCGATGGCCTTTTTCGAAGGCCGGATACGGAGGGCTTGGAGGGGACATACAACTTCCTTCCGGCCCCGCCGGACTCGGAGAAACCCTCCGCGACGACACCTCAGGGTCGCCCGCCTCGCAAGACGGTACAGCAGGGGGAGGTGTTTCGCTCTCTATCATCTCCGGACGAAGATCCCCCGAAGATGAGCTCTGCTGAGAAGGGTTGAGATCCAAACTACAAGGTAAATTCGGTTATCTTCATCAGAAATAGGGCAAGGATATCCTTTATTTTAAAAAACAAACTCCCCTTTTTACTTACGGCTCGGTGGAGGGCTGATCCCCTTGGGGGCATAATGCGGCCGAGGCATCTCTCGGTGCAGGACCCTCTGACGAAAATTTCTTCCCCCGCTTTGAGACCATGGTCTCCGGGCCTTCAGAGGCGGTCCTATTCTTCCCTTGGATGGAGGGATTCTCGATCCTCCTTTCTCGATAGCCTCCTTCATGAGGCGGTAGCCTTGTTCCCCTTCACCTTCTTCTGAAGGCGCAACCTCCAGCATCCTGGTTAACACGGGATCCAGAATGGTCTTAGGGAGGGGGGGCAGACACCTGATTAACTTTGCTTTCGCTATCCACTCATGTTCAAGGAACATCTCTTAAGGGCAAGTTCATTATAAATACGGGATAGCGTGTCCGAGTCTGTGGCTACTTACTTGAGTATCCGGCGATTGCAGCTCAGACCTGCGTCCTCGGTCAAATCCGACACATCGCTAGATCCAAGAGAAGCTTGTACATCTCCACAAGGCCACGCCCATAAAATGTTGGAGAGCTCGTGGTCCCTCCGGTTAAATTCCCACAGCCGAGGGGGCGACGTTTGCAGGCAGGTGATGCGATTTAATCAGCATGACCCACGCTACTACGCATCAGTGAGTGATCTCTCTAGGAGGTCTTGAATACGGCCCGCAACAAGGGCACGCCTTGACGGCCCCACCAAGTCCTTTATTGACCCATGACGCCAGCCATGTGGAGGACCCGAGCGAAAAGCAGGTGGCGCCACCCATTTGGTGCCCCTGGGAGCTGTGATATAAAACCACTCTTGTTGCCATAGGTTGAGCTCCTCTTGAAAAGAGCCCTCAGGCCACGGAGCATCAACATTCTTGCTTATAACAGCCCCTCCAAGACTCGCTCGCTGCCCTTGATCATCTTCGGCTCTACTTTGAAGGTCTTGAGCCACAATCCGAAGTGAGGGGTAATGCGGAGGAAGGCTTCGCATACGACAATGAACGATGAGATGTGGAGGATGGACACCGGATCCAAGTCATGAAATTCCAACCCATAATAAAACATGAGCCCCCTCACGAAGGGGTCCGTCGGGAAGCCTAGCCCCCGAAGGAAGTGAGACGCGAACACTATGCTTTCGCCAGGCTTGGGAGTGGGAATAACCTGCCCTTGGGCAGGCAGCCTATGCGAAATTTCGTCGGTTAGATACCTGGCATCTCCTAGCTTTAGCACGTCTTCTTCCGTAACGGAGGAAGGCATCCACCGGCCTTGCAGGTCGGAGCCGGACATCATCGAAGGTCCGAGGCGCCTGAATCTGGAGCTTCGGGTGTTGGAACTCGAGGCGAGGGGCAGATTCGATTGAGATTGAAAGAAAGGAGTGGGGCCTTGGTCTCCTTATAAAGAGGTTGAATACCAAGAGCCTTCCCCGTGACCGTTCGGGACTCGCCTTAGATAGAGGAGACGTGCTAACGGGCACGACTGGGTTACCCGCGCCCGTATTAATGAGAATCCCGGGATAAGGGGACACGATCTCTGCTTTGACAAGACGTGCTAAGGAAACCGCCTCGCTAACCGCTACTGAGGTGGGACAAGAAAACGATTCGAATAAAGGCTTGGCCGTGGTGTGGTGTCACGCCACGGAATACGTCAGCAGATTGAATTTGTGTAAATATTATTCTCTCTACGGTGGTAAGTGGAACTAATTTTGCAGAGCCGGACACTATCCTTGTGTTCAAAATCTTCTATGAAGTATTCGGAGGAGGAACCCGAAAATCTGCGCGCCGGACTCGTCGTCATTGAAGCCTGGTTCAGGGGCTACGGAGGGAGTCCTGGATTAGGGGGTGTCCGGATAGCCGAACTATCACCTTTGGCCGGACTCCTGGACTATGAAGGTACACGATTGAAGACTTCGTCCCGTGTCCGGATGGGACTTTCCTTGGCATGGAAGGCAAGCTTGGCGATACGGATATGTAGATCTCCTACCATTGTAACCGACTCTGTGTAACCCTTACCCTCTTTGGGTGCCTATATAAACCGG
Organism: Aegilops speltoides; assembly: GCA_021437245.1. Lineage (NCBI taxonomy): Eukaryota > Viridiplantae > Streptophyta > Magnoliopsida > Poales > Poaceae > Aegilops > Aegilops speltoides. The sequence continues at coordinate 130,025,077 of CM038144.1, forward strand.
AGGGTTTTAGTCCGTAGGACGGACAACAATCATACCATAGGCTAGCTTCTAGGGTTTAGCCTCTCTCGATCTCGTGGTAGATCTACTCTTGTACTACCCATATCATCAATATTAATCAAGCAGAGTAGGGTTTTACCTCCATCCAGAGGGCCCAACACTGGTAAAAACATCGTGTCCCTTGTCTCCCGTTACCATCCGCCTAGACGCACAGCTCGGGACCCCTACCCGAGATCCGCCGGTTTTGACACCGACATTGGTGCTTTCATTGAGAGTTCCTCTCTGTCGTCATCTTTAGGCCCGATGGCTCCTCCGATCATCAACAATGATGCGGTCCAGGTGAGACTTTTCTCCCGCATGATCTTCAGATTCGGGCGGCTTTGCATGCGGGCAATTCGCTGGCCATCCGGAGCAGATTGAAAGCTATGCCCCGCCATCAGTCGATTTGGAAGTTTGAACTATACGGCTGACGTCCGCGGAGACTTGATCTTCAACGGGTTTGAGCCACAGCCAAGCGCGCCCAGATTGTCACGATGGGCATGATCTAGCTCGCTGCGGACAAAGGCCTCGAGGTCAAGACGGTGTCCGCCCGACCTTAGCTCGAGCCGATCACGCCGATCGAGGACGGTGGCTGGACACCGCCTCCGGGGCTGCTATCTCTACGACGATTGAGCCGAACACCAACCCTGTCCTTTGCGAAGCTCGTGGCTCCAAGGTACCGGACTCCTCTCCGGACTCCGAACCTTCCACACCCCTGCCAATCGAATCCGATTGGGCGCCGATCATGGAGTTCACCACCGCGGACATCTTTAAGCACTCGCCCTTTGGCGACATCCTGAATTTACTGAAGTCTCTCTTTATCAGGAGAGGCCTGGCCAGATTATGGTCAACAAGGTTGGGATGCGGACGACGAAGAAATTCAAAGCCCACCCACCACCCACTTCGTAGCTACTGTCGAAAGTTTAAACGACGTGCTCGATTTCGATTCCGAAGACATCGACGGTATGGACGACGATGTAGGAGATAAGCATGACCATCACCTATAAGGCACTGGACAACCACCTCATCTCACGATGTATACATGGTGGACACACCTAAAGGAAGCGACAACGAGGAACAACGGGACGCCACGAGGGATCATTCGCTCGAAAAGCAGTCAAAACAACAACGTAAGCGCCTCTCAAAATCCTGCCTCGACAAAGATAGCAGCCATACAGACCCAGCCATAGAGCAGGGCGAACCGGTGGACGACGAACATGCCATCGAGCAACCGTCCGAACAGGGCAACCTGCGGTCTCCCTTGACCGCCAGTTCCCATCCCCACCGCCATGGCTCGCCCCCTTCCCCCCCGGCTCGATCTCCCCTGCCACTGCCCCGTCCTCGTCCCCGATCCGTCCGGCCGTCGCGCTCCCGCCTCCCCCGTCCCCTCCTCCCCAGCAGCGGCTCTGTTGGGGAACGTAGTAATTTCAAAAAATTTCCTACGCACACGCAAGATCATGGTGATGGCATAGCAACGTGAGGGGAGAGTATTGTCCACGTACCCTCGTAGACCGTAAGCGAAAGTGTTATGACAATGCGGTTGATGTAGTCGTACGTCTTCACGATCCGACCGATCCAAGTACCGAACGTACGGCACCTCCGAGTTCAGCACACGTTCAGCTCGATGACGATCCCCGGGCTTCGATCGAGCAAAGCGTCGGGGATGAGTTCCGTCAGCACGGCGGCGTGGTGACGATGATGATGTTCTACCGGCGCAGGGCTTCGCCTAAACTCCGCGACGATATGACCGAGGTGGAATATGGTGGAGGGGGGCACCGCACACGGCTAAGGAACGATCCGTAGATCAACTTGTGTGTCATGGGGTGCCCCTCGCCTGTGATATAAAGGAGCAAGGGGAGGAGGCCGGCCCTAGGAGGGCGCGCCAGTGTGGAGTCCTACTAGGACTCCCTAGTCCTAGTAGGATTCCACCTCCCTTGTTGGAGTAGGAGAAGGGAAAGGGGAGAGGGAGAGGAAAGGGGTTGCGCCCTTGTCCAATTCGGACCAGAGGGGGCGCAGCCTCCTTCCTTTGGCCTCTCCTCTATTCCCGTATGGCCCAATAAGGCCCATATACTCCCGGCGAATTCGCAGAATCTCGGCAGACCAAAAATACCGAATCACTGAACCTTTCCGAACTCCGAATATAGTCGTCCAATATATCGATCTTTACGCCTCAACCATTTCGAGACTCCTCGTCATGTCCCCGATCTCATCCGGGACTCCGAACTCCTTCGGTACATCAAAACTCATAAACTCATAATATATCTGTCATCGAAACCTTAAGCGTGCGGACCCTACGGGTTCGAGAACAATGTAGACATGACCGAGACACGTCTCCGGTCAATAACCAATAGCGGAACCAGGATGCTCATATTGGCTCCCACATATTCTACGAAGATCTTTATCGGTCAAACCGCATAACAACATACGTTGTTCCCTTTGTCATCGGTATGTTACTTGCCCGAGATTCGATCGTCGGTATCCAATACCTAGTTCAATCTCGCATCGGCAAGTCTCTTTACTCGTTACGTAATGCATCATTCCGTAACTAACTCATTAGCTACATTGCTTGCAAGGCTTATAGTGACGTGCATTACCGAGAGGGCCCAGAGATACCTCTCCAACAATCGGAGTGACAAAACCTAATCTCGAAATACGCCAACCCAACATGTACCTTCGGAGACACCTGTAGTACTCCTTTATAATCACCCAGTTACGTTGTGACGTTTGGTAGCACCCAATGTGTTCCTCCGATAAACGGGAGTTGTATAATCTCATAGTTATAGGAACATGTATAAGTCATGAAGAAAGCAATAGCAACATACTAAATGATCAAGTGCTAGGCTAACGGAATGGGTCATGTCAATCACATCATTCTCCTAATGATGTGATCCCGTTAATCAAATGACAACTCATGTCTATGGTTAGGAAACTTAACCATCTTTGATTAACGAGCTAGTCAAGTAGAGGCATACTAGTGACACTATGTTTGTCTATGTATTCACACATGTATTATGTTTCCGGTTAATACAATTCTAGCATGAATAATAAACATTTATCATGAAATAAGGAAATAAATAATAACTATATTATTGCCTCTAGGGCATATTTCCTTCAGTCTCCCACTTGCACTAGAGTCAATAATCTAGTTCACATCACCATGTGATTTAACACCAATATTCATATCTGTATATGATTAACACCCATAGTTCACATCGCCATGTGGCCAACACCCAAAGGGTTTACTAGAGTCAATAATCTAGTTCACATCGCTTATGTGATTAACACCCAAAGAGTACTAAGGTGTGATCATGTTTTGCTCGTGAGAGAAGTTTAGTCAACGGGTCTGTCACATTCAGAGCCATATGTATTTTGCAAATATTCTATGTCTACAATGCTCTGCACGGAGCTACTCTAGCTAATTGCTCCCACTTTCAATATGTATCCAGATTAAGACTTAGAGTCATCTGGATCAGTGTCAAAACTTGTATCGACGTAACCTTTTACGATGAACCTTTTGTCACCTCCATAATTGAGAAACATATCCTTATTCCACTAAGGATAATTTTGACCAATGTCCAGTGATCTACTCCTAGATCACTATTGTACTCCCTTGCCAAACCAGAGCAGAGTATACAATAGGTCTGGTCCATAGCATGGCATACTTTATAGAACCTATGACTGAGGCATAGGGAATGACTTTCATTCTCTTTTTCTATTTTCTGCCGTGGTCGGGATTTGAGTCTTACTCAATTTCACACCTTTGCAACACAGGCAAGAACTTTTTCTTTGACTGTTCCATTTTGAACTACTTCAAAATCTTGACAAGGTACGTACTTATTGAAAAACTTATCAAGCTTCTTGATATATCTCAATAGATCTTGATGCTCAATATGTAAGTAGCTTTACTAAGGTCTTTCTTTTAAAGAACTCCTTTCAAATACTCCTTTATGCTTTCCAGAAAAATTCTACATCATTTCTGATCAACAATATGTTACTCACATATATTTATCAGAAAAGCGGCAGTGCTCCCACTCACTTTATTGTAAATACAGGCTTCACCGCAAGTCTGTATAAAACTATATGCTTTGATCAACTTATCAAAGCGTATATTCCAACTCCTAGATGCTTGCACCAGTCCATAGATGGATTGCTGGAGCTTGCATATTTTGTTAGCACCTTTAGGATTGACAAAACCTTTCGTTGCATCATATACAACTCTTCTTTAAGAAAACCATTAAGGAATGCCGTTTTGACATCCATTTGCCGATTTCATAAAATGTGGCAATTGCTAACATGATTCGGATAGACTTAAGCATCGCTACTGATGAGAAAATCTCATTGTAGTCAACACCTTGAACTTGTCGAAAACCTTTTTGCGACAAGTCGAGCTTTGTAGATAGTAACACTACTATCAAGATCGTCTTCCTCTTGAAGATCCATTTATACAATATGACCTTGCCGATCATCGGCAACTCCACCAAAGTCCACACTTTGTTCTCATACATGGATCCTATCTCAGATTTCATGGCCTCCAGCCATTTTATGAATCTGGGCTCATCATCGCTTCCTCATAGTTCATAGGTTTATCATGGTCTAGTAACATGACTTTCGAAGAGGATTACCGTACCACTCAGTGCGGACTGCACTCTGGAAGACCTACGAGGTTCTCGTAGTAATTTGATCTCAAGTTCCATGATCATCATCATTAGCTTCCTCACTAATTGGTGTAGGAATCATCGAACTGATTTCAGTGATGAACTATTTTCCAATTCAGGAGAAGGTACAGATTACCTCATCAAGTTCTACTTTCCTCCCACTCACTTCTTTCGAGAGAAACTCCTTCTCTAGAAAGGATCCATTCTTAGCAACGAATGTTTTGCCTTCGGATCTGTGATAGAAGGAGTACCCAACAGTTTCCTTTGGGTATTCTATGAAGACGCACTTCTCGATTTGGGTTTGAGCTTATCGGGTTGAAAACCTTTTTCATATAAGCATCGCAACTCCAAACTTTAAGAAACGACAACTTAGGTTTCTCGCTAAACCATAGTTCATACGGTGTCGCCTCAACGGATTTAGATGGTGCCCTTTAACGTGAATGCAGGTGTCTCTAATGCATAACCCCAAAACAATAGTGGTAAATCAAGAAGAGACATCATAGATCGCACCATATCCAATAAAGTGCGGTTACGATGTTCGACACACCATAACGCTGTGGTGTTCCGGTGGCGTGAGCTGTGAAACTATTCCACATTATTTTAATTGAAGACCAAACTCAGAACTCAAATATTCGTCTCCGTGATCGATCGCAGAAACTTTATTTTCTTGTTACGATGATTTTTCCACTTCACTCTGAAATTCTTTGAACCTTTCAACTATTTCAGACTTATGTTTCATCAAGTAGATATACCCATATCTGCTCAAATCATCTTGTGAAGGTCGAAAATAATGATACTTGCCACGAGCATCAACACTCATTGGATCGCATACATCGATATGTATTATTTCCAATAAGTCAGCAGCTTGTTCCATTGTTCCGGAGAACGGAGTTTTAGTCATCTTGCCAAAAATGCATGGTTCGCAAGCATCAAATGATTCATAACCAAGTGATTCCGAAAATCCATCTTTATGGAGTTTCTTCATGCGCTTTACACCGATATGACCCAAACGGCAGTACTACAAATAAGTTGCACTATCATTATTTACTTTGCATCTTTTGGCATCAATATTATGAATATGTGTATCACTACGATCGAGATCCAACAAACTATTTTCATTGGGTGTGTAACCATCGAAGGTCTTATTCATGTAAACAGAATAACAATTATTCTTTAACTTCAAATGAATAGACGTATCGCAATAAACATGATCAAATCATATTCATGCTCAACGCAAATGCTAAATAACATTTATTTAGGTTTAACACTAATCCCGAAAGTATAGGGAGTGTGCGATGATGACATATCAACCTTGGAACTACTTCCAACACTCATCGTCACTTCCCCTTCAACTAGTCTCTGCTTATTCTCAGAACTCCTGTTTCGAAGTTACTAATCTTAGCAACCTAACAAGTATCAAATACTCGGGGCTACTATAAACACTAGTAAGGCACACATTAATAACTCAGATATCAAATATACCCTTATTCACTTTGCCATCCTTCTTATCTACCAAATATTCAGTGGCATTTCCTCTTCCAAAGGACTATTTCCTTTGCAATTGTAAGTACTCGGTTTTAGGCTATGGTCCAGCTTTGGGCTTCTTCAGAGGAGTGACAACTTGCTTGTCTTTCCACTTGAAGTTCCCTTTCTTTCCCTTTGCCCTTCTCTTGAAACTAGCGGTCTTGTCAATCATCAACACTTGATGCTCTTTCTTGATTTCTACCTTCGCCGATTTCAACATCACGAAGAGCTCGGGAATCGCTTTTTGTCATCCCTTGCATACTATAGTTCATCACGAAGTTCTAGTAACTTAGTGATGGTGACTCGAGAATTCTGTCAATCACTATCTTATCTCGGAAGATTAACTCCCACTTGATTCAAGCGATTGAAGTACCTGCATAATCTGAGCACATGCTCACTAGTTGAGCGATTCTCCTCCATCTTTTAGCAATAGAACTTGTTGGAGACTTCATATCTCTCAACTCGGGTATTTGCTTGAAATATTAACTTCAATACCTGGAACATCTTATATGGTCCATGACGTTCAAAACGTCTTTAAAGTCTCGATTCTAAGCCGTTAAGCATGGTGCACTAAACTATCAAGTAGTCATCATATTGAGCTAGCCAAACGTTCATAACGTCTGCATCTGCTCCTACAATAGGTTTTTCACCTAGCGGTGCATCAAGGACATAATTCTTCTGCGCAGCAATGAGGATAAACCTTAGATCACGGATCCAATCCGCATCATTGCTACTAACATCTTTCAACACAGTTTTCTCTAGGAACATATCAAAATAAACATATGAAAGCAACAACGCGAGCTATTGATCTATAACATAATTTGCAAAATACTACCAGGACTAAGTTCATGATAAATTTAAGTTCAATTAATCATATTACTTAAGAACTCCCACTTAGACAAACATCTCTCTAGTCATCTAAGTGATCACGTGATCCATATCAACTACACCATGTCCGATCGTCACGTGAGATGGAGTAGTTTCAACAGTGAACATCAATATGTTCATCATATCTACTATATGATTCACGCTCGACCTTTCGGTCTCCGTGTTTCGAGGCCATATCTGTTATATGCTAGGCTCGTCAAGTTTAACCTGAGTATTCCGCGTGTGCAACTGTTTTGCACCCGCTGTATTTGAACGTAGAGCCTATCACACCCGATCATCACGTGGTGTCTCAAAGACGAAGAACTTTCACAACGGTGCATACTCGGGAGAACACTTCTTGATAATTTTAGTGAGAGATCATCTTAAAATGCTACCGCCAATCAAAGCAAGATAAGATGCATAAAGGATAAACATCACATGCAATCAATATAAGTGATATGATATGGCCATCATCATCTTGTGCTTGTGATTCCATCTTCAAAGCACCGTCGTGATCACCATCGCCACCGGCGTGACACCTTGATCTCCATCGTAGCATCGTTGTCGTTACGCCATCTATTGCTTCTACGACTATCGCTATCGCTTAGTGATAAAGTAAAGCAATTATGTATGCTTGCATTTCATACAATAAAGCGACAACCATATGGCTCCCGCCATTGCCAATAACTTCGTTACAAAACATGATCATCTCATACAATAAAATATAGCATCACGCCTTGACCATATCACATCACAACATGCCCTGCAAAAACAAGTTAGACGTCCTCTACTTTGTTGTTGCAAATTTTACGTGGCTGCTACGGGCTTAGCAAGAACCGTTTTACCTATGCATCAAAACCACAACAATAGTTCGTCAAGTTAGTGCTGTTTTAACCTTCGCAAGGACGGGCGAGCTACACTCGATTCAGCTAAAGTGAGAGAGACAGACACCCGCCAGCCACCTTTAAGGACGAGTGCTCGTAACGGTGAAACCAGTCTCGCGTAAGCGTACGCGTAATGTCGGTCCGGGCCGCTTCATCTCACAATACCGCCGCACCAAAGTATGACATGCTGGTAAGCAGTATGACCTGTATCGCCCACAACTCACTTGTGTTCTACTCGTGCATATGACATCTACACATAAAACCTGGCTCAGATGCCACTGTTGGGGAACATAGTAATTTCAAAAAAATTCCTACGCACACGCAAGATCATGGTGATGGCATAGCAACGAGAGGGGAGAGTATTGTCCATGTACCCTCGTAGACCGTAAGCGGAAGTGTTATGACAACGCAGTTGATGTAGTCGTACGTCTTCACGATCCGACCGATCCAAGTACCGAACGTACGGCACCTCCGAGTTCAGCACACGTTCAGCTCGATGACGATCCCCGGGCTCCGATCCAGCAAAGTGTCGGGGATGAGTTCCGTCGGCACGACGGCGTGGTGACGATGATGATGTTCTACCGGCGCAGGCTTCGCCTAAACTCGCGACGATATGACCGAGGTGGAATATGGTGGAGGGGCACCGACACGGCTAAGGAACGATCTGTAGATCAACTTGTGTGTCATGGGGTGCCCCGCCTCGTATATAAAGGAGCAGGGGGAGGAGGCCGGCCCTAGGAGGGGGCGCCAAGTGTGGAGTCCTACTAGGACTCCCTAGTCCTAGTAGGATTCCACCTCCTTGTTGGAGTAGGAGAAGGGAAAGAGGGGAGAGGAAGAAGGAAAGGGGCTGTGCCCTTGTCCAGTCGGACCAGAGGGGGCGCAGGCCTCCTTCCTTTGGCCTCTCTCCTCTATTCCCGTATGGCCCAATAAAGCCCATATACTCCCCGGCGAATTCCCGTAACTCTCCGGCACTTCGAAAAATACCCGAATCACTAGGAACCTTTCCGTACTCCGAATATAGTCGTCCAATATATCGATCTTTACGTCTCGACCAGTTCGAGACTCCTCGTCATGTCCCCGATCTCATCCGGGACTCCAAACTCCTTCGGTATATCAAAACTCATAAACTCATAATATATCTGTCATCGAAACCTTAAGCGTGCGGACCCTACGGGTTCGAGAACAATGTAGACATGACCGAGACACGTCTCCGGTCAATAACCAATAGCGGAACTTGGATGCTCATATTGGCTCCCACATATTCTACGAAGATCTTTATCGGTCAAACCGCATAACAACATACGTTGTTCCCTTTGTCATCGGTATGTTACTTGCCCGAGATTCGATCGTCGGTATCCAATACCTAGTTCAATCTCGTTACCGGCCAGTCTCTTTACTCGTTACGTAATGCATCATTCCGTAACTAACTCATTAGCTACATTGCTTGCAAGGCTTATAGTGATGTGCATTACCGAGAGGGCCCAGAGATACCTCTCCAACAATCGGAATGACAAAACCTAATCTCGAAATACGCCAACCCAACATGTACCTTCGGAGACACCTGTAGTACTCCTTTATAATCACCCAGTTACGTTGTGACGTTTGGTAGCACGCAAAGTGTTCCTTCGGTAAACAGGAGTTGCATAATCTCATAGTTACAGGAACATGTATAAGTCATGAAGAAAGCAATAGCAACATACTAAATGATCAAGTGCTAGACTAACGGAATGGGTCATTTCAATCTCATCATTATCCTAATGATGTGATCCTGTTAATCAAATGACAACTCATGTCTATGGTTAGGAAACTTAACCATCTTTGATTAATGAGCTAGTCAAGTAGAGGCATACTAGTGACACTATGTTTGTCTATGTATTCACACATGTATTATGTTTCCGGTTAATACAATTCTAGCATGAATAATAAACATTCATCATGACATAAGGAAATAAATAATAACTATATTATTGCCTCTAGGGCATATTTCCTTCAGGCTCGCCATGTCGCGGGAATGGGACAACGGGGCGGCCCGGAACAAGCGTCGGGCGGACCACCGTCGCGACGCCTCCCGCCCTTCACCGGATGCGCTCCGGTGCGAGGATGAACTCCACCGTGAGCTCAGGGAGCTCCGGGAGGTCTGTCGCTCGCCCGCCCGCCGTGAGGGTCGGGGCCGCTCCTGCTCGCCTCGGCCGTCCACCTCGGGCGACTGGTGGTCTCGTCGCCGCTCCCCTTCCCCGGCGCCTCGCCACGGCCACTCTCCCTCCCCGCCCCGGACGTCGCGTCCCGCGTCCCGTAGCTCCCAAGGCCAGCCCCAGTCCCTGCCCCCCGGCGCTATGTGCCGCCCCACGCCTCTGTTCCCGCGGCTATGGCCCCGGCGATAGCCTCGGGCGGTGGCGCCTCTCGCGGGCGCCCGAGGCCGGCCAAGAAGAAGAAGCGTCGTGGTGCTCGCGGCGCCCCGCCCGTGCCCCCCTCGGCGGCCCCGGGATCCTCCGCCATGCCTGGCCCCGTCTCCGGCCTTCCCCGCCCTCCTTGCTTCAACTGCGGGGTGGGGGGCCATTTGCAAGTCAACTGTGTCAATCCCCAATGCTGCTACCTCTGCAAGGATCCGGGCCACCCCGCCGTCCTACGCCCGGATAGACCGGTGGTGTCGGAGCTCATGATGTACGGCCACGGTTTCGAGGGGTTGGGCTTCTTCCACCTCGAGGTCCCCGACGTGCCGCCTCCCTCTCCCACTCTCCAGGCGGTCGTCACTGTGGTCGACGGGGTGGCCTTCCCGGAGATGATCGAGGCCGAGCTCAACCACCTCTACCAGCGCCAGTGGGACTGGGTGGTCACCCCCATCGCTGGCCACATCTTCACCATCGTCTTCCCCGATTCCATCAGCTACGACTACGCCACGCGCAGTGGCCGGATCACGCTCGCTCTCAACCAGCTGGTCGTCGACATCTCTGAGCCGATCCTCGATGCTCAGGCCGTGGCCGTCCTTGACACTGCCTGGATCCTTGTGGCCGACCTTCTTTATATTGCATGGTCCGAGCTCATCATCCGCCAGATGTCCCGGCTCTTGGGCAAGGTGGTGGTGGTCGATGAGCTCTCTCTGCGCAAGGAGGAGGAGGTCCGGGTCAAGGTCAAGTGCCTCGACTCCTCCAAGCTCTGCACCATAGTTCGAGTGTTCTTCAACGACCAGGGCTTTGACCCCAGGATCGCCCCCGAGCCCCCCAACCACGTCGGCTGCCCCCGCTCCTTCGACGTTGGCCTCCCCGGCGGCAACCCGGGGACCGACGGGGACTACCACGGGCGTCACCATCCCCGCTCCCACCACTCGGAGGAGGATGGGGCTCGGACCGCTCCCCCTCCCCCTCTCCTCCTCCCCCTACTGCTGGGGGCAAGGGCCGCCAGACCGCTCCCAGCCAGCTCCTCGTCGGTCCCTCGGACTTGGTGGCGACGTCCTCCGAGGCGAGCGACATCTTTAGCGTTGGCCTGGTCGTCTGCCCAGCTTCTTCCCCGCGCTCTCCTTCCTCGCCTGCTACTGTCACGCTGTTCCCGGAGTCTGCCTCGCCCCCGGCGTCAAGTCCGGCTTCCAGTCTGCTCCTGGAAGCTTCGGTGGTGCCCCCCGAGGTGGTTGTGCCCTCAAAGGTTGACGCCCCTCCTCCGGCGTCGCCTCCTGCGGCCGCACAGCCCCCCCGACCGAGGCGCCACTCCCACCGCCGCTCCCTCTGGTGGCCACAGTCGTGTGCAGTGTTGTCCAACCTCCATCTCTGATGTGCTCGTCCCCAACTCCGTCCCCGGCTCCACTACTCCTCGGCTGCTGAAAGTGCAACTATCCCTAGGTGGTTTTGGTAATTCATAACAACATATAGCTCATTGAGCTAATGCTATTCCAAGACTATTATTTCAGGAAAGCTCAATGAATGGCATGGCATGGATGATGAAAGTGGATCCCTCAAAATACTAAGGATAAAGTATTGGCTCAAGCTCAAAAGCTCAAGACTCTTCATTTTACATTTTAGTGATCCAAGATCACATTGAGTCTATAGGAAAAGCCAATACTATCAAGGAGGGATGAGGTGTTGCTTAATGAGCCTCTTGCTTCATGTCACACCGATTCTTCCTATCCGGCGCCACCGATTCCAAAAGTCATAGCCACTGCCACAAACCCTAAGCAAATCGGTCTTACTGATAGGGATCTCGGTCTCACCGAGATGGGGTTGTAATATCTCTGTTTCCCTTCGTAACGTTTCGGTCAAACCGAAGTGAGCGATCGGTCCCACCGAGATTGCAATGTAAACTCTCTGTTTCCTTTTTGTAACATTTCGGTCTCACCAAAAAGAGCAAATCGGTCCCACCGAGTTTACCTGACCAACTCTCTGGAAAGCTTATTACCAAATCGGTCTCACCGAGTTTGTGTAATCAGTCTTACCGAGATTACGTTATGCCCTAACCCTAACCGAATCGGTCTCACCGAGATGCATGTCAGTCCCACCGAAAATCACTAACGGTCACTAGGTTTACTAAATCAGTCTGACTGAGTTTAACGATTCGGTCCCACCGAATTTGTTAAATTGTGTGTAACGGTTAGATTTTGTGTGGAGGCTATATATACCCCTCCACCTCCTCTTCATTCGTGGAGAGAGCCATCAGAACGAACCTACACTTCCAACTTACCATTTCTGAGAGAGAACTACCTACTCATGTGTTGAGGCCAAGATATTCCATTCCTACCATGTGAATCTTGATCTCTAGCCTTCCCCAAGTTGCTTTCCACTCAAATCTTCTTTCCACCAGATCCAAAACCTATGAGAGAGAGTTGAGTGTTGGGGAGACTATCATTTGAAGCACAAGAGCAAGGATTTCATCATCAACACACCATTTGTTACTTCTTGGAGAGTGGTGTCTCCTAGATTGGCTAGGTGTCACTTGGGAGCCTCCGACAAGATTGTGGAGTTGAACCAAGGAGTTTGTAAGGGCAAGGATATCGCCTACTTCGTGAAGATCTACCACTAGTGAGGCAAGTCATTCGTGGGCGACGGCCATGGTGGGATAGACAAGGTTGCTTCTTTGTGGACCCTTCGTGGGTGGAGCCCTCCGTGGACTCGCGCAGCCGTTACCCTTCGTGGGTTGAAGTCTCCATCAACGTGGATGTACGATAGCACCACCTATCGGAACCACGCTAAAAACATCCGTGTCTCCAATTGCGTTTGAATCCTCCAAATGCTTCCCTTTACTTTCTTACAAGTTGCATGCTTTAATTTCCGCTGCCTATATACTCTATGCATGCTTGCTTGAATTGTGTGATGATTGCTTGACTTGTCCTAAAATAGCTAAAATCTGCCAAACTCTAAAATTGGGAAAAGGTTAAGTTTTTATTGGTCAATTAGTCTAATCCCCCCCCCTTCTAGACATACTTCAAGGTCCTACAAGTGGTATCAGAGCTTTGGTCTCCATTTTCTTTGATTTCCATAGCTTTTGGTGGTCATGGCCTTGGTTTCACAACCTAGAAGAGTATGGCGTCTAGCGAGGGAAATTATCACCGTAGAGGTCCTTACTTTGATGGTACTAATTTTGCTAGTTGGAAGCATAAGATGAAAATGCATATTCTTGGACATAACCCCGCCGTTTGGGCAATTATTTGTATTTGCTTGCAAGGTGAATTCTTTGATGGGAGAGAACCGAACCGTGAAGCTAATGCAGAAGAATTGAAGATGCTGCAATACAACGCTCAAGCTTGTGATATCATCTTCAACGGATTGTGCCCCGAAGAACTCACCAAAATCAGCCGTCTTGAGAATGCAAAGGAAATTTTGGATACTTTGATTGATATGCATAAAGGTACCGAGTCTGTCAAGGAATCCAAGTTGGATGCTCCAAAGTCAGCTTGACAAGTTCAAAATGAAGGATGGCGAAGGTGTCGCTGAAATGTACTCTAGGCTTGCTCTTATCACAAATGAGATTGCCGGCTTAGGGAGTGAAGAGATGACCGACAAATTCATCATCAAGAAGATTCTAAGAGCATTGGATGGAAAGTATGATACCATATGCACATTGATTCAAATGATGCCAAACTACAAAGATCTCAAGCCAACGGAAGTCATTGGAAGAATTGTTGCTCATGAGATGTCACTCAAGGATAAGGAGGAACTTCACAACAAGTCAAGTGGTGCTTACAAAGCCTCAAGTGAAGCCCCCACATCATCAAGTGAGAAACCAACCTTCAATGAAGAATTGAGCTTAATGGTGAAGAACTTCAACAAATTCTACAAGAGTAGAAGCAAAGAAAGAAGCTCCAAGTCAAGGTCTTACAATGACAAAAGATCTTCTAGTCGAGAGCACAATTGCTACAATTGTGGGAGACCCGGACACTACTCCAATGAGTGTACGGCACCCTACAAAAGAAGAGAAGATTCTCCAAGAAGAAGGAGCAAAAGAGAAGAATCACCACCAAGAGAGAGAAGGAGTAGAGATGATCGTTATGAACGAAGACCCTCACGGAGAAGCAAGGATTCGGAAAGGAAGGACAAGTCATCAAGAAGCTACACAAAACGAAAACATCAAGCTCATGTTGGTGAATGGGTATCCGGCTCCGACTCCGACAATCACTCCGAGAGAAGCTATCACTCCGACTCCGAATATACTCAAGATGAAGGTGTTGCCGGTCTAGCACTTGTGTCAACCAACTCCTACGACATATTTTACTCACCAAATGAAGGTGTTGGAAGATGCTTCATGGACAAAGGTCCAAAGGTAACACATCCTGAGTATGTTGATTTCAATAGTGATGAAGATGACTTGCTTGTGGATGATGATTTACTTGTTGACAACTCTAGTGATGAATACTATGATGAAACGTCAATTAATCATACTAATCAAGATAAAACAAATGACAATGATAAGGAGAAGATTGAGCTTCTAACTAAAGAACTAAACTCTCTTAAGTTAGCTCATGAAACTATCTACGAAGATCATTGAGAACTTTTAAGGGATCATGAGAAGTTACGCTTTGAAAAGCTCAATCTTGAGCAAGAGCATGAGTTCTTAAAAGCAATCAATGATGATCTTCGCAAGAAAAGTTCTTCTTACATTGCCAAGCGTTTACACTTATCTACTTACATGCCTCAAGTCAAGTCTACTAACAAGTACAAGAAAGATACTTCCTCTAGTAGTAACAATAGTAATGTCAAATCCAATATTGTTGCTTCTAGTAGTTCTCTTGATTCCACTAATGATTCTCTTAGCCAAGTTACACTTGAGCAAGAAAATAGCTTATTGAAGGGAATTATAGAGAAAGGTGTTTACAAGAGCTTTGCCGGTAGTAAGCAATTCGAGGAAATTGTACGCAAGCAAGGAAGGCACCGGAAGAATCAAGGTGTTGGTTTTGAACGAAAGTTCAATGCCAATGGAGTTGAGTGGGAAGAAGATCAATACCCCAAAACGAAGTTTGTTCCTCAATAAGAGAAGTATGATCCTACTTCCTTCAAGGGAACACAAGCTCAAGATGATCTTCCACCACAAGACCACAAGAACAAAGGCAAGGACAAGCTTCAAGAAGAGATTGATGCATTTGAAGAAGCACCTAAAGCCTCGTTCAAGTGGGTCCCCAAGACTATGTCAAGTTCTACTTCATGAAGTAGAACTACAACTCCAAGGATTCCCATCAAGATGATGTGGATCCCGAAGAAGAACTAGAGAGTTCTTGAGGGTGACTCTGCCAACATTCTTCACTCATATCATTTTGGCAAGAACGAGTGCAATCAACTTCCACATCTTGCACAAGTTCAAGGAGTCACAAACCCTCATGTTGGTAAGGCAAGGGACAAGGTAACCTAATGATCTCATGGACATCATCTTGTGTGTGCATCACTCTATGTCTATGGATATTCTTGTTTGTTCCTTGTGGGACTAACCCATGTAGGTAAGTTGAAAGTGCAACTCACTCCAAAGGATTGCTCCAAATGATCTACACCAACATTGAGCATCTACATCTTCAACACCTACATGAAGTCATCATCGACAAAACCCAAGGTTAGTTCATCCCTCTAAGGGGGGTCTCACATCTAGGGGGAGCTTAACTCTAAGAATTGAGTGAAAGCAACTCTAATGGTGTGAACACATCAATGCATTATGTAAAAGTGGCAACCCCACTTGAGCTTAAATGATGAGTATGACCTATGATCAAATGTTCTCATTTGACTCCTAAGTCAATATACTCATATATAGATGACCTAGTCATCACCAATTGTTTGATAGATGCTAGAATTGGTTGTGCATGCTTTGTCACATATTTCATTTGCCATCTTATTGTGTGAGCATGTTGGTGCATATTTTATTCATTCAAGAACATCCACTTGTTGTTTTGATTGTTTGGTTATTTTCGTTTTGCCAAGTGGATGGACAAGAATGCCTAAGAACCTTCTTTAGCTATCTATGCTCTTCTCATCTCAAACTCTATTCATGCTACATCACAAAATTTGATCAAGTCAGATTCGAACCACTCTGTGTGAGGAGCACTCGGAGTCCCCGATTTGTCATAGACTTAAACTTCCAAAACCTCTTTGTGATTCTGGGTCAGACCGATTCCTCAATTTCGGTCCTACCGAGATCACCAAGTTGATCTGAGTTTTCAATCTCGGTGCAACCGATTTGAACTTTCGGTCTCACCGATTTGTCAGAATCGAACACAGTTATGCATCTCGGTGCCACCGAGTTGTTCCACTCGGTCACACCGACAGGTCGGGCTATATATAGCCACGGGCAAAATTTTGGAAATTTCTCTGAAACCCTTCGCCCGCGCAATAGCTCGCTCTGCCATCGGAGGTCTCCAGATCGTCTCCTCGTCGCCAGCAGCCTCCTGTCGCTGGTCTCCGCCGCCGTCAACGGATTTCGTCCCCACCGTCGCCACCGTAGAAACTCCACCGCCAAGTTAGGGTATGGACTTGATCTTTGTGCTATCAACGTCTGATTCCAAGCACATTGTATTCTTATTGAATCTTGCCACGATTGAAACTCCTCTATCCAGCCAAAGTAGTCCATAGATTAGATGAGATTCAAATTTTAGGGTTAGGTTTCCGCCGAAACCATCTCGGACCCACCGAGTTGAAAAACTCGGTCTCACCGATTTGGCTTATGCCATTGCACTAGTGACTCTTGGTCTGACCGAGAATTACTAATCGGTGCGACCGATTTGAGGATTCTGTGAAACCCTAGTAGTCTCGGTGCCACCGAACTGTGACTCGGTCCAACCGAGATCATCAGTTTAGGTTCCAAAACTGCTTCGGTATCACCGAGTTTGAAAATCGGTTGATCCGAAATGCTTTCTGTGGAAAACTAAAACTGAACTTTTGAATCATTCTTTTGCAAAAATCTCTGCATTTGTGATGCTCATCTATTCTATCTCATCTATAACTCTTCACAGGTCGTGAATAGCTTTTGCAGCATGTCGATCGAGTGACAGCCGAACAGGTCAAGAGAGCAGATGGACTTGAGTGAGGGCACTAGTCCCTCAACTACAGATGAAGGGAGCGAAGTACTCCTAGCAATTTGCCTAAGGCTGCAACTAGGCAAAGGAGGAAAATAACTTCAGATTCTGAGGATGAAGATTACAAAGCTGAGGAAGATGAGGCCACTTCCAAGAAAGTGGTGCTCAAGAAAGAATATGGCTCTACACATAGCACTAAGCCAGTCTCAAGAAGAAAGTTCCTGCCAAGAGGACACCAATGCCAAAGGCCGAAAGTCCACTCAAGTGCCACTCAGCTCAACCCAAAGAAGCACACGAGAAGAAAGTCACTTCTTCCAAACCTCGAAAGTCCCCTTGGTGAAACTATGAAGTTCACAATCGAATCAGAGGATGATGGTGATCAGGACAAGAAAAAGAAGAGAGCAAGAACCACAACTGCCAAGGTCCTTGGAAAGCCCTCTATGAGAAGAGATTCTGATAAAGAGGAAGAAGATGCTGCACCAGCACCTAAGGCACCTAAGCTTATGGGTGATGCAATCAGATCAGGGGCTGCAACATCCAAGCCCAAGGAAGCACCCGAAGCTGCCTCCAAGGCCAAGCAAGTTCCAAAGAGGAATACTAGGAGTATTCCAGCTGCTAAGAAGAACAAGGCCCCAGTGCCAAATGTTGCTGAAGATGAGGATGAAGAAGGACAGGTCCTAAGAAAGCTCAAGCCCAAGATACCCGACCACAATGATGCCCATCCTGTGGCTAAGGACATGAGAATCAGGAAGGATTCAGGGCTGAGACTGTGGAGGATGGAAGATCCATATGCTTCAAGAAGAAGAACTGTTGTTGACTACAGGTTCCATACAATGGAACAGCAGGACTTTTATGAAACAATTCTGTTGGACAAGAAGCCTATAGTCTGTGACATGAGGTGGGTCGACTAGACCTACATCAAGGACAATGAGCAGCACTATCCTGGAGTGCAAGAAAGCTTTGTTGCTTGTGGAGTTGCTGATTTTGTTTGACAGAAGTTCACCAACTAGAATGATGAGCTTATCATGCAGTTCTACTCCACAACACATTTTTACCCAGATGGTAGAATTGTTTGATGTCCGAAGGTACAAGGTACCAATCCACTGTTGAAGAATGGGCAAGTCGATAAATGCCCCCAAGGAAAATGAGGATGACCTATACATTTATGCAAAGAAGAAGATGGATCACAACTCCATGGCTCACATGTACAAGGAGATCCTGACATAAGGCAAGAGAGACTCACAAGTTTGGATCAGTTCACTTTATGCTGTCAGGGTTGCCAACCATCAATTGGATTCTGAGGCACACTCTGTTGCCCAAGTCTGGTGACCATAACATGATCAGAGGACATGCCATCAACATGTTGCATGTGTTTGATGTGCCACAGAAGTTCAAGGTCATGAGCCTAATGATTGAAACAATCAAGAGGACTGCAGCAGATCAGAAGAGGAGCTGTGGATATGCACCTCAGATTCAGGAGTTGATTAACTCAAAGATGGGCACAGGGAAATATCAGTTGGATTAGGAACATTTTCCACTTTATCCAGACTTTGAGGACAATGAGGTTTTCATGAATGAAAATGATCCACAAGCAGTTCAAGCTCAGGAGAAGAAGGAGAAGGCAAAGAAGGAGAAGGCTGCCAAGATGCCAACTCAAGAGGAGGCATCTGAATATTTCTTGAAAACCAAAGAGGAGCAGCTTGGTTACTTGATAGCATCTACACTGAGGATTGAGAAAGGACTGGCCACCCTCACTCAGAATCAGGAGAGCCTTGAGAGAATCATGGAACTCAAATTCCATGACCTTGATGTTAAAGTATGGCGAGATTGATCGGTTGTAGATCACCGCAGGATGATATGCAGGAGAGACAGGCAAGACTACCACCAATGTGTTTGCCAGAGTGCCCAGAGCCCAGAGGTCGGTTGCAGTGCAAGGATGCAGACACTAGAGCATCAACTTCAGCACCAGCCATCGCCTCTACAGCCCAAAGGCAACCAGTTCTAGCATCCACTCCAACACCCTCTACTTCAACTGAAGCCTTCGTCCTTGGAGTCATCAGGACACCACCACTAGAAGATCAAGCCTGAGAGTCGATCTAGCACTATGCATTTTCTATGAACTTTTTGGTAACTTGTTGCCAAAGGGGGAGAAAAATGTATAGATCATAGGCTTCGAGAGAGAGTGTGTTACTTTTGTTCTCTCTTGCTTTATTTGGTGGTCTTTAAACTTTGTTTGCTTTTGGTTGAGATACTATGCTTGTGAGACATTGATGATCATGTCTTTGATCATAAGCTACACTTATGCATGCTTGATATAATCCTATCTATCTTATGTGATCACTCACTATGCTTGGTGATGAGTGCATGTATTCATTGTTTATTATTTTGAGAGCTCCACCAAGATTTATGTGACATGGAAGAGTAACCCATGAGCCTAATTCATTGTGCATTTGCAGTCCAAAGCAAATCTTAACCCATGCACAAATTTAGGGGGAGCTCTTGCTTATCACATACTTCTCAAAGCGACGATGTTATTCAATCTTATTATCATTTGTCGAAGCTTTGATCTATATGTTGTCATCAATTACCAAAAAGGGGGAGATTGCAAGTGCAACTATCCCTAGGTGGTTTTGGTAATTCATAACAACATATAGCTCATTGAGCTAATGCTATTCCAAGACTATTATTTCAGGAAAGCTCAATGAATGGCATGGCATGGATGATGAAAGTGGATCCCTCAAAATACTAAGGACAAAGGATTGGCTCAAGCTCAAAAGCTCAAGACTCTTCATTTTACATTTTAGTGATCCAAGATCACATTGAGTCTATAGGAAAAGCCAATACTATCAAGGAGGGATGAGGTGTTGCTTAATGAGCCTCTTGCTTCATGTGCTTAGTGATATGCTCCAAAACCCTCAACTACTTTCTCACATCCACAAATGACCTAAACCCAAAGCCAAAATCGGTCACACCGATTCTTCCTATCCGGTGCCACCGATTCCAAAAGTCATAGCCACTGCCACAAACCCTAAGCAAATCGGTCTTACCGATAGGCTTCTCGGTCTCACCGAGATGGGGTTGTAATCTCTCTGTTTCCCTTCGTAACGTTTTGGTCTAACCGAAGTGAGCGATTGGTCCCACCGAGATTGCAATGTAAACTCTCTGTTTCCTTTTTGTAACATTTCGGTCTCGCCGAAAAGAGCAAATCGGTCCCACCGAGTTTACCTGACCAACTCTCTGGAAAGCTTATTACCAAATCGGTCTCACCGAGTTTGTGTAATCGGTCTTACCGAGATTACGTTATGCCCTAACCCTAACCGAATCGGTCTCACCGAGATGCATGTCATCCCCCACGAAAATCACTAACGGTCACTAGGTTTACTAAATCGGTCCGACCGAGTTTAACGATTCGGTCCCACCGAGTTTGGTAAATTGTGTGTAATGGTTAGATTTTGTGTGGAGGCTATATATACCCCTCCACCTCCTCTTCATTCGTGGAGAGAGCCATCAGAATGAACCTACACTTCCAACTTACCATTTCTGAGAGAGAACTACCAACTCATGTGTTGAGGCCAAGATATTCCATTCCTACCATATGAATCTTGATCTCTAGCCTTCCCCAAGTTGCTTTCCACTCAAATCTTCTTTCCACCAGATCCAAAACCTATGAGAGAGAGTTGAGTGTTGGTGTAACGCCCTGGATCCGATGCACCAGGTGTCCGCCAGTTATTCGCCGTCGTTGCCATGTCATTTGCTTGCGTGTTGCAGTTTGCCATGTCAGCATATGCATTTCATATCATCTCATCATGTGCATCGCATTGGCATACGTGTTCGTCTCATGCATCCGAGCCTTTTCCCCGTTGTCCGTTTTGCAATCCAGCACTCCTATGTCCTCCGGCGTCTCCTTCTTCTCTCCTGTTGTGAGCGGGTGTTAAACTTTCTCGGAATGGCCCGAGGTTTGCCAAGCGGCCTTGGTATAGCACCGGTAGACCGCCTGTCAAGTTTCGTGCCATTTGGAGGTCGTTTGGTACTCCAACGGTTAACCGGTTAACCGCAAAGCCCTCTTTGAGTTGCAGCCCAACACCCCTTCCAAAGTGGCCCAAAACCCATCTAACTCCTCTCCATGCTCTCGGTCGTTCGATCACGATCGCGTGGCCGAAAACCGCACCTCATTTGGACTCTCCTAGCTCCCTCTACCTATATAAACACCCCTCCCCCTCCATTTTCGGATCTAATTCCCCCCGAAACCCTAAAAATGCCCTCTCCGCGCACCGGACATGTCCGCTCCGCCGCCGGACAAATCGCGCCGCCGCCCAGCAGCCATCGCGCCCGCCACGTGGCGCTCCGTCCGTCGCTGCCGCTGCCCGAACGCCTGCCCGCTCGCCGCGCGTGCGGCCGCGCGCCGCCGCCGCCGGCGCGCCGCTGCTCGGCTCGGCCGCCGCCGCCAGCGTCTCCGCCCGCCGTAGCCCTCGCGTCCGGCCGCTGCCTCGCCAGACGCAGCCGCAGCCGCCGCCGGACCGCCGCCTCCTCCGGCATAAAGCCGCCTCGCGCCCTGCCGAGCTTCGCCGCCGCACTGCTGCTCGCTTTCGCCGGCGCGCGCCATCTCGCCGGCAGGCGCTGCCGCCGTTGTTGGATCCGGTCGGGCGGACGGATCCGGCGACCCGACCTCGCGGTCCCCCTCGCCGGCGTCGCCACGCCGCCGCCGCCCTGCTTCCTCGATCCAAAGCGGGATCGAGAGGAGGACGCCGCCGCCACGTGGGCCCCGTGGCCCAGCTCCGACGGCCCGGCCTCTAGCGCCCGTGTCGGCCACGTGGGCCGACCCAACCTCCAGGCCCAGCTGGCCCCTCTCCTTCCTTCTGGGCCGAGCCCAATGGGTGAGCCGCCCCTTAACCCTCGCATGTGCGTGTTTTAGTTACCGTGCGCCCATCTGTTTTTTTCCTGTAAATGACTAAGTCCCAGATTTCTGTTACTTTCATGCCATTTTCATCGCATCACATCTTCCCACCCGTAGCTCCGTTTTGCGCTTATAATATGTCAAATTGTTCGTCTCGATGAGTACATCATTTCATTCCATTGCATCATTTGCATTTGAGCTCATCTTGATGCCCGAAATGCTGTTGGAAGAGGGCTTCAGATCGTTAGTTCCAGAATCTTATCAGCTCGAGCTCTTTTGTCATTTTTGCCATGATTTATGTGTGCATCCTATGAGTATGAGCTCTACATGAATTTTGGACTATGCCATGCCATCTTTCCAGAGGTGTTGACCTTGTATTTTTGTGAGTTGTGTGCTGAGTGCATCGAGCTTGTAAAGTAGGGTAGTTGTTGTTGCTGTTTTCCTGACAGATTCTGTTATATTTTGATGCCATGTTAACATGCTTCCACTAATCATTCTATGCATAATCTGGAGATGCTCTATAAACATGTTTTGGTATACATGTCATGCTCTATTTATTCATGCTCTTGTTTGCAATTATAGCCTGCTGGAACATGCTCATTTCTTGCTCCAAAGTTGCTTGAAAATGTTTCCTGACAGACTGTTTGCATGAGATTCAATTTTCACGAGGTCGTTGTAGTTGATCCGTGTATGCTATGACCTTGCTATTGCCATGCTTAGCTTCATAAACATGCCTTCTTACTGTTGGTTGCCTTGCCATGCCATGTATTGCTCTGTAGTGAGTGGTTCGAGCTCATGAACATGCCTACTAATTGTTGTTTTTGCCATGTATAAATCTGTTATATAACTTGCCATGTTTACATGGGTGCCATCATATTTTCCGTGCCTTTTTGGCTCATGGTCAGTAAGGGTCTTTTGATATATGCTATTATTAGTTTCATGCCATGCCTTTGTTTGCCATGATAAGTTCCTGTAACATGTTGTTTGATAGCTCTAAACATTGCAACCTGATATTATTTCTGCTAAAGTCTGAAATTGTTATTACTTGCAATATCTCCATGTGTTTTTGAGCATGTTCTAGTTGTTTCTGGAGATAGCTCAGTGATCATGTTTTGTTATTCTTTACGTGTACTTCATGCCCATGTCTTTTGGTTATTATGTTGGGGTGCTGTAGCATGTTGTTTTGATGCTTGTAAGATGCCTAGTTGCTGTTTTGGACAGATTGTTGCTATGACTTGTATAGTGTGTGGGTGTTGAACCGTTGCTCCGTTTTGAGTGTGCTCTATATGAAACTTGCTTGATTTTGCATGTTGTTTCATATTATCATGTTGCATCCTTGTTTTGGTGTGTTTGCTTGATGTTTGGGTGCATTTTGCATCAATGCCATGTTTAACTTGTTTTGCTCATATCTTCTAGGCCGTAGCTCCGAATCTAATGAACTTTATATGTAACTTGTCTAGAATTTCGTGTAGATCATCGTGGTGATCTTTAACTTGCTGTTTAACAACTTCAACATAATGTTTATTCAGTTCTGGACCAATTTCGAAATATGCATATGAGGACTTACCAGAATTGTTATATGTTGTTTCCGGCCTCATTTAAACTTGCCTTGATGTGTTGTTCTTGTTTGCATCATCTCTTGCCATGAGTAGCTTCATGTAGCTTGGTCATGCATCATGCTTGTTGTGCATCATGTCTTGTCCATGTGTGGTGTGTTTACTTTGTTGTGTGCTTCTTCTCGATAGTTCCCGTTTCGTTGCGATCGTGAGGATTCGTTCGCCTACGGTTGGTTCGGCTTCATCCATTCATCTTCTTCATGGACTCGTTCTTCTTCCTTGCGGGATTTCAGGCAAGATGACCGCTACCCTGGATCTCACTACTATCATTGCTATGCTAGTTGCCTCGTTCTTTTGCTATGCTGCGCTACCTATTACATGTTTGTCCAGCCATCCCATGTTGCCATGAACCTCTAACCTTTGACACCATTCCTAGCAAACCATTGTTTGGCTATGTTCCCGCTTTGCTCAGCCCATCCTATAGCGTTGCTAGTAGATTTCTCCATGGTGTGCAGGGTTTATGTTGGGATATCACAATATCTCTTATATTATTAATGCATCTATATACTTGGTAAAGGGTGGAAGGCTCGGCCTTATGCCTGGTGTTTTGTTCCACTCTTGCCGCCCTAGTTTCCGTCATACCGGTGTTATGTTCCCGGATTTTGCGTTCCTAACGCGGTCGGGTGATTTATGGGACCCCCTTGACAGTTCGCTTTGAATAAAACTTGTCCAGCAAGGCCCAACATTGACTTTTACCATTTGCCTCACCACCACCTACCTTTTCCCTTGGGAGTCGCTCTCTCGAGGGTCATCTTTATTTTAGCCCCCCCCGGGCCAATGCTTGTCTAAGTGTTGGTCCAAACTAGAGCCCTTTGCAACGCCCCCTCAAGGAAACTTGAGGTCTGGTTTTAGTTATACGGATTGCTCATCCGGTCGTGGCCTGAGACGAAATACGCGCGGCTACTATCAGGATGTCGGCACGCCGGAGGTCTTGCTGGTCTTGTTTTACCATTGTCGAAATGTCTTGATGTACCGGATACCGAGTCCGATCGGAGTGTCTCGGGTGAAGGTCTATTCTTCGATGATCGCGAGAGCTTGTCATGGGCTGTTGGGACACCCTGCAGGTATAAACTTTCGAGAGCCGTGCCCGCGGTTATGTGGCAGATGGGAATTTATTAATGTCCGGTTGTAGAAAACCTGAAGTTGACCTTAATTAAAATGCATCAACCGAGTGTGTAGCCGTGATGGTCTCTTCTCAGCGGAGTCCGGGAAGTGAACACGGTTTCTGTGTTATGTTTGACGTAAGTAGGTGTTCAGGATCACCTCTTGATCATTGCTAGCTTCACGACCGTTCCGCTTGTTTCTCTTCTCGCTCTCATTTGCGTTGGGTAGCCACCATATCATGCTTAGCCGCTGCTGCAACCTCACCACTTTACCCCTTCCTTCCCCATTAAGCTTTGCTAGTCTTGATACCCATGGTAATGGGATTGCTGAGTCCTCGTGGCTCACCAGATACTTCCAAAACCAGCTTGCAGGTGCCTAAGTTACCGAGCAGGTGACGCAGCCGAGCTCAAGGAGGAGCTTGATGAAGATCTTGCCCTTTGTGTTGTTTCGTTCTAGTTGATCAGTAGTGGAGCCCAGTTGGGGTCGATCGGGGACCTTTGTCGCATTTGGGGTTCTTCTTTTATTTTGGTTCCGTAGTCGGACCTTGATTGTATCTGAATGATGTAATGCTTTATTCATGTAATTGTGTGAAGTGGCGATTGTAAGCCAACTATGTATCTCTTTCCCTTATGTTTTACTTGGGATGTGTGAAGATTACCTCACTTGCGACATTGCTTTCAATGTGGTTATGCCTCTAAGTCGTGCTTCGACACGTGGGAGATATAGCCGCATCGAGGGCGTTACAAGTTGGTAATCAGAGCCTTCCCCGACCTTAGGAGCCCCACTGCTTGATCGTTTTTAGTGGCCGAGTTGTGTCTAGAAAAATGTTTTGAGTCATTTAGGATTATATATATCGGAGAGTTTAGGAATTCTTTTTACTCCCCAGTCCTTGACCTTACGGTGAGGTATCCCGACGTAGAGTTTTGACTCTTCTCTTCTTAAATTTCACTAAAAAATTTTAG
Source organism: Aegilops speltoides (assembly GCA_021437245.1). Taxonomy (NCBI): domain Eukaryota; kingdom Viridiplantae; phylum Streptophyta; class Magnoliopsida; order Poales; family Poaceae; genus Aegilops; species Aegilops speltoides. Next base: position 130,051,091 of record CM038144.1, read on the forward strand.
GATCACGCTGGTATCTTGGAATCGTTCGATATTCTTATGACGAGAACATTGTTCTTGGTGCCTCGACATTTAGGGGTTGTGGCGGTGTCCTGGAGTTGAGCTCCGAGGTGTTGTCGTCATAATTTTATCGTTGCAGTTCTGGAATACCCGAGTTTAGTATGCCGACATCGAAAATCTCTTTTATGCGCTTGTTGGTGAGATAACCCGCTAACCCAAAGATCGAGGTGAGTACGGAGTATTGCCATGACTCGTATAACGGATGCTTTTCAAGGTTGAGGTAGACGATTTCAAGGTTTCTTGGTTATGTGTTGATGGATGGATACAAATGGATGTAGGGATTGTTAGTTTGGGTGAGATATATTGCTCCTGTATCCCCAACACCAGATTGCATAACCGTAAAGTTTTGGGAGTTTCATAGGTGGGAATTCAAGTAGCTCTTAGGATATCTTTCCGACGGATGTATGATATGAAATTGGGGTTCGACGCCTAGTGGTCCGCCTATTCACGGTTGGTTTTCTGATGGTCTCGTTGTGTCTTAAAGAGTCCTTGGCTATGCCGACTGGGACGCTTTGTATGTCATGTGCTTTGCCTTGTACATGATGGTGCTGTACGATTGAGCCGTGTAGGCCCCACCACGAAAACTTTGGACGAAATCTCTATCATATGTTTGTTCCGCTTATTCTGCAAGCCAATCCTTTGTTTTGTTTTGAGTTGTGGTATTCGAGTTGCTTCAATGTCAAGTGTTGATTCCATACCTTTCTGAAATGGTGTTCTCGTACTCCGATGTGAATACCAATCCTTCTCGACAATCGAGATTGTCATGTCAATCCTTTTCAACCAGCGTGTTTCTCTTCAAGTGGATCCGATCACTTCAACATCAGCAAGACCAATTATCATTTCTTCTCAACGGTGTTTGTTTCGTCCGTCCCAAGTTGTCTTTGTTTTTCCCCACCCTCCCACCCTTTTTCTTCAAGGACTCAGATTTCTTAATCAAGTATCCATTTATTCATGAGAAGTCTCTTCATTCCTTTCAATCAATGTTCTGATCCGGTGATCCCTCGTGAAGATGCTCACGAGCTTCAAGTTCATCATTCTTCATTCTCGTATTCTTCTCCGGTGGATCCAATTCAAATTTTTAATATTCATCATATCCCTTTCCTCGTTTCAAATGCTTTTTCATACCGGTGTACCTCTTAATCTTTCACTTCTCGCTATTCGTTATTCCGGAGTGCTCAAGATATCTCGAAGATTTGTGTCTCCATTCTTAATTCGTTCAAGCTCTTTCGAGATTGGTATCTCATTCAAGCCATTTAATTCAACCGGTGCAATTTCTCTTTAAAATCATTTTCAACGGTGTTTTCTTTTGAGTGGGCCCTAACCCACAGGTCTTTTCCCAGGATCTTACCTGACTCTTCTAATTTCCCCGGAGCATTCATAATTCTTTTCAAAAGTGTGACGTAAGAATGAATTTCATCAGTCACAGGCCTTCTCCAAGATCTTTCAAATTCTTTTCATAGTTGGCTCAACCTCTTCGCTTTTGATTCTTCCGGTGTGCCTCAATAATTTTGGTGGTGTTTTCCATCGTCTTTTGAAGACCGAAGAAGAGTTTCTCTTTAATCTTCCTCTATTCTCTTCAAGATTCATGGTTCTAGCTTGATGCCATCCTCTCATAATTGTTTTCGATTGTGGGAATTCTTTTCACCCATCCGGAGCATTTCATGAGTTGTTTCCATTTCTTTCCTCCGAAGGCCATCATGTCATAATTCTTCATTCTAAGCTTGTAGCTATCATTCTCCAAGTCTTACCGGTGATTCGTTCAAATATCCTCTAATCAGTTCATGTTCTCTTCGTTCTCATGTATCTAAATCCCCTCAAATATCTTCTTTCGTTTTCCAATTCTTCCCGGTGAATTGTGCCCTTGCTACTCTCTTTTTCAATTCTTACGGTGGTTCGTTCAAGATTTCACCTCTTTCGTTATCATTTAGTTCATTCGTTCTTTCCAATCCTACCGGTGGTTCATGAAGACTTCCTCAAGTTTTGCGCCATATCTCTCTTAATCCTTTTTCAATGAGAATAAGTAGTATGCCAAATCCGTTGATTGTCATCAATTTAATTGGTGAAGGATTTGCATAATTTAATTCTTATTATTGTTTCATCCAAGTGATATAGTTTCTTCTTTCCATCGTGGTTCATCATATCACATTCTCGGTTCGAGATGCTTCATCTATTCTTTTTCCGGAGTTCCAAGTTTCCCGCATTATCTCGTCGCGAAGATCCATCTAAATCATTGCAAGGATTCACCTTGTGTTTTCAATTTCTCTTTCTTTTCATTCCTCTTGTTTACCGGAGTTCTTCATGGAGGTTCTACATGATGGTTCATCAAGGATTTAATTCCCTTCTCAAAGTTTTCATCGAGATTCTTTCCTAAGAAGCTCAAGCTTTCTTCATATGGTAATCCGGAGTGCAATTCTTTCTACCTTATCATTTGAGGTGGTGTTATGTCAGTCTTGACAATTTCCTTCATGTTTCATGATTCATATTGTTGTCAAGAATGAGGTATTTTAAATCCATCAGTCTCTTCATTGGAGTTATCTTGGTATAGATCTCACCTAAAGCCTTCCCTAAGGAATATTGCTAATTGTGGTGTTTATCAATGATCCAAGTTTTCTCCTATCCTCTCGGTGAAGAAGTTTTTCATCTCTGTGGTGCTCTCAATCTAATCAATGGTTTCCATTAGTGGCCGGTTGTCACCTCATCATTTTGAGAAGTTTTCCATAAGCCCACTACAAGCTTGTGCTTTTCGTTGTTGATTTTCCAACAACTCCGTTCAATTCTTATTTGTAAGGATGCTTTCCAAGCTCATTTGTGGCAGAAGTTGGCATTTTCTTCTCCATTCTTTTATTCCAATGATCTATCTTATATTCTTTCATTCCGGAGGCAGTGTGTTGTTGATTTCATCATGTATCCTCTCATCTTGTCAAGTTCATGTTCAATTCCTTCCATTTACAGTCGGAGTGCTGTCCAAATTCTGTAATTCTTGTTCCTTGGCTATCTCATTATACCGATGTGGTCATATTATTTTAGTTCGTGAAGCTCTTATTTCCATGTCTTTGCAACCTTCAAGTTCTCGTAATACTCCTTGTTCATCTTTTCTAACGAATTGTTTGCAATCTCGTTCATCTCTGTTCTACTCTTTCTTTCAATTTGCTCAACCTCTCAAGGTTCATGGTTTCACTCGTTGGTCAAAGAAGCAACTTAGTTTTACCTCTTCTCTTCCTCTTCCGTTTTCCCTCCGGTGCCATCCTAGATCTCGGGACGAGATCCTCTCGTAGTGGTGGAGTGTTGTAACGCCCTAGATCCGATGCACCAGGTGTCCGCCAGTTATTCGCCGTCGTTGCCATGTCATTTGCTTGCGTGTTGCAGTTTGCCATGTCAGCATATGCATTTCATATCATCTCATCATGTGCATCGCATTGGCATACGTGTTCGTCTCATGCATCCGAGCCTTTTCCCCGTTGTCCGTTTTGCAATCCAGCACTCCTATGTCCTCCGGCGTCCCCTTCTTCTCTCCTGTTGTGAGCGGGTGTTAAACTTTCTCGAATGGCCCGAGCTTTGCCAAGCTGCCTTGGTATAGCACCGTAGACCGCTGTCAAGTTTCGTGCCATTTGGAGGTCGTTTATACTCCAACGGTTAACAGGTTAACCGCAAAGCCCTCTTTGAGTTGCAGCCCAACACCCCTTCCAAAGTGGCCCAAAACCCATCTAACTCCTCTCCATGCTCTCGGTCGTTCGATCACGATCGCGTGGCCGAAAACCGCACCTCATTTGGACTCTCCTAGCTCCCTCTACCTATATAAACACCCCTTCCCCTCCATTTTCGGATCTAATTCCCCGAAACCCTAAAATGCCCTCTCCACAAGACCGGACATGTCCGCTCCCGCCGGACAAATCGCGCCGCCGCCCGCAGCCACTGGCCGCCGCCACGTGGCGCTGGCGCGCCGCGCTGCCGCTGCCGCCGCCCGCCCGCCCGCCTGGGCCGCCCGCCGCACAGGCTCTACATGCCTTGCCTTTCCGCCGCCCCTGCACGCGCGCCTCGGCTCCCGGCTGGCCCGCCGCCAGATCTCCGCCCGCCGTAGCCTCCGCGTCCGGCCTGCCTCGCCTGCAGCACGCAGCCACCGCCGGACCGCCGCCTCCCGGACGCCGCCTCGCGCCCTGCCGAGCTTCGCCCCCATCACTGCTCGCGCGGCGGCGCGCGCCATCTCTGCCGGCTCCCTGCCGCCGCATTGTCGCGGATCCGGTCGGCCGGACGGATCCGCGACCCGACCTCGCCGGTCCCCCTCGCCGGCGTCGCCGCCACAGCGCCGCCGCCGCTTCCTCGATCCGGCGGGATCGAGAGGAGGACGCCGCCGCCACGTGGGCCCCGTGGCCCAGCTCCGACGGCCCGGCCTCCAGCGCCCGCGTCGGCCACGTGGGCCGACCCAACCTCCAGGCCCAGCTGGCCCCTCTCCTTCCTTCTGGGCCGAGCCCAATGGGTGAGCCGCCCCTTAACCCTCGCATGTGCGTGTTTTAGTTACCGTGCGCCCATCTGTTTTTTTCCTGTAAATGACCAAGTCCCAGATTTCTGTTACTTTCATGCCATTTTCATCGCATCACATCTTCGCACCCGTAGCTCCGTTTTGCGCTTATATTATGTCAAATTGTTCGTCTCGACGAGTACATCATTTCATTCCATTGCATCATTTGTATTTGAGCTCATCTTGATGCCCGAAATGCTGTTGGAAGAGGGCTTCAGATCGTTAGTTCCAGAATCTTATCAGCTCGAGCTCTTTTGTCATTTTTGCCATGATTTATGTATGCATCCTATGAGTATGAGCTCTACATGAATGTTGGACTATGCCATGCCATCTTTCCAGAGGTGTTGACCTTGTATTTTTGTGAGTTGTGTGCTGAGTGCATCGAGCTTGTAAAGTAGTGTAGTTGCTGTTGCTGTTTTCCTGACAGATTCTGTTATATTTTGATGCCATGTTAACATGCTTCCACTAATCATTCTATGCATAATCTGGAGATGCTCTATAAACATGTTTTGATATACATGTCATGCTCTATTTATTCATGCTCTTGGTTGCAATTATAGCCTGCTGGAACATACTCATTTCTTGCTCCAAAGTTGCTTGAAAATGTTTCCTGACAGACTGTTTGCATGAGATTCAATTTTCACGAGGTCGTTGTAGTTGATCCGTGTATGCTATGACCTTGCTATTGCCATGCTTAGCTTTATAAACATGCCTTCTTACTGTTGGTTGCCTTGCCATGCCATGTATTGCTCTGTAGTGAGTGGTTCGAGCTCATGAACATGCCTACTAATTGTTGTTTTTGCCATGTATAAATCTGTTATATAACTTATCATGTTTACATGGGTGCCATCATATTTTCCGTGCCTTTTTGGCTCATGGTCAGTAAGGGTCTTTTGATATATGATATTATTAGTTTCATGCCATGCCTTTGTTTGCCATGATAAGTTCATGTAACATGTTGTTTGATAGCTCTAAACATTGCAACCTGATGTTATTTCTGCTAAAGTCTGAAATTGTTATTACTTGCAATATCTCCATGTGTTTTTGAGCATGTTCTAGTTGTTTCTGGAGATAGCTCAGTGTTCATGTTTTGTTATGCTTTACGTGTACTTCATGCCCATGTCTTTTGGTTATTATGTTGGGGTGCTGTAGCATGTTGTTTTGATGCTTGTAAGATGCCTAGTTGCTGTTTTGGACAGATTGTTGCTATGACTTGTATAGTGTGTGGGTGTTGAACCGTTGCTCCGTTTTGAGTGTGCTCTATATGAAACTTGCTTGATTTTGCATTTTGTTTCATATTATCATGTTGCATCCTTGTTTTGGTGTGTTTGCTTGATGTTTGGGTGCATTTTGCATCAATGCCATGTTTAACTTGTTTGGCTCATATCTTCTAGGCCGTAGCTCCGAATCTAATGAATACGTAACTTGTCTAGAATTTCATGTAGATCATCGTGGTGATCTTTAACTTGCTGTTTAACAACTTCAACATAATGTTTATTCAGTTCTGGACCAATTTCAAAATATGCATATGAGGACTTACCGGAATTGTTATATGTTGTTTCCGGCCTCATTTAAACTTGCCTTGATGTGTTGTTCTTGTTTGCATCATCTCTTGCCATGAGTAGCTTCATGTAGCTTGGTCATGCATCATGCTTGTTGTGCATCATGTCTTGTCCATGTGTGGTGTGTTTACTTTGTTGTGTGCTTCTTCTCGATAGTTCCGCTTTCGTTGCGATCGTGAGGATTCGTTCGCCTTACGGTTGGTTGGCTTCATCCATTCATCTTCTTCATGGACTCGTTCTTCTTCCTTGCGGGATTTCAGGCAAGATGACCGCTACCCTGGATCTCACTACTATCATTGCTATGCTAGTTGCCTCGTTCTTTTGCTATGTTGCGCTACCTATTACATGTTTGTCCAGCCATCCCATGTTGCCATGAACCTCTAACCTTTGACACCATTCCTAGCAAACCATTGTTTGGCTATGTTCCCGCTTTGCTCAGCCCCTCTTATAGCGTTGCTAGTTGCAGGTGAAGTTGAAGATTTCTCCATGGTGTGCAGGGTTTATGTTGGGATATCACAATATCTCTTATATTATTAATTCATCTATATACTTGGTAAAGGGTGGAAGGCTCGGCCTTATGCCTGGTGTTTTGTTCCACTCTTGCCGCCCTAGTTTCCGTCATACCGGTGTTATGTTCCCGGATTTTGCGTTCCTAACGCGGTCGGGTGATTTATGGGACCCCTTGACAGTTCGCTTTGAATAAAATTGTCCAAAGAAGGCCCAACATTGACTTTTACCATTTGCCTCACCACCACCTACCTTTTCCCTTGGGAGTCGCTCTCTCGAGGGTCATCTTTATTTTAGCCCCCGGGCCAATGCTTGTCTAAGTGTTGGTCCAAACTAGAGCCCTTTTGCGCCCCTCAAGGAAACTTGAGGTCTGGTTTTAGTTGTACGGATTGCTCATCCGGTCGTGGCTCGAGACGAGATCTGCGGCTACTATCGGGATGTCGGCACGCCGGGAGGTCTTGCTGGTCTTGTTTTACCATTGTCGAAATGTCTTGATGTACGGGATCCGAGTCGATCGGAGTGTCTCGGGTGAATGTCTATTCCTTCGATGATCGCGAGAGCTTGTCATGGGCTAAGTTGGGACACCCCTGCAGGGTATAAACTTTCGAGAGTCGTGCCCGCGGTTATGTGGCAGATGGGAATTTGTTAATGTCCGGTTGTAGAAAACCTGAAGTTGACCTTAATTAAAATGCATCAACCGAGTGTGTAGCCGTGATGGTCTCTTCTCAGCGGAGTCCGGGAAGTGAACACGGTTTCTGTGTTATGTTTGATGTAAGTAGGTGTTCAGGATCACCTCTTGATCATTGCTAGCTTCACGACCGTTCCGCTTGTTTCTCTTCTCGCTCTCATTTGCGTTGGGTAGCCACCATATCATGCTTAGCCGCTGCTGCAACCTCACCACTTTACCCCTTCCTTCCCCATTAAGCTTTGCTAGTCTTGATACCCATGGTAATGGGATTGTTGAGTCCTCGTGGCTCACGGATACTTCCAAAACCAGCTTGCGGTGCCTATGTTAATGAAAGCAGGTGACGCAGCCGAGCTCAAGGAGGAGCTTGATGAAGATCTTGCCCTTTGTGTTGTTTCGTTCTAGTTGATCAGTAGTGGAGCCCAGTTGGGGTCGATCGGGGACCTTTGTCGCATTTGGGGTTCTTCTTTTATTTTGGTTCCGTAGTCGGACCTTGATTGTATCTGAATGATGTAATGCTTTATTCATGTAATTGTGTGAAGTGGCGATTGTAAGCCAACTATGTATCTCTTTCCCTTATGTTTTACTTGGGATGTGTGAAGATTACCTCACTTGCGACATTGCTTTCAATGCGGTTATGCCTCTAAGTCGTGCTTCGACACGTGGGAGATATAGCCGCATCGAGGGCGTTACAGTTGGGGAGACTATCATTTGAAGCACAAGAGCAAGGAGTTCATCATCAACGCACCATTTGTTACTTCTTGGAGAGTGGTGTCTCCTAGATTGGCTAGGTGTCACTTGGGAGCCTCCGACAAGATTGTGGAGTTGAACCAAGGAGTTTGTAAGGGCAAGGAGATCGCCTACTTCGTGAAGATCTACCACTAGTGAGGCAAGTCCTTCGTGGGCGACGACCATGGTGGGATAGACAAGGTTGCTTCTTCGTGGACCCTTCGTGGGTGGAGCCCTTCGTGGACTCGCGCAGCCATTACCCTTCGTGGGTTGAAGTCTCCATCAACATGGATGTACGATAGCACCACCTATCGGAACCACGCCAAAAACATCTGTGTCTCCAATTGCGTTTGAATCCTCCAAACCCTTCCCTTTACTTTCTTGCAAGTTGCATGCTTTAATTTCCGCTGCCTATATACTCTATGCATGCTTGCTTGAATTGTGTGATGATTGCTTGACTTGTCCTAAAATAGCTAAAATCTGTCAAACTCTAAAATTGGGAAAAGGTTAAGTTTTTATTGGTCAAGTAGTCTAATCACCCCCCGCTCTAGACATACTTCAAGGTCCTACAGCTGCACCGTGTCCGCTCCTCTGGCTTCACCCGTGGAGGCCCTGACCAGGGATGGGGAGGCTCGGGTGACCACCCCCATGCTGCCCAGCCCCCTCCACGGTCCGTTGCCTACTCTCGCCGCGGCCGGTCAGCCTCCTCCCCGGTGATTGTGTCCCGTCGGAGTGCGCGGCTGGATGCTGCTCACTCCGAGGGCAGCCCGGCTATGCCCATCCCTGAGCGGGCGGAGATCCGTGCTGCTGCTCGGAACCTGGAGCCAGGTACGCCTGCCGTCCCCCTTCGGCTCCGTCTTGTTCTTTCTCTGCCCTTGAGACTATTCCCCTAGGCAACTTCGCGAAGGTTGCCTCTGACTCTGCCTGTTCGGGAACGTAGTAATTTCAAAAAAATTCCTACACACACGCAAGATCATGGTGATGCATAGCAACGAGAGGGGAGAGTGTGTCCACGTACCCTCGTAGACCAAAAGCGAAAGCGTTAGAACAACGCGGTTGATGTAGTTGTACGTCTTCACAGCCCGACCGATCAGGCACCGAAACTATGGCACCTCCGAGTTCTATCACACGTTCAGCTCGATGGCGTTCCCCGCACTCCGATCCAGCAGAATGTTGGGGAAAAGTTTTGTCAGCACGACGGCATGGTGACGATCTTGATGTTCTACCATCGCAGGGCTTCGCCTAAGCACCGCTACAATATTATCAAGGACTATGGTGGAGGGGGGCACCGCACACGGCTAAGAGATCAAGAGATCAATTGTTGTTTCGATGGGGTGCTCCCCCTCCCCTGTATATAAAGGAGTGGAGGAGGGGGGTGGCCAAGGCGGTTGGCGCGCCCTAGGGGGGGAGTCCAACCCTAACCGGGAGTAGGACTCACCCCTTTCCTATTAGGAGAGGGAGAGGGAAGGAAGAGGTGGGAGGGAAGAAGGAAAGGGGGTCCGGCCCCCTTCCCAATTCGGATTGGGCTTGGGGAGGGGGCGCCCCCTCCTTTGCTTCTTCTCCCTCCTTTCCACTAAGGCCCAATAAGGCCCATATACCTCCCGGGGGGTTCCAATAACCTCCCGGAGCTCCGGTATTGTCCCAATCTCACCCGAAACCTTTCCGGTGTCCAAATATAGTCGTCAAATATATCGATCTTTATGTCTCGACCATTTCGAGACTCCTCGTCAAGTCCGTGATCACATCCGGGACTCCGAACAACCTTCGGTACATCAAAACTCATAAACTCATAATAAAACTGTCAACAAAACCTTAAGCGTGCGGACCCTACAAGTTCGAGAACTATGTAGACATGACCGAGACTCGTTTCCGGTCAATAACCAATAGCGGAACCTGGATGCTCATATTGGCTCCTACATATTCTACGAAGATCTTTATCGGTCAAACGGCATAACAACATATGTTCTTCCCTTTGTCATCGGTATGTTACTTGCCCGAGATTCGATCGTCGGTATCCAATACCTAGTTCAATCTCATTACCGGCAAGTCTCTTTACTCGTTACGTAATGCATCATTATGTAACTAACTCATTAGCTACATTGCTTGCAAGGCTTGTAGTGATGTGCATTACCGAGAGGGCCCAGAGATACCTCTCTGACAATCGGAGTGACAAAACCTAATCTCGAAATACGCCAACTCAACATGTACCTTTGGAGACACTTGTAGAGCTCCTTTATAATCACCCAGTTACGTTGTGACGTTTGGTAGCACACAAAGTGTTCCTCCGGTAAACGGGAGTTGCATAATCTCATAGTTGTAGGAACATGTATAAGTCATGAAGAAAGCAATAGCAACATACTAAACGATTAAGTGCTAAGCTAACGGAATGGGTCATGTCAATCACATCATTCTCCTAATGATGTGATCCCGTTAATCAAATGAAAACTCATGTCTATGGTTAGGAAACATAACCATCTTTGATTAATGAGCTAGTCAAGTAGAGGCATACTAGTGACATTAAGTTTGTCTATGTATTCACACATGTATCATGTTTCCGGTCAATACAATTCTAGCATGAATAATAAACATTTATCATGATATGAGGAAATAAATAATAACTTTATTATTGCCTCTAGGGAATATTTCCTTCAGTCTCCCACTTGCACTAGAGTCAATAATCTAGATTACACAGTAATGATTCTAACACCCATGGAGTCTTGGTGTTGATCATGTTTTGCTCGTGGAAGAGGCTTAGTCAACGGGTCTGCAACATTCAGATCCGTATGTATCTTGCATATCTCTATGTCTCCCACCTGGACTTGGTCCCGGATGTAATTGAAGCGTCTCTTGATGTGTTTAGTCCTCTTGTGAAATCTGGATTCCTTTGCCAAGGCAATTGCACCAGTATTACCACAGAAGATCTTCATTGGTCCCGATGCACTAGGTATGACACCTAGATCGGAAATGAACTCCTTCATCCAGACTCCTTCATTTGCTGCTTCCGAAGCAGCTATGTACTCCGCTTCGCATGTAGATCCCACTACGACGCTTTGTTTAGAACTGCACCAACTGACAACTCCACCATTTAATATAAACACGTATCCGGTTTGCGATTTAGAATCGTCCGGATCAGTGTCAAAGCTTGCATCGACATAACCATTTACGACTAGCTCTTTGTCACCTCCATAAACGAGAAACATATCCTTAGTCCTTTTCGGTATTTGGGATATTCTTGACCGCTGTCGATGATCCACTCTGGATTACTTTTGTACCTCCCTGCTAAATTATTGTTAAGCATACATCAGGTCTGGTACACAACATTGCATACATGATAGAGCCTATGGCTGAAGCATAGGGAACATCTTTCATTTTCTCTCTATCTTCTGTTGTGGTCGGGCATTGAGTCTGACTCAACTTCACACCTTGTAATACAGGCAAGAACCCTTTCTTTGCCTGATCCATTTTGAAATTTTTCAAAACTTTATCAAGGTATGTGCTTGGTGAAAGTCAAATTAAGCGTCTTGATCTATCTCTATAGATTTTGATGCCCAATATGTAAGCAGCTTCACCGAGGTCTTTCATTGAAAGACTTTTATTTAAGTATCCATGTATGCCATCCAGAAATTCTATATCATTTCCAATCAACAATATGTCATCTACATATAATATCAGAAATGCTATAGAGCTCCCACTCACTTTCTTGTAAATCTGAGCTTCTCCAAAAGTGCAGATAAAACCATATGCCTTGATCACACTATCAAAGCGTTTATTCCAACTCCGAGAGTCTTGCACCAGTCCATAAATGGATCGCTGGAGCTTGCACACTTTGTTAGCACCTTTTGGATCGACAAAACCTTCTGATTGCATCATATACAACTCTTCTTCCAGAAATTCATTCAGGAATGCAGTTTTGACATCCATTTGCCATATTTCATAATCATAAAATGCAGCAATTGCTAACATGATTCGGACTTACTTAAGCATTGCTACGGGTGAGAAAGTCTCATCGTAGTCAACCCCTTGAACTTGTCGAAAACCTTTCGCAACAAGTCGAGCTTTGTAGACAGTTATATTACCATCAGTGTCAGTCTTCTTCTTGAAGATTCATTTATTCTTGATGGCTTGCCGATCATTGGGCAAATCAACCAAAGTCCATACTTTGTTCTCATACATGGATCCCATCTCAGATTTCATGGCCTTAAGCCATTTTGCGAAGCCTGGGCTCATCATCGCTTCCTCATAGTTTGTAGGCTCGTCATGGTCAAGTAATATGACTTCCAAAATGGGATTACCGTACCTCTCTGGTGCGGATCTTACTCTGGTTGACCTACGAGGTTCGGTAGTAACTTGATCTGAAGTTTCATGATCATTATCATTAGCTTCCTCACTGATTGGTGTAGTTGTCACAGGAACCGGTTCTTGTGATGAACTACTTTCCAATAAGGGAGTAGGTATAGTTACCTCATCAAGTTCTACTTTCCTCCCACTCACTTCTTTCAAGAGAATCTCCTTCTCTAGAAAGGATCCGAATTTAGCAACAAAAATCTTACCCTCAGATCTGTGATAGAAGGTGTACCCAATAGTCTCTTTTGGGTATCCTATGAAGACACATTTCTCCGATTTGGGTTCGAGCTTATTTGGTTGAAGTTTCTTCACATAAGCATCGCAGCCCCAAACTTTAAGAAACGACAACTTTGGTTTCTTGCCAAACCACAGTTCATAAGGCATCGTCTCAACGGATTTTGATGGTGCCCTATTTAACGTGAATGCCGCCGTCTCTAAAGCATAACCCCAAAATAATAGCGGTAAATCAGTCAGAGACATCATAGATCGCACCATATCTAGTAAAGTACGATTACGACGTCCGGACACACCATTTCTTTGTGGTGTTCCGGGTGGCGTGAGTTGCGAAACTATTCCGCATTGCTTCAAATGTAAACCAAACTCGTAACTCAAATATTCTCCTCCACGATCAGATCATAGAAACTTTATTTTCTTGTCATGATGATTTTCCACTTCACTCTGAAATTCTTTGAACTTTTCAAATGTTTCAGACTTGTGTTTCATCAAGTAGATATACCCATATCTTCTTAAATCATCTGTGAAGGTGACAAAATAATGATACCCGCCGCGAGCCTCAATATTCATTGGACCACATACATCAGTATGTATGATTTCCAACAAATCAGTTGCTCGGTCGATAGTTCAGGAGAACGGCGTTTAGTCACCTTGCCCATGAGGCACGGTTCGCAAGTACCAAGTGATTCATAATCAAGTGATTCCAGAAGTCTATCAGTATGGAGTTTCTTCATGCGCTTTACACCAATATGACCTAAACGGCAGTGCCACAAATAAGTTGCACTATCATTATCAACTCTGCATCTTTTGGCTTCAACATTATGAATATGTGTATCACTACTATCAAGATTTAATAAAAATAGGCCACTCTTCAAGGGTGCATCACCATAAAAGATATTACTCATATAAATAGAACAACCATTATTCTCATATTTAAATTAATAACCGTCTCGCATCAAACAAGATCCAGATATAATGTTCATGCTCAACGCTGGCACCAAATAACAATTATTCAGGTCTAAAACTAATCCCGAAGGTAGATGTAGAGGCAGCGTGCCGACCGCGATCACATCGACTTTGGAACCATTTCCCACGCGCATCGTCACCTCGTCCTTAGCCAATCTTCGCTTAATCCGTAGAACCTGTTTCGAGTTGCAAATATTAGCAACAAAACCAGTATCAAATACCTAGGTGCTACTGTGAGCATTAGTAAGGTACACATCAATAACATGTATATCACATATACCTTTGTTCACCTTGCCATCCTTCTTATCCGCCAAATACTTTGGACAGTTCCGCTTCAAAGTGACGATCGCTTGGTAGAGAAGCACTCAGTTTCAGGCTTAGGTCCAGACTTGGGTTTCTTCTCTTGAGCAGCAACTTGTTTGCTGTTCTTCTTGAAGTTCCCCTTCTTCTTCCCTTTACCCTTTTTCTTGAAACTGGTGGTCTTATTAACCATCAACACTTGATGCTCCTTCTTGATTTCTACCTCCGCAGCTTTTAGCATTACGAAGAGCTCGGGAATAGTCTTGTCCATCCCTTGCATATTATAGTTCATCACAAAGCTCTTGTAGTTTGGTGGCAGTGATTGAAGAATTCATCAATGACACTATCATCGTGAAGATTAACTCCCGGTTGAGTCAAGTGATTATTATACCCGGACATTTTGAGTATATGTTCACTGACAGAACTATTCTCCTCCATCTTGCAGCTATAGAACTTATTGGAGACTTCATATCTCTCAATCCAGGCATTTGCTTGAAATATTAACTTCTAATCCTGGAACATCTCATATGCTCCATGACGTTCAAAACGTCGTTGAAGTCCCGGTTCTAAGCCATAAAGCATGGCACACTGAACTATCGAGTAGTCATCAGCTTTGCTCTGCCAGACGTTCTTAACGTCGTCAGTTGCATCTGCAGCAGGCCTGGCACCCAGCGGTGTTTCCAGGACGTAATTCTTCTATGCAGCAATGAGGATAATCCTCAAGTTACGGACCCAGTCCGTGTAATTGCTACCATCATCTTTCAACTAAGCTTTCTCAAGGAACGTATTAAAATTCAACGGAACAACAGCACGAGCCATCTATCTACAACAAACATAGACAAGCAAAATACTATCAGGTACTAAGTTCATGATAAATTTAAGTTCAATTAATCATATTACTTAAAGAACTCCCACTTAGACAGACATCTCTCTTGTCATCTAAGTGATCACGTGATCCAAATCGACTAAACCATGTCCGATCATCACGTGAGATGTAGTAGTTTTCAATGGTGAACATCACTATGTTGATTTGATCATATCTACTATATGATTCACGTTCGACCTTTCGGTCTCCGTGTTCCGAGGCCATATTTGTATATGCTAGGCTCGTCAAGTTTAACCTGAGTATTCCGCGTGTGCAACTGTTTTGCACCCGTTGTATTTGAACGTAGAGCCTATCACACCCGATCATCACGTGGTGTCTCAGCACGAAGAACTTTCGCAATGGTGCATACTCAGGGAGAACACTTCTTGATAATTAGTGAGAGATCATCTTAAAATGCTACCGTCAATCAAAGCAAGATAAGATGCATAAAGGATAAACATCACATGCAATCAATATAAGTGATATGATATGGCCATCATCATCTTGTGCTTGTGATCTCCATCTCCGAAGCACCATCGTGATCACCATTGTCACCGGCGCGACACCTTGATCTCCATCGTAGCGTTGTTGTCGTTACGCCATCTATTGCTTCTATGACTATCGCTACCACTTAGTGATAAAGTAAAGCAATTACAGGGTGCTTGCATTTTAGACAATAAAGCGACAACCATATGGCTCCTGCCAGTTGCCGATAACTCAGTTACAAAACATGATCATCTCATGCAATAAAATATAGCATCACGTCTTGACCATATCACATCACAACATGCCCTGCAAAAACAAGTTAGACGTCCTCTACTTTGTTGTTGCAAATTTTACGTGGCTGCTACGGGCTGAGCAAGAACCGTTCTTACCTACGCATCAAAACCACAACGATAGTTTGTCAAGTTAGTGCTGTTTTAACCTTCGCAAGGACCGGGCATAGCCACACTCGGTTCAACTAAAGTTGGAGAAACAGACACCCGCTAGTCACCTGTGTGCAAAGCACGGCGGTAAAACTAGTCTCGCGTAAGCGTACGAGTAATGTCGGTCCGGGCCGCTTCAACCAACAATACCGCTGAACCAAAGTATGACATGCTGGTAAGCAGTATGACTTGTATCGCCCACAACTCACTTGTGTTCTACTCGTGCATATAACATCTACGCATAAAACCAGGCTCGGATGCCACTGTTGGGGAACGTAGTAATTTCTAAAAAATTCCTCGCACACGCAAGATCATGGTGATGCATAGCAACGAGAGGGGAGAGTGTGTCCACGTACCCTCGTAGACCGAAAGCGTTAGAACAACGTGGTTGATGTAGTCGTACGTCTTCACGGCCCGACCGATCAAGCACCGAAACTACGGCACCTTCGAGTTCTAGCACACGTTCAGCTCGATGACGTTCCCCGTACTCCGATCCAGCAGAATGTCGGGGAAAAGTTTTGTTAGCACGACGGCGTAGTGACGATCTTGATGTTCTATCATCGCAGGGCTTCGCCTAAGCACCTCTACAATATTATCGATGACTATGGTGGAGGGGGGCACCGCACATGGCTAAGAGATCAAGAGATCAATTGTTGTGTCTATGGGGTGCCCCCTCCCCCGTATATAAAGGAGTGGAGGAGGGGAGCGGCCAAGGGGGTTGGCGCACCCTAGGGGGGGAGTCCAACCCCAACCGGGAGTAGGACTCCCCCCTTTCCAATTAGGAGAGGGAGAGGGAAGGAAGAGGTGGGAGGGAAGAAGGAAAGGGGGGCCAGCCCCCTTCCCAATTCGGATTTGGCTTTGGGGGGGCGCCCCCTCCTTTGCTTCTTCTCCCTCCTTTCCACTAAGGCCCAATAAGGCCTATATACCTCCCGGGGGGTTATGATAACCTCCTGGAGCTCCGGTATTGTCCCAATCTCACCCGGAACCTTTCCGGTGTCCAAATATAGTCGTCCAATATATCGATCTTTATGTCTCGACCATTTCGAGACTCCTCGTCAAGTCTGTGATCACATCCGGGACTCCGAACAACCTTCGGTACATCAAAACTCATAAACTCATAATAAAACTGTTAACGAAACCTTAAGCGTGCGGACCCTACGGGTTTGAGAACTATGTAGACATGACCGAGACTCGTTTCCGGTCAATAACCAATAGCGGAACTTGGATGCTCCTATTGGCTCCAACATATTCTACGAAGATCTTTATCGGTCAAACCGCATAACAACAAACGTTGTTCCCTTTGTCATCAGTATGTTACTTGCCCGAGATTCGATCGTCGGTATCCAATACCTAGTTCAATCTCGTTACCGTCAAGTCTCTTTACTCGTTACATAATGCATCATTATGTAACTAACTCATTAGCTACATTGCTTGCAAGGCTTGTAGTGATGTGCATTACCGAGAGGGCCCAGAGATACCTCTCCGACAATCGGAGTGACAAAACCTAATCTTGAAATACGCCAACTCAACATGTACCTTTGGAGACACGTGTAGAGCTCCTTTATAATCACCCATTTACGTTGTGACGTTTGGTAGCACACAAAGTGTTCCTTCGGTAAACGGGAGTTGCATAATCTCATAGTTGTAGGAACATGTATAAGTCATGAAGAAAGCAATAGCAACATACTAAACGATCAAGTGCTAAGCTAACGGAATGGGTCATGTCAATGACATCATTCTCCTAATGATGTGATCCCGTTAATCAAATAGCAACTCATGTCTATGGTTAGGAAACATAACCATCTTTGTATAATGAGCTAGTCAAGTAGAGGCATACTAGCGACATTAAGTTTGTCTATGTATTCACACATGTATCATGTTTCCAGTTAATACAATTCTAGCATGAATAATAAACATTTATCATGATATGAGGAAATAAATAATAACTTTATTATTGCCTCTAGGGCATATTTCCTTGAGTCTCCCACTTGCACTAGAGTCGATAATCTAGATTACACAGTATTGATTCTAACACCCATGGAGTCTTGGTGCTGATCATGTTTTGCTCGTGGAAGAGGCTTGGTCAACGGGTCTGCAACATTCAGATCCGTATGTATCTTGCATATCTCTATGTCTCCCACCTGGACTTGGTCCCGGATGGAATTGAAGCATCTCTTGATGTGTTTGGTCCTCTTGTGAAATCTGGATTCCTTTGCCAAGGCAATTGCACCAGTATTGTCACAGAAGATCTTCATTGCTCCCGATGCACTAGGTATGACACCTAGATCGGAAATGAACTCCTTCATCCAGACTCCTTCATTTGCTGCTTCCGAAGCAGCTATGTACTCTGCTTCGCATGTAGATCCCACTACGACGCTTTGTTTAGAACTGCACCAACTGACAACTCCACCGTTTAATATAAACACGTATCCGGTTTGCGATTTAGAATCGTCCGGATCAGTGTCAAAGCTTGCATCAACGTAACCATTTACGACTAGCTCTTTGTCACCTCCATAAATGAGAAACATATCCTTAGTCCTTTTCAGGTATTTCAGGATATTCTTGACCGCTGTCCAGTGATCCACTCCTGGATTACTTTGGTACCTCCCTACTAAACTTATTGCTAAGCATACATCGGTCGGTACACAAGATTGCATACATGATAGAGCCTATGGCTGAAGCATAGGAACATCTTTCATTTTCTCTCTATCTTTCGCCGTGGTCGGGCATTGAGTCGACTCAACTTCAGACCTTGTAATACAGGCAAGAACCCTTTCTTTGCCTGATCCATTTTGAACTTTTTCAAAACTTTATCAAGGTATGTGCTTTGTGAAAGTCCAATTAAGCGTCTTGATCTTTCTCTATAGATTTTGATGCCCAATATGTAAGCAGCTTCACCGAGGTCTTTCATTGAAAGACTTTTATTTAAGTATCCCTTTATGCTATCCAGAAATTCTATATCATTTCCAATCAACAATATGTCATCTACATATAATATCAGAAATGCTATAGAGCTCCCACTCACTTTCTTGTAAATACAGGCTTCTCCAAATGTCTGTATAAAACCATATGCCTTGATCACACTATCAAAGCGTTTATTCCAACTCCGAGAGGCTTGCACCTGTCCATAAATGGATCGCTGGAGCTTGCACACTTTGTTAGCACCTTTTGGATTGACAAAACCTTCTGATCGCATCATATACAACTCTTCTTCCAGAAATCCATTCAGGAATGCAGTTTTGACATCCATTTGCCATATTTCATAATCATAAAATGCAGCAATTGCTAACATGATTCTGACTGACTTAAGCATCGCTACGGGTGAGAAAGTCTCATCGTAGTCAACCTCTTGAACTTGTCGAAAACCTTTTGCAATAAGTCGAGCTTTGTAGACAGTTATATTACCATCAGCGTCAGTCTTCTTCTTGAAGATCCATTTATTCTTCATGGCTTGTCGATCATCGGGCAAATCAACCAAAGTCCAAACTTTGTTCTCATACATGGATCCCATCTCAGATTTCATGGCCTCAAGCCATTTTGCGAAATCTGGGCTCATCATCGCTTCCTCATAGTTCGTAGGTTCCTCATGGTCAAGTAACACGACTTCCAGAATAGGATTACCATACCTCTCTGGTGCGGATCTTACTCTGGTTGACCTACGAGGTTCGGTAGTAACTTGATCTGAAGTTTCATGATCATTATCATTAGCTTCCTCATTGATTGGTGTAGTTGTCACAGGAACCGGTTCTTGTGATGAACTACTTTCCAATAAGGGAGTAGGTACAGTTACCTCATCAAGTTCTACTTTCCTCCCACTCACTTCTTTCAAGAGAAACTCCTTCTCTAGAAAGGATCCGAATTTAGCAACAAAAAACTTGCCCTCAGGTCTGTGATAGAAGGTGTACCCAATAGTCTCTTTTGGGTATCCTATGAAGACACATTTCTCTGATTTGGGACCGAGCTTATCTGGTTGAAGTTTCTTCACATAAGCATCGCAGCCCCAAACATTAAGAAACGACAACTTTGGTTTCTTGCCAAACCACAGTTCATAAGGCGTCGTCTCAACGGATTTTGATGGTGCCCTATTTAACGTGAATGCGGCCGTCTCTAAAGCATAACCCCAAAACGATAGTGGTATATGAGTAAGTGACATCATAGATCGCACCATATCTAGTAAAGTACGATTACGACGTTCGGACACACCATTTCTTTGTGGTGTTCCGGGTGGTGTGAGTTGCGGAACTATTCCGCATTGCTTCAAATGTAAACCAAACTCGTAACTCAAATATTCTCCTCCACGATCAGATCATAGAAACTTTATTTTCTTGTTACGATGATTTTCCGCTTCACTCTGAAATTCTTTGAACTTTTCAAATGTTTCAGACTTGTGTTTCATCAAGTAGATATACCCATATCTTCTTAAATCATCTATGAAGGTGAGAAAATAACGATACCCGCCGCATGACTCAATATTCATTGGACCACATACATCAGTATGTATGATTTCCAACAAATCAGTTGCTCGGTCCATAGTTCCGGAGAATGGCGTTTTAGTCATCTTGCCCATGAGGCACGGTTCGCAAGTACCAAGTGATTCATAATCAAGTGATTCCAGAAGTCCATCAGTATGGAGTTTCTTCATGCGCTTTACACCAATATGACCTAAACGGCAGTGCCACAAATAAGTTGCACTATCATTATAAACACTGCATCTTTTGGCTTCAACATTATGAATATGTGCATCACTAGTATCGAGATTTAATAAAAATAGGCCACTCTTCAAGGGTGCATGACCATAAAAGAAATTACTCATATAAATAGAACAACCATTATTCTCAGATTTAAATGAATAACCGTCTCGCATCAAACAAGATCCAGATATAATGTTCATGCTCAATGCTGGCACCAAATAACAATTATTCAGGTCTAAAACTAATCCCGAAGGTAGATGTAGAGGTAGCGTGCCAACCGCGATCACATCGATTTTGGAACCATTTCCCACACGCATCGTCACCTCGTCCTTAGTCAATCTTCGCTTAATCCGTAGTCCCTGTTTCGAGTTGCAAATATTAGCAATGTAACCGTTATCAAATACCAGTGCTATCTGCGAGCATTAGTAAGGTACACATCAATAACATGTATATCACACATACCTTTGTTCACCTTGCCATCCTTCTTATCCGCCAAATACTTTGGGCAGTTCCGCTTCAAATGACCAATCTGCTTGCGGAGAAGCACTCGATTTGTGCTTAGGTCCAGACTTGGGTTTCTTCTCTTGAGCAGCAACTTGTTTGCTGTTCTTCTTGAAGTTCCCTTCTTCTTCCGTTTACCCTTTTTCCTGAAACTGGTGGTCTTATTAACCATCAACACTTGATGCTCCTTCTTGATTTCTACCTTCGCAGCTTTTAGCATTACGAAGAGCTCGGGAATAGTCTTGTCCATCCCTTGCATATTATAGTTCATCACGAAGCTCTTGTATCTTGGTGGCAGTGATTGAAGAATTACATCAATGACACTATCATCGTGAAGATTAACTCCCAGTTGAATCAAGTGATTATTATACCCAGACATTTTGAGTATATGTTCACTGACAGAACTATTCTCCTCCATCTTGCAGCTATAGAACTTATTGGAGACTTCATATCTCTCAATCCGGGCATTTTCTTGAAATATTAACTTCAACTCCTCGAACATCTCATATGCTCCATGACGTTCGAAACATCGTTGAAGTCCTGGTTCTAAGCCATAAAGCATGGCACACTGAACTATCGAGTAGTCATCAGCTTTGCTCTGCCAGACGTTCTTAACGTCGTCGGCCAGCATCTGCAGCAGTTCGGCACCCAGCGGTGCTTCCAGACGTAATTCTTACGTGCAGCAATGAGGATAATCCTCAAGTTACGGACCCAGTCCGTGTAATTGCTACCATCATCTTTCAACTTAGCTTTCTCAAGGAACATATTAAAATTCAATGGAACAACAGCACGAGCCATCTATCTGCAACAAACATAGACAAGGAAAATACTATCAGGTACTAAGTTCATGATAAATTTAAGTTCAATTAATCATATTACTTAAAGAACTCCCACTTAGAAAGACATGTCTCTAGTCATCTAAGTGATCACGTGATCCAAATCTACTAAACCATGTCCGATCATCACGTGAGATGGAGTAGTTTTCAATGGTGAACATCACTGTGTTGATCATATCTACTATATGATTCACGTTCGACCTTTCGGTCTCCGTGTTCCGAGGCCATATCTTTATATGCTAGGCTCGTCAAGTTTAACCTGAGTATTCCTCATGTGCAACTGTTTTGCACCCGTTGTATTTGAACATAGAGCCTATCACACCCGATCATCACGTGATGTCTCGGCACGAAGAACTTTCGCAACGGTGCATACTCAGGGAGAACACTTCTTGATAATTAGTGAGAGGTCATCTTAAAATGCTACCGTCAATCAAAGCAAGATAAGATGCACAAAGGATAAACATCACATGCAATCAATATAAGTGATATGATATGGCCATCATCATCTTGTGCTTGTGATCTCCATCTCCGAAGCACCATCATGATCACAATTGTCACTGGCGCGACACCTTGATCTCCATCGTAGCATCGTTGTCGTTATGCCATCTACTGCTTCTACGACTATCGCTACCGCTTAGTGATAAAGTAAAGCAATTACAGGGCGCTTGCATTTCATACAATAAAGCGACAACCATATGGCTCCTGCAGTTGCCAATAACTCGGTTACAAAACCTGATCATCTCATGAAATAAAATATAGCATCACATCTTGACCATATCACATCACAACATGCCCTGCAAAAACAAGTTAGACGTCCTCTACTTTGTTGTTGAAAATTTTACGTGGCTGCTACAGGCTGAGCAAGAACCGTTCTTACCTACGCATCAAAACCACAACGATAGTTCGTCAAGTTAGTGATGTTTTAACCTTCGCAAGGACCGGGCATAGCCACACTCGGTTCAACTAAAGTTGGAGAAACAGACACCCGCTAGTCACCTGTGTGCAAAGCACGGGGGTAAAACCAGTCTCGCATAAGCATACGCATCATGTCGGTCCGGGCCGCTTCATCCAACAATACCGCTGAACCAAAGTATGACATGCTGGTAAGCAGTATGACTTGTATCGCCCACAACTCACTTGTGTTCTACTCATGCATATAACATCTATGCATAAAACCAGGCTCAGATGCCACTGTTGGGGAACGTAGTAATTTCAAAAAAATTCCTCGCACACGCAAGATCATGGAGATGCATAGCAACGAGAGGGGAGAGTGTGTCCATGTACCCTCGTAGACCGAAAGCGGAAGCGTTAGAACAACACAGTTGATGTAGTCGTACGTCTTCACAGCCCGACCGATCAAGCACCGAAACTACGGCACCTCTGAGTTCTAGCACACGTTCAACTCGATTACGTTCCCCTTACTCCGATCCAGGAGAATGTCGGGGAAAAGTTTTGTCCGCACGACGGCGTGGTGCCAATCTTGATGTTCTATCGTCGCAGGGCTTCGCCTAAGCACCGCTACAATATTATCGAGGACTATGGTGGAGGGGGGCACCGCACACGGCTAAGAGATCAAGAGATCAATTGTTGTGTCTATGGGGTGCCCCCCTCCCCCGTATATGAAGGAGTGGAGGAGGGGGCAGCCTAGGGGGTTGGCGCGCCCTAGTGGGGATTCCAACCCCAGCCGGGAGTAGGACTCCCCCCTTTCTTATTAGGAGAGGGAGAGGGAAGGAAGAGGTGGGAGGGAAGAAGGAAAGGGGGGCGGCCCCTTCCCAATTCGGATTAGGCTTGGGAGGGTGCCCCCTCCTTTGCTTCTTCTCCCTCCTTTCCACTAAGGCCCAACAAGGCCCATATACCTCCCGGGGGGTTACGATAACCTCACGGAGCTCCGGTATTGTCCCAATCTTACCCAGAACCTTTTCGGTGTCCAAATATAGTCATCCGATATATCGATCTTTATTTCTCGACCATTTCGAGACTCCTCGTCAAGTCCGTGATCACATCCAGGACTCCGAACAACCTTCGGTACATCAAAACTCATAAACTCATAATAAAACTGTCAACGAAACCTTAAGCGTGCGGACCCTACGGGTTCGAGAACTATGTAGACATAACCGAGACTCGTTTTCGGTCAATAACCAATAGCGGAACCTGGATGCTCATATTGGCTCCTACATATTCTACGAAGATCTTTATCGGTCAAACCGCATAACAACATACGTTGTTCCCTTTGTCATCGGTATGTTACTTGCCCGAGATTCGATCGTCGGTATCCAATACCTAGTTCAATCTCGTTACCAGCAAGTCTCTTTACTCGTTACGTAATGCATCATTCCGTAACTAACTCATTAGCTACATTGCTTGCAAGGCTTGTAGTGATGTGCATTACCGAGAGGGCCCAGAGATACCTCTCCGACAATCGGAGTGACAAAACCTAATCTCGAAATACACCAACTCAACATGTACCTTTGGAGACACCTGTAGAGCTCCTTTATAATCACCCAGTTACGTTTTTCGTTTGGTAGCACACAAAGTGTTCCTCCGGTAAACGGGAGTTGTATAATCTCATAGTTGTAGGAACATGTATAAGTCATGAAGAAAGCAATAGCAACATACTAAACGATCAAGTGCTAAGCTAACAGAATGGGTCATGTCAATCACATCATTCTCCTAATGATGTGATCCCGTTAATCAAATGACAACTCATGTCTATGGTTAGGAAACATAACCATCTTTGATTAATGAGCTAGTCAAGTAGAGGCATACTAGTGACATTAAGTTTGTCTATGTATTCACACATGTATCATGTTTCCGGTTAATACAATTCTAGCATGAATAGTAAAACATTTATCATGATATGAGAAAATAAATAATAACTTTATTATTGCCTCTAGGGCATATTTCCTTCATCGCCATCATATTTAGGGGGGAAGCTGGTCCCCCTAGTCCAGATTGAGGCTATTAGAGCTCGCGAGATTCTTGACGGAAGGCTGGCGGAGGCTCGTGCAGCTTTTCTTTTGCCACCCGTCCCGTCCACGACCGGCGAGACCCCTCCCCCGGCGTCATCGAGGCGGACAGGTGGCCTCCTCCTGGTTGGAGGGGTTGAGATCCGAGGCCGCACTCGCTCCCACACTGCGGCCCTCCGTGCTCAAAGTGCCTCTGGTGTCCTGGGATCAAGCAGCCCCCCTATGGCGCCTTAATGTGTGCTCTATTCTGGAACATCCGCGGTTTCGGCCATGATGGCCGACGCCGCCAACTAGTTTAGTACATGCGCGATGAACACATTGACATTGTTGCCATCCAAGAAACCATGTGTTTCGAATTCTCGCTCCCTGAGCTTGACCGTCTGAGCACCCACCTCTTCGCGTGGCATTGGCTCCCTTCTAGTGGGAGCGCCAGCCACTCGGGTGGCATCCTTTTAGGCATGAAGGATGCCACCTTTGAGGTGGGTAGCATGGATCGGGGGGAATTCTTTGTGAGCATGGAGCTGTTCGAGAGGTCTCTTAACTTCAAGTGGGAGGTCATCATCGTCTACGGGCCTGCAGACCATAGTTAGTCTGCCGCCTTCCTCGAGGAGCTCCACCGGAAGATTTCTGCGGCCTCCCTTCCGGTGGTGGTTGGAGGCGATTTTAACCTCCTTCACATCACGGAAGACAAGAGCAATGCTAATGTCAGCTTTGCACAGATGCAAATGTTCAATGACTTCATTGCTGATCTTGGTCTCCGCGAGATTGATAGGATTGGTGCCAGATTCACTTGGACCAATCGGCAAGCCTCCCCGACCCAGTCCGTCCTGGACTGGGTCCTAGTTTCCCCGGATTGGGACATCCGTTGTCCCTTAGCCTCCCTTCGAGCCATCACTCGGATTGGCTCGGACCATGTTCCCCTTCTCCTATCCTCTTCTGATGAGCGCCCGCCGGTCACCCCTCGATTCTGGTTTGAGACCTTCTGGCTCTCCCAAACCGGGTTCGTTGACGCCGTTGGTGCTCGTTGGATCGAGGCCCGCGCCCATCCTCACCCCCATCCCCCTTTGGCCATTGATTCGTGGCACTTCTGCATGAAGCGCGGATGACAATTCATGAAGGGGTGGGGGTGCTAACCTGGGTCGTGACCTCCATGAACGCAAGAAGGCGCTGTTATCCGCGATCCAGGCCCTTGACTTGTGTGCGGGTGCGGTGGATCTCTCTCCTGACGAGTGGCTCTCTCGTTACGACCTGGAAGACAAGCTCTCCATTATTTACACCGATGAGGAGGCCTATTGGCGCCTCCGTGGTGCCCAGAAATGGGTCTTGAAGGGCAACGCGAATACGGCCTACTTACAGGCCATTGCCAACAGCCACCATAGACGCAACGCCATCCCTCTCTTGTGGGATGGTGAGACCCTCCTTCAACACCCCCGAGACATGCGGTCCCACGTTGACGGGTTCTATAGATCCTTATTCTTTGCCGCCCCTAGAAGCGGCCTCTCCCTAGCCCCCGGTTTTTGGTCTGGGACCTAGTTGGTTTTTGATTCGGAGAACGCGGCCCTTACGGCCCCCTTTTCCGAGCGTGAGGTCTGCGATGCCATCAAGGGCATGAACCCATCCTCGGCGCAGGGACCGGACGACCTCCTGGTTAAATTTTTCCCGACCTTCTGGAACGTGATTAAACCGGAGGTCATGGCCATCTTCGACGAGTTCTACGTGGGCACCATCGATCTCGGGCGTCTCAACTATGGGATCATATCTCTCATTCCCAAGGTTCCTGGTGCGTCTGACATTCGTCAATTTCTCCCGATCACGGTCATTAACGTGATCTT
The DNA here is from genome assembly GCA_021437245.1 of Aegilops speltoides. NCBI lineage: Eukaryota > Viridiplantae > Streptophyta > Magnoliopsida > Poales > Poaceae > Aegilops > Aegilops speltoides. Next base: position 130,077,608 of record CM038144.1, read on the forward strand.
CCGAATCCTGGCCAAAGGGTACGCCAATAGGGTGACACTGCTGGCTGACCGTGTGACGCACCCCAACCAGTCGGCCTTCATTAAGGGTCGATATATCCTAGATGGGGTCCTAGTTCTTCATGAAGTCCTTCATGAGGTCCGCGTCAAACACCTCAAGGCGGTTTTCCTGAAGATTGACTTCCATAAGGCCTATGATACGGTTAGCTGGCCCTTCCTGCGGGAAGTCCTTCTTCAGAAGGGCTTCGACGACCGGTGGATCACTAGAGTCATGCAAATGGTCTCTTGCGGTCGCACGACCGTGAACATTAACGGCGAGATTGGCCATTTCTTCCCCACCCTCTGTGGGGTTCGACAAGGTGACCCCTTCTCCCCGTTCTTGTTCAATATGGTCGTGGCCGCGCTTGCCTCCATCCTGGGTAAGGCGAAAGCTGATGGCCATGTCTGTGGGATTACTCCCCACCTCGCCGGTGGCTCTGGGATCTCCCTCCTCCAGTATGCTGACGACACTATCATCATGGTCGAAGGCTCGGAGATGGACATCTCCAACCTCATGTTCCTCCTCCTCCGCTTCCAACAAATGTTTGGCCTCAAGATCAACTTCGACAAGAGCGATGTTATGGTGATGGGCTACTCCCCGTCGGAGTCTTTGGCCATTGCCAACCGGCTTAATTGCCGCCTGGGCTCCTTCCCCATGATCTACTTGGGTACGCCCATTAGTGACTCCCGGCTCACCGTCGCGGACTTGCGCCCTTCCATGGCCAAGCTCCAAACGCGCATCGAGCCCTGGCAGGGGAGGTGGCTTTCTAAGGCGTCCCGGACTATTCTCATCAACTCTTCCCTCTCCAGTCTCCTCTTGTTTCTCATGAGCTTCTATAGTCTCCACGAGACCCTGCACCATGAGATCGCCAAGGTCTAGTATTGCTTCTACTGGGCGGGCGACAACGATAAGCAGACATGTCATATGGTCAGCTGGCCGGACATTTGCAAGCCCAGGGAGCAAGGCGGCCTAGGCATTATGTGCTCTAAACAGATGAATATCGCCCTCCTCTCCCACTGGCTTTGGCGCATCTCGCAAGGGCACGGTGGCCTCTGGCTCGATATCATCCGGAACAAATACTTGCGCGGACAGCCCCTCGCCTTCTGCCAGAAGTCTGGTGGATCCTAGTTCTGGCAACCGATTGTCCAGCTCCTTCCGGTTCTCCGCATCGGGACCTCCATATCGGTCGGCTCTAGAGCAGGGGCGGAGCCAGGATTTGGACACGAGGGGGGCGAGGAAGATAATAATTGTTCGAGAGACACAACACAATAATATATTCTCAGACGCATAATTGACATGATTGTATTGCAACATATGTTTGTTAATACATAAAAGAGAACTGCGTATCAACTGGACTGGGGGTGGAATTAGCATCTACGTACAAAGATTTGTATTTGCCGTGACAATTTGAGCTAGATACAATGGGCTTGAAAAACGAATATGTTTTAGCTGTATTCTTTCTCTTCATCCTTCGGTGATTTAAACATTAAACAAACTGTTTAAATTAGTTTTCTAGATTGTATTTTTCCTTTGTCTAATTAGTGAACTAAACTACGGCCTCGGCGGAATTGTATTAATGCAAAAAGATTATTATTTGCCTGTGACGTACCTTGATCATTGAAACTGATCTTTTTTTTTCTCGAATATGCACGAGCGTGCATATCATTGAAACTGATCTTGTGATTCATAATGCCGGTGCAGCAGACAAACAGGCATGGTCTCCAACGTAGAATTAGTCGCCGCTGGAGTGGAGTGCCCTCTGCCCTGTGACGCAACTACCGAAGCAGCGAGAGCCGAGAGACGGTGGCGAGGGCGGCGTACGGGCTTATGGTGCGAGCAGACCTAGCCGCCACGATGCCCACTAACGAAATTATGGGGAAGATAGGAAATAGATTGCCTGATCTTACGGATGCGTAATCTTTTTCTCTCTGATGTGTACAACGAGCGATCAAGGCATCAAGCGATGCTTTCTCACGCTTGGGCCTTTGGGCTGGAAAAGTGTCGTGTTGGGCCATTAGCGTTGAACATATTTCTACTGGTCTGCACTTTACGTATTCATACAGATTGTACTAGTATACCTGGTAACGAAAACTCACGGGGGCAGCGATGGGGTGTCGACCGCCGCCCCCTGCCCGCCCCCGCCTCCAAGCTTCGACTCTGTTCTGGTTTGATCACTGGGCCGGGGACACCCCATTTGCGACGCGCTTTCCCGGCCTCTTCTCCATCTTCGTCGATCCTATGATCTCTGTCAAAAGGGCCCTTCTTGACTTAGGGCGCCTTAATTTCCGAAGGCCTTTTGGGCCCTTGGAATCCGCCGCCTGGCGTGAGTTGCTAGACTGTGTTGCCCTCCACGAACCTTTGGTGGACGGTGGCCCTGACCTGGTGCGCTGGCGCCTTGATCCTTTGGGCCAATTCTCCACCAAGTCTCTGTACCTAGCTATCGCCCCCTCTTCCGCCCCCTACCCCTCTCGACGGTGTGGTCCATCCGCCTTCCTCTAAAGATCCGTATCTTCATGTGGCAATGGATTCGCGGTCGGATCCCGTCCGGGGTTGCGGTTCACAAGCGGAATGGCCCGGGCACTGGCATTTTCCCGCTTTGCGGTGTCCCCAAAGACTCGAATCACATTTTCTTCTCCCGCGTGTCCTCTCAGTTCATCTGGAGCTGCTTTCGTGAAGCGGTCGGTGGAAATTGGTGCCGCACCAACTTTCCAGACTTATTTTCCGAACTCCAGATGTCCCCCTTATCGTCTCGCCACATTAGGTGGCTTGTGATTGGGGTCCTCGCTTGGGCCCTCTGGACGATCCGCAATATGCTTGTGATCCAGCGCTCTCCTCTTCGACGGGCTACTGACGCTCTCTTCAAACTTTCGGGTTTCTTGCAGCTTTGGCGGCCGCTTAGCCGCCCTCAGGACCGCGATGCCATCTCCGCCTTCATCGCCGACCTCCGCTTGATGGCTATCTGTTTGTCGCCACCGCCCCCGCCAGAACCAGACTAGACGCTTTCCTCGTCCGGCTTTTTCTGGTGTTTTAGTTTTGGGCTTGTTGAGCTGTGCCCTCAGCAGAACCTTTGTACTATGTTGTGAGACTTGGGTGTGTGTGTGTGGACTAGTCCTTGTATGTGTGCTCTCTGGCGGTTTGCTTTATTTATAAAGCGGGGCGAAAGCCTTTTTCGGTAAATACATATTCCTTTGACTATGAGATTATGCAACTCCCGGATACAGGAGGAATGCCTTGTGTGCTATCAAATGTCACAACTTAACTAGGTGATTATAAAAATGCTCTACAGGTATCACCGAAGGTATTTATTGGGTTGGCATAGATCGAGATTAGGATTTGTTACTCCGAGTATCAGAGAGGTATCTCTGGGCCCTCTCGGTAATACACATCATAAGCTTGCAAGCAAACGACTAAGGAGTTAGTCACGAGGTGATGTATTACGGAACGAGTAAAGAGACTTGCCGGTAATGAGATTGAACTAGGTATGAAGATACCGACGATAGAATCTTAGGCAAGTAACATACCGATAAACAAAGGGAATTACGTATGTTGTCATAAAGGTTCGACTGATAAAGATCTTCGTAGAATATGTAGGAGCCCAATATGGGCATCCAAGTTCCGCTATTGGTTATTGACCAGAGAGGTGTCTCGGTCATGTCTACATAGTTCTCGAATCCATAGGGTCCGCACGCTTAACGTTCATTGACGATATAGTATTATATGAGTTATTATGTTGGTGACGAATGTTGTTCGGAGTCCCGACTAAGATCACGAACATGACGAGGAGCTCCGGAATGGTCCAGAGGTAAAGATTGATATATAGGATGATATGGTTAGGCCAAGGGGTAAGGCCCACGGGGCTTTAAGTCGGTGCAAAAGGAGTTTTGCGGAGGCCAGGGGGCAAAGGCGGGAGACCCTGGCGTCTGGCCCTAGGCCACACACCGAGGCCCATGGCATCCGGGCCAGACGCCAAGGACTGTGGTGTCTGGTCCTGGAAGTCCGAGAGGGACTCTTCCTTGCGGGCAAAACCGACTTTGAGGAGGCTTTTACTCTAAGTTTCGACCCCAAGGCTCAACATATAAATAGAGGGGCAGGGCTAGCACCCAAGACACATCAAGATTCACCAAAATGTGTGCCGGCAACCCCATCCCCTCTAGTTTATCCTCTGTCTAGTTTCTGTAGTGCTTGGCGAAGCCCTGCGAAGATTGCTCTTCATCACCAACCATCACCACGCCGTCGTGCTGCTGAAACTCATCTACTACTTCGCCTCTCTTGCTGGATCAAGAAGGCAAGGACGTCATCGAGATGAACGTGTGCTGAACGCGGAGGTGCCGTACTTTTGGTACTTGATTGGGACGGATCATGAAGGTGTACAACTACATCAACCGCATTGATAAACACTTCCGTGTACGGTCTACGAGGATACGTAGACACACTCTCCCCCTCGTTGTTATGCATCTCCATGGATAGATCATTGCGTGTGTCGGCGTTTTGGGAATGGGGGTCCCCAGACTTGCCTGCCTGCGGCCTGTGGCGTGGCTCAAGTGGGGGCCCAGTGCAGCCCAGCTTCATCAGCTCAAGCTCAAGACCCTCACGAGGGGCCAAGCCTTGCGGGGCGGACGAAAGGAAGCTTCCTCAGGAGCAGCCTCGTCAGGCAGGCTCACAAGGAGGCGGAGAGATCAAGGCAGGGCACCTCGCGAGGAGCCCGTGACGCAAGCCATGACGATCGAGACCAGGCGGGCGCCAGGGGCCGCCTCTGTGATGTCCTTGTTTCCCCTTCGGTGCAAAGGGGGCAAGCACATGCCAAGGCATCAGGCAAAGGTTACCGCTTCGGTGCAACAAGACCAAGACCAGCAGAACGGCAAGACGGAGGTCATCGTGGAGCCCAGGACAGCGTCATTGTCAAAGCCTTTGGCAGCTGAAGACCAACTTTAGTCAGGATAAGTGTACTAGATGTTCCCCTTCAAAATGGCCAATTGTTGGCGCCCTTCCCGCTCATTATTTGGGAAAAGGCCCAGGGCCTCCCTCTATAAATAGGACTAGCCACCACAGAGTAGAGGCATCGAATCCAGATCACGCATAGACTAGAGAGAGGCGACTGAACTCACCCAAGCAGTTCATCGCACCAGCTCAAGAACAGCCCTTGCGAGGCTGTTCTCCCTTTGTACTGTTCATCATCAGCCCCTGAGGCAATCCACCACACCACACACTGGAGTAGGGTATTACACCACCATGGTGGCCTGAACCAGTATAAATCTCGTGTCCCTTGTGTGTTCTTCTTTCTAGCCTAGATCCTTTGCGAGACTTCGAGACGTAAGCTAGTAGGGGAAAGATCTTCGTGCGCACCCCAGAGTTCGAACCTCAAGGGTCTGCCGGAACCCGAAATCCGACAGCGTGTGCATAGATTTTTTTTTTTGTTTTCCTTGCAACCATTCCCAACACTTTTAGGCATTTGGATACATTTAAGGTGTTCCTTCAATGTCACCGCGTCAACAAAAGGGAACGATGCTACACCTCAAATCCTAGTGCAGTGGTCTCCCCTTCCTGTGGACTGTGCAACATGGATGGTCTACTATACACTCAGGAATTGCTATCCCAAGGCACCCATTTGGGATGAAGCTCCTTCTCAAGGCATGGTGACTATCACGCCTATGCCACAGGTCAATGCGACCTTGAGAGTGGCAGAGGCGGACCACAAGGTCCTCGATCTGGTGGACTCGGACGATGACGCATCTAAAGAAGACATCACCCCTATCCAGAGTGCGATAAAAGATGGAGTAAGCGTCAAGAAGAAGAGAGTGGCGAGAATGCGTGTATGGACCGTAGGTCCTAACCGTAAGAAGGAAGAGAAGCGAAGTGTTGTCCCTCTAATGCTCATTCTTAATAAATTAAATTGAAATTCCCCATCTGTCTCTCTACTCACCCCCTTCATCTACCTCTCATATTTTCCTTCCAATTTACCCAAATCCTCGATGTGAACATTTCCCCTCGAAGTAGGACATCACGGGAAATAGTCATGATAAAACCCAATAGGCCCATTGCACCTGAACATTAACCAACACTGATGAAGAGAGTCGTAGACTGCAAGGATCAAACTTGTAAACAGCCAAACAAAGACGGCATCCAATCAGATCCTCCTGCAGCCGGCTCAGTTCGCTGGCAGCCTGGTCCAGGACGGCAGAAGGATCAGAAGAGACGGGAGCCGGTGGAACAGGCGGAGAGGACGACAGCGCAATCACGGCTTGAGAGGAAGGAACCCCCTGGGCCTTGGACACCTCAGCAGCAGCAAGCGCAGGCACCTCTAGAGTCAGCGGGGCCACGGGGGCTGACTCCCCGCTAGAGTGCCCCTGCTGGGCTCGCGAGGACGACCGAGCAGGGGAGGCACGAGCCTCGATGCCTCCCTTCCCTGCAGATAAAGGTGCTACCCCGGCAGACGAACTCGCCTCAAGCAAGGCCGCAGAAGCCCATTTCAACCTCTTCGCTGCAGGTGCCGGCCTAGCCAAAAGAATGCAGACGTCAAGCCTTGGCGGCAGAAACAAAGCAAAGCGCGGATCGAGCACTTACTGGTCCGTTCGCAGACTGAAGCAGCCTCCGGCCAAACTTGAAGCCCGAGAGCCTACAGCTAGGATCGGCTTTGGCAGGCCCGGAGGCAGAAGGTGCGTCGGGAGGGCTGGAGCTGGCCTCATACCGCCCCGGGACCAGAGCAGGCCCTGGGAGGACCAACCCCGACCTGCCCTTCCTCGGGACCAAGGGAGAATCCTTCCCTCCTCGCCTGGCGCTGGCCTCGTCGTCGTCCGGCATGGAGCAGAGGGCACGGGACCTGCGCCGAGGGAAGGACTCCTCCGACTCCTCGCCGGTCGCCTCAGAGTCACACTCTTCTTCCTCCTCCTCTTGTTCCTCCTCACTCCCGCTGGAGTCGTTGGAGGACACGTTCACCGTCGCCAAAGCCGCCAGGTCCTCGGGAGCTTCTGCGGGCACCAGCCCCTCACCGTTGAAGGTGGGCATGGCGTTAACCACCTTCCCCCAGTCGCTGCGAAGGAACAGGGGGACGGGAGCGCCATCCAGCCTCACCACGTCTCCCCCAAGCAAGGAGTGGAGAGCCGCAACCAGATCTTCATCGGCCAGGGCCTCGGAGCTCAGGCGAAGGGTAGCGTCCGCTTCCCCAAGCCTCGACAATGGGAGCGAGTGCTCCCGGAGTGGAGCCACCCAGTGCTCCAGGAACTCCCTCAGGAGCGTGGCCCCGGTCAGCTTCGCCGCCCCCAAGTTGCCTGGCCTCAGGTCCGCGTTCATCCTCTTCAGCACCGCCCTCGCACGGGGGTCGACAAGCTCCGCGCGAGACCACGCATCAACGGCCTTGGGCTGCCCCGTAGGCAGCACCAGTTGGGGGTGGAGGCGCCCGACATCCACCATGACCCACTTGCTCCGGAAGCCTTCGATCCTCCTCCCAGGCTTCGAGATGGCATTGGAGTTGGAGTATGCGATGAAGCTCGCACATGCGGTGATGTGGGTACGAGAAACCAGGAGGTAAAAGTAATGACGCAGCAAGGCCACTGAGGGCTTTACCCCAACGTGAGCCTCACAGTAGTAGGCGAAAATCGCCAGGAGAAGAACAGAGTTGGGGTGGAGGTGTAGAGCTTGCAAGTTGTATTGGCGAAGAACAACAAAGAAGAACTCGGAAAAAGGAGGCACCAGACCGGCATTGATGGCGCACACAAAGAGCGGGCAGAAGGTGCCCCCCTTGGCTTCAGACTGGTCGGAGCCGACCATGAGCACAGTCGCCCCCTCGTTGCCCTGCGCCACAGTCATCAGGCGCGTGAGGGCGAGGTTCTTCTCCGACAAGTTCGGGGGATCCAGAGCCGGCGAGTACCGGGCCTCGGTCGGGGTTTTGTGAGGCGCCATGGCTTGCCGGATGGGAAGGATTGAGACAGATCTGGAGGATTTTGGGAGCAGGAAGGAGAAGAGCGAGAAAGGGGATCTAGAGCAAGGCAAGCAAGAACAAAGCAAGTAAGTCTGGCCCGGGCACCTCTTTTGTCACATGGACGGTTGCGGAGCGTCGTGGGGAAGCGGAGACGCCCACGTCCAATCAATCGCCACGCGGCGCCCAAGGCCGCAGTCTGTTGGGGCCCACTGCGCTTCACACTTGCCCCTTCGCTTCTCTGCTAAGCCACGTCCAGGCGCGCCTTGGTCCTGGGGGATACTGTCGGCGTTCTGGGAACGGGGGTCCCCAGACTTGCCTGCCTGCAGCCTGCGGCGTGGCTCAAATGGGGCCCAGTGCAGCCCAGCTTCATCAGCTCAAGCTCAAGACCCTCGCGAGGGGCCAAGCCAAGCGGGGCGGACGAAAGGAAGCTTCCTCAGGAGCAGCCTCGTCAGGCAGGCTCGCGAGGAGGCGGAGAGATCAAGGCAGGGCACCTCGCGAGGAGCCCGTGACACAAGCCATGACGATCGAGACCGGTAGGCGCCCGACTCAAGAAGATGTCCTTGTTTCCCCTTGGTGCAAAGGGGCAAGCACAAAGCCAAGGCATCGAGCAAAGGTTACCGCCTGTGCAACAAGACCAAGACCAGCGAGAACAGCAGGATGGAGGTCATCGTGGAGCCCAGGACGGTGTCATCGTCAGAGCCTTTGGCAGCCGAAGACCAACTTTAGTCAGGATAAGTGTACTAGATGTTCCCCTTCAAAATGGCCAATTGTTGGCGCCCTTCCCGCTCATTATTTGGGAAGAGGCTCAGGGCCTCCCTCTATAAATAGGACTAGCCACCACAGAGTAGAGGCATCGAATCTAGATCACGCATAGACTAGAGAGAGGCGACTGAACTCACCCAAGCAGTTCATCGCACCAGCTCAAGAACAGCCCTCACGAGGCTGTTTTCCCTTTGTATTGTTCATCATCAGCCCCTGAGGCAATCCACTACACCACACACTGGAGTAGGGTATTACACCACCATGATGGCCTGAACCAGTATAAATCTCGTGTCCCTTGTGTGTTCTTCTTTCTAGCCTAGATCCTTTGCTAGACTTCGAGACGTGAGCTGGTAGGGGAAAGATCTTCGTGCACACCCAAGAGTTCGAACCTCAAGGGTCTGCCGGAACTCGAAATCCGACATTTGGCGCGCCAGGTAGGGGTGCACCGAAATCTTTCTTCTGCTGGTCGCGTGTGATCTTCCGTCGTGCCCATGTATGACGCTCGCCGAGCCCGCGCCGAGCGTCGGGCTGCTCTCGCCGCTTGAGTCGCCCAGACGGCTCCTGTCGGTGGACGCCCCCATCGTTCCCCGACGTCTACCGCCAACGCTGCCACCGGCCCGGCGAGGAACGAGCAGCATGCCTCGTGCCTGCATCCTTCGATGCTGTGGGAAGGCCGCACCGCCACCCCGTCGCTGACTCCAGCCGGTTCGTCGTCCCACGCCTGTCGCACCCCCACGGACGCGCACGCCGCGCTGCTCCTGGTGTGTGAGCTCCTGCACTATCGTCCCGTCGACGACCTCTACAAGGATTGGCTCGCCCGCATCACCGAGCTCGTCAGCGCCGCAGGGGGCTCTCCTATGCCATCTCTCCCGCTGCCTCGCCCTCCATCCGGCGTAGGAGGCGAGGATCAGGAGATGCCTCCACCACCTCCTTCCCAACAAGGCACCCTGGCTCCAAGGCGCGCGGCCCCAGGACGAGACCCTCCGTGTTCGGCGCCTGCGCGACAAGAAAGGAGCTGCCAAGAGATCCCTCGTCCCCAAGAAGGTGCCGGTGGAACAGGCGGAGAGGATGACAGCATGATCACGGCTTGAGAGGAAGGAGCCCCCTGGGCCTTGGACACCTCAACAGCAGCAGCAAGCGCAGGCACCTCCAGAGTCAGTGGGGCCACGGGGGCTGACTCCTCACCAGAGTGCCCCTGCTGGGCTCGCGAGGACGACCGGGCAGGGGAGGCACAAGCCTTGATGCCTCCCTTCCCCGCAGATAAAGGCGCTGCCCCGGCAGACGAACTCGCCTCAAGTAGGCCCGCAGAAGCCCTTTCAACCTCTTTGCTGCAGGTGTCGGCCTGGCCAAAAGAATGCAAACATTAAGCCTTGGCGGCAGAAACAAAGCAAAGCGCGGATCGAGCACTTACTGGTCATCATTCGTGGACTCAAGTAGCCTCCGGCCAAACTTGAAGCCCGAGAGCCTACAGCTGGGATCGGCTTTGGGAGGCCCGGAGGCACAAGGCGCGTCGGGAGGGCCGGAGCTAGCCTCAGACCGCCCCAGGACCAGAGCAGACCCTAGCAGGACCAGCCCCGACCTGCCCTTCCTCGGGACCAAGGAAGAATCCTCCCCTTCTCGCCTGGCGCCGGCCTCGTCGTCGTCCGGCATGGAGTGGAGGGCGCGGGACCTGCGCCGAGGGAAGGACTCCTCCGACTCCTCGTCGGTCGCCTCAGAGTCAAACTCTTCTTCCTCCTCCTCTTCTTCCTCCTCACTCCCGCTGGAGTCGTTGGAGGACACGTTCACCGTCGCCAAAGCCGCCAGGTCCCCGGGAGCTTCTGCGGGCACCAACCCCTCACCGTTGAAGGTGGTCATGGCGTTCACCACCTGTCCCCAGTCGCCGCGAAGGAACAGGGGGACGGGAGCGCCATCCAGGCTCGCCACGTCTCCCCCAACCAAGGAGTGGAGGCGCAACCAGATCTTCATTGGCCAGGGCCTCGGAGCTCAGGCAAAGGGCACCGTCCGCTTCCCCAAGCCTCCACAATGGGAGCGAGTGCTCCCAGAGTGGAGCCACCCGATGCTCCAGGAACTCCCTCAGGAGCGTGGCCCCGGTCAGCTTCGCCGCCCCCAAGTTGTCTGGCCTCAGGTCCGCGTTCATCCTCTTCAGGACTGCCCTCACGCGGGGGTCGACAAGCTCCGCACGAGACCACGCATCAACGGCCTTGGGCTGCCCCATAGGCAGCACCAGTTGGGGGTGGAGGCGCCCGACATCCACCATGACCCACTTGCTCCGGAAGCCTTCGATCCTCTTCCCAGGCTTCGAGATGGCATTGGAGTTGGAGTATGCGATGAAGCTCGCACATGCGGTGATGTGGGTACGAGAAACCCGGAGGTAAAAGTAATGACGCAGCAAGGCCACTGAGGGCTTTACCCCAACGTGTGCCTCACGGTAGTAGGCGAAAATCGCCAGGAGAAGAACAAAGTTGGGGTGGAGGTGTAGAGCTTGCAAGTTGTATTGGCGAAGAACAGCAAAGAAGAACTCGGAAAAAGGAGGCACCAGACCGGCGTTGATGGCGCTCACAAAGAGCGGGTAGAAGGTGCCCCCCTTGGCTTCAGGCTGGTCGGAGCCGACCTTGAGCACAGTCGCCCCCTCGTTGCCCTGCGCCACCGTCATCAGGCGCGTGAGGGCGAGGTTCTTCTCCGACAAGTTCGGGGGATCCAGAGTCGGCGAGTACCGGGCCTCGGTCGGGGTCTTGCGAGGCGCCATGGCTTGCCGGATGGGAAGGATTGAGACAGATCTGGAGGATTTCGGGAGCAGGAAGGAGAAGAGCGAGAAAGGGGATCTAGAGCAAGGCGAGCGAGAACAAAGCAAGTAAGTCTGGCCCGGGCACCTCTTTTGTCAGATGGACGGTTACGGAGCATCGTGGGGAAGCGGAGACGCCCACGTCCAACCAATCGCCACGTGGCGCCCAAGGCCGCAGGCTGTTGGGGCCCACGGTGCTTCACACTTGCCCCTTCGCTTCTCTGCTAAGCCAAGTCCAGGCGCGCCTTGGGCCGGGGGCTCTTGTCGGCGCCTCGGGAGCGGGGTCCCTAGACTTGTTTCGCCGGCCACTGCTGGCGTGGCTCAAGTGGGGGCCCAGTGCAGCCCAGCTTCATCAGCTCAAGCTCAAGACCCTCGCGAGGGGCCAAGCCTCACGGGGCGGACGAAACGAAGCTTCCTCAGGAGCAGCCTCGTCAGGCAGGCTCGCGAGGAGGCGGAGAGATCAAGGCAGGGCACCTCGCGAGGAGCCCGTGACGCAAGCCATGACGATCAAGACCAGGCAGGCACCAGGCGGGCGCCGGCCTGCGCAGTGTCCTTGTTTCCCCTTCGGTGCAAAGGGGGCAAGCATAGGCCAAGGCATCAGGCAAAGGTTACTGCTTCGGTGCAACAAGACCAAGACCAGCAGAACGGCAGGATGGAGGTCATCGTGGAGCCTAGGACGGCATCATCGTCAGAGCCTTTGGCAGCCGAAGACCAACTTTAGTCAGGATAAGTGTACTAGATGTTCCCCTTCAAAATGGCCAATTGTTGGCGCCCTTCCCTCTCATTATTTGGGAAGAGGCCCAGGGCCTCCCTCTATAAATAGGACTAGCCACCACAGAGTAGAGGCATCGAATCTAGATCACGCATAGACTAGAGAGAGGCGACTGAACTCACCCAAGCAGTTCATCGCACCAACTCAAGAACAGCCCTCGCGAGGCTGTTTTCCCTTTGTACTGTTCATCAGCAGCCCCTGAGGCGATCCACCACACCACACACTGGAGTAGGGTATTACACCACCATGATGGCCTGAACCAGTATAAATCTCGTGTCCCTTGTGTGTTCTTCTTTCTAGCCTAGATCCTTTGTGAGACTTCGAGACGTGAGCTAGTAGGGGAAAGATCTTCGTGCATACCCCAGAGTTCGAACCTCAAGGGTCTGCCGGAACTCGAAATCCAACATTTGGCGCGCCAGGTAGGGGTGCACCGAAATCTTTCTTCTGCTGGTTGCGTGTGATCTTCCGTCGTGCCCATGTATGACGCTCGCCGAGCCCGCGTCGAGCGTCGGGCTGCTCTCGCCGCTCGAGTCGTCCAGACGGCTCCTGTCGGCGGACGCCCCCGTCGTTCCCCGTCGTCTACCGCCAACGCTGCCACCAGCCCGGCGGGGAACGAGCAGCATGCCTCATGCCTGCATCCTTCGGTGCTGTGGGAAGGCCGCACCGCCACCCCGTCGCTTACTCCAGCCGGTTCGTCGTCCCACGCCCGTCGCACCCCCACGGACGCGCACGCCGCGCTGCTCCTGGTGCGTGAGCTCCTGCACTATCGTCCCGTCGACGACCTCTACAAGGACTGGCTCGCCCGCATCACCGAGCTCGTCAGCACCGCAGGGGGCTCTCCTATGCCATCTCTCTCGCTGCCTCGCCCTCCATCCGGCGCAGGAGGCTAGGATCAGGAGGTGCCTCCACCACCTCCTCCCCAAGAAGGCACCCTGGCTCCAAGGCGCGCGGCCCTAGGACGAGACCCTCCGTGTTCGGCGCCTACGCGACAAGAAAGGAGCTGCCAAGAGATCCCTCGTCCCCAAGAAGGTGCTCGCGTGCTCCTAGCAGTGGTGCGCCATGACTGCATCCCTGCGTCACCACATCAAGACCCCGCGCTGCTCCAGGCAGCGGTGCACGGGAATCCCCAGGAGCAAGCCTCGCATCAGCAGAGAGCTCTGGTAGCCATTGCAGGCTGCCGCGCCTTCACCGCCGAGCTGCGTAGCGTCGCATGGCCCAGCAAGTTCAATCCAGACCTGCCTCCTCGCTACGACGGCACTGCAGACCCCGTGGAGTTCCTCCAGCTCTACGAGCTGGGCATCGAATCCGCCAAGGGGGACGAAAAGGTCATGGCGAATTGGTTTCCCATGGCGCTCAAGGACGGTGCCCTTTTGGCTCTGAACACGGCTCTGGCACGATCTCCTCCTGGGACGAGATGCGCACTCGCTTCATCGCCAACTTCCAGGGCACTCGCGACCGGGCTCCAGCCATGAGTGACCTGCGCCGCATCAAGCAACAGCCAGGAGAGACCCTGCAGAAGTACATCCAACGCTTCAACAACGCTCGCCTCAAGATCCCCAGGGTGACTGAGGAAGCCATCATCTCAGCCTTCTCTGATGGCGTGCGCGACATCAAGATGAAAGAGGAGCTAGCAATCCATGAAGATCTGTGCACATCCCTGGAGCTGTTCAACTTGGCAACCAAGTGCGCCAGGGCTGAGGAAGGGCGCCTCTCCCTCCTCGAGCTTCCGGCTGCCGATCCAGAAGAGAAGAAGCCCAAGGTCAAGGACGTGAAGCGCAAGGGGGCTGCCGTGCTCGCAGCAGAGCCAGACACCAAGCGAGGCAGGGATCAGCCTGAGTCATCCAAGGGCAGCCGGTACTACATGTACCACGACCTCCACACCCACAACATCAACGAATGCCAAGAGCTCAGGGCCGTAAGAGATGGGCGTATCAGCCGACGCCCTGAGCGCAACGATCGGGGCTATGGCCGAGGAGGAGGAAGAGGTAGAGGACGATGGGAAGACCGTGGCCCTCGCCAAGGGTGGCGTGACCGACCTCGCGAGGATCGCTGGCAGGACCAGCCTCGCGAGGGAGGTTGGAGGGATCAGCCTCGTGAGGACCGCCCTCAAGGCAACGCAGGCCTCCCTCCTCTGCCACCACCGCCGAGGAGGAATGAAGACCATCATCAGGACGAGGGGGTTGGGGGCTTCCAGGAGCCGCGCGCAATCGCTTGCATCCTGGGCGGTGCTCGGGCCCCAGCCTCTCAGTGCATCTTCAAGCAGTTTGCTCGCGAGGTGAATGCAGTCCTCCCCAAGCTTAAGGCCACGCACCCTCTTAGATGGTCTGCGTGCGCTATCACGTTCAGTTCGGCGGATCAGCTCAAGTGTGCAGCAACGTCCGGAGTCCTCCCGATGCTTTGCTCCCTAGTCATCAGCAATGTACAAGTCACCAGGACCCTCATCGATGGCGGAGCAGGACTCAACGTCCTGTCCATCGAGACGTTCAACAATCTCCAAGTGCCATACGATCAGTTCAGCCGACCAAGCCTTTCTTAGGAGTCACTGATGGTTCCACCATCCCGATAGGGCAGGTTCGCCTTCCTGTCACTATTGGGCAGCGCAACAACTACCGCACCGAGCTCATTGACTTCTACATCGCCCACATTCGCCTGCCATACAATGCCATCCTCGGGTACCCAGCCCTGGCCAAGTTCATGGCAGTGACTCACCACGGCTACAATGTCCTCAAGATGCCAGGAAGCGGTGGAGTCATCACAGTGCCTTGTGAGGAAAGGGATGCAGTGTGTTCTCTTGAGCGTGCCTTCCAAGCCGCGGCAATCAAGACCCAGATCACAGGAGAGGGAGACTTCCCGAGGCGGTCCCTAAGAAGAAGAAGGCTTCACTTGGCCCAAACCCTCAGGAGGCAGGCACCTCCAGAGGCGTTGCGTCAGGATCCGCGCCCGTTCAGGGGGCGCCACCCTCTGTCGCATAGGAAGGCACGCCCGGCGCCCTCCTCGGGCAGGGCTCGGGGGCTCTTTCTTGGAGGGCCACCGACCTTGCCAAGATCACGAGGGAGGCGCTCGGGCACCACTTGGAGGCGTGCTTTAAGGCACGTTTCCCTCAGGAAGGTATGAGTTAAGGAGGGCCAAACCCTCAGGAGTTCATCACGAGGAGCATTCAGAAGCTACAGGAGTCAAGAGTCATGCGCGGCAGCCGCCGCCTACCCGCCGTAGCCCCACATCCAGGCAAGGATGGAGGGTTGCGCATCTGCATCGATGTACCAGGGCTCAACCAGCCGCATCTCAGGAGCGCCTCTGGCCTTCGCGCGTGGGAAGTTGTGAGGGCCCACCTCACAGCTACGTTCGCATGCCTTTCGGCCTGCCGAATGCGGTCGCCACTCATCAGCGCCTACTGAGGAGCATTCTGGAGGCTCAGGAGGTCAGGCGTTGCGCGGTCCTGGCGGAGATGGAGATGGTCCTCGAAGATCCACCCATGCCCCCGGAGCCTCCCGAGGCTCCAGGTCCCGAGGGCTCGTGAGGGTCGGCTTCCTCACCGAGCGTTGTCCGCTACTTCAGCATCACTTCATCTCCAACGTTATCAGGTGACATCTTTCAAAGTTCCATTTTTAGCTGGGAGCGCCCGCAGGGCTGCATCATTCCCAGGTCGCGTGGGTCCGTCCCTGCGGCATGTATCCGTTTCGCTTATGCTCTTTACCTACCTTGTTGGGGGTGCCCCTCGGGCTGCATTATCCCCAAGCTGCTTGGGCCTGACCCAGTGGCGTTTGCTTTTTCCGCATCTATGTAGAATGGATTTCCTCCTCCGCGCTTAACCTGATTCCCATGGTTATCATCTGCTGCTTTTCGCGGACCTCTCCACTCTCATGCAAAGCGCTTGCAGTTAAAAAGGGGTACCTAAGCATCGCAACTCATGGGCTCTTACTGGCTCTTCAGCCCTCACCCCCTGGCCTTGACCCACGGCATCCCGACCTGTCATACCAGCAGCGGCTGAGCTCGCTCAAGGGCCGGACCTGAGGACGTAGAGTGTTTGCATTCTAACCACCTTGTAGGGACACACCATTGATAAAGGCCCAGAGCCAGGCGCAACCCGCCTCGAGGTAGGGCCTCGTGAATCCCGCGCTGGCTCAAGGGTGCCAGATACACCTCTCCTAGCCCTACCGTGCCGACCACGTGTCAGGGCGGGGTTGTACACGCCCCGGGGGCTCCTCCCGGAGGGGAGCCCCCCTCCCACGTACCAGTGGAAGCACCATGCTCAGCGCTGGCTGACGACACTGCCGAGGAGCGGCTATTCCCGTACACATACGAAAGCACTGTGCTCCGCGCTGGTGATAAACAACTGAGGGCGGCCCATGGCCATACCAACCTCGGGGAGCCCAGAGCTCAGTGTCTGGCACCATCGCAACGCCTCCCCTCGGGAGTGCCGCGCGAGGGGGCTGGACACGGGGGCTATGCCCGGGCCACGCCCGAGCGCACGCCACACAGCCAGGTCCCTTGGACCTGGTTATCGCGCGCCCCTCCCCAAGCGGAGCCAAGGTATGAAAAACTTGTTTGAATGTCAAGGGGGACTCCTGAGCATCATGACTCAGGAGCCTAACTGGTCACGTAGCCCCTCACTCCTTGGTCCCCTCATGGTTTCCGGTCGGGGCTAACGGCGGCTGTGGTATGCGCGGGGCCGGGCCCTGCCGACGTAGAGCGACGAATCCACTCCTATGCCTCCCTTCCCTACTTGCTGTTTGCGCGTCAAGAGGGACTCCTGAGCATCGCGACTCAGGAGCCTAACTTGCCACATAGCCCCTCGCTCCTTAGGCCCCTCCAGGTTTCCGATCGGGGCTAACAGCGGCTGAGGTATGCGCGGGGCCGGGCCCTGCCGACGTAGAACACAAGCAAATAGGAGGGGAAAATGCAAATTCTAGGGAATTCCAAAGCAAATATTACAAGCCATGGATTGTTTCACAATGCCAAACACAAGTTTAAACGCCTCCATGAGGCATGATGCATGTTGCAGGAACTAAAACAGGACAGAAGTGTTGGAAATATGCCCTAGAGGCAATAATAGAAGTATTATTATATTTCATTGTTCATGATAATTGTCTTTTATTCATGCTATAATTGTATTATCCGGAAATCGTAATACACGTGTGAATACATAGACCACAATATGTCCCTAGTGAGCCTCTAGTTGACTAGCTCGTTGTGATCAACAGATAGTCATGGTTTTCTCGCTATGGACATTGGATGTCGTTGATAACGGATCACATCATTAGGAGAATGATGTGATGGACAAGACCCAATCCTAAGCATAGCACAAAGATCGTGTAGTTCGTTTGCTAGAGCTTTTCCAATGTCAAGTATCTCTTCCTTCGACCATGAGATCATGTAACTCCCGGATACCGTAGGAGTGCTTTGGGTGTATCAAACGTCACAACGTAACTGGGTGACTATAAAGGTGCACTACAGGTATCTCCGAAAGTGTCTGTTCGGTTGACACGGATCGAGACTGGGATTTGTCACTCCGTATGACGGAGAGGTATCTCTGGGCCCACTCGGTAATGCATCATCATATTGAGCTCAAGGTGACCAAGTGGTTGGTCACGGGATCATGCATTACGGTACGAGTAAAGTGACTTGCCGGTAACGAGACTGAACAAGGTATTGGGATACCGACGATCGAGTCTCGGGCAAGTAACGTACCGATTGACAAAGGGAATTGTATACAGTGTTTGATCGAATCCTTGACATCGTGGTTCAACCGATGAAATCATCGAGGAGCATGTGGGAGCCAACATGGGTATCCAGATCCCGCTATTGGTTATTGCCCGAGAGTCGTCTCGGTCATGTCTGCGTGTCTCCCGAACCCGTAGGGTCTACACACTTAAGGTTCGGTGACACTAGGGTTGTATGAATATGAGTATCACTACTAGGAAAAGGGCTATAGATAGGATTGATTCTAATGGCGCACCGTGGAAGAAGTGCGCCACTACTATATACTAATGGTGCACCTATTTCTGATACGCCATTAGTGTGGAAGACACTAATGGCGCACCGTAAACAGGGTGCGCCACTAGTATGAATTATTATTTTTTCCATTTTCCCATACATACTAATGGCGCATCAGTCCTCAATGCGCCATTACTATATATAACTACTAATGGCGCACCAAGTGCAAAGTGCGCCATTACTGTAAATTTTGTTTTATTCTTTTTTTGCAAAACTACTAATGGCGCATCATCTGCGATGCGCTTATTAGTAACCCTGGTTACTAATGGCGCATCAGGAGACGATTAGTAACCTGGGACCAACAAGATATTTTGGACAGCCCACACCTACCCACTCACTTTCCCCACTTCATTCCATCCACCTCCTTCTCCAAGCTTTCGGCCATCTCCTCCTCCTCACCTCATTTCCACCAAAGATTCAACAAAATTAAGTGGTGAAATTACCTTTTTTTGATAGGTAAGTAAGGGAAAGCTATCTTCATGATATAGATCTACTTTTTTTTCTCCCTAGCTCGCTCCAACAACGTGCACATGCACTTTTTGTGGCCTAGCTAGATCTATGTATGTTTGTGGTGTTGCAAGTGTTTGTGGTGTTGCATATATGTTTGTGTTTGAAGGTGCCGGTATTTGAAATATGCGATAGTTGCCAATATTTTGCCGGAATGTTTTGATTCATTTCCGTTTCGGCGAGAATTTTGGCACTATGCATTCTTTTTGGTCCTATTTTTAGGGAAGGTCATGCCAAATTTTTTCTTGGTTCTAACATATCGTTTTGCTCTACCCCACAGGCGACCATGGTCCGCACGATGACTGAAGGCATCGTGAATAGGTTTTTGAGCTTCGCGAAGGCCGAGATGCTTCAAAAGAACGAGACGGAGATAAGATGTCCATGTCGAAGATGCAAGCTGAAGAGCCTTATTGCGGATCCGATTCCGGCAGGTGCGGGACCACCGCTCTTGCGTGGTTTCATGGATGGCTATCGGTGGCAAGGTGATGAAGATGACTATCAAGTCGTCCATGGCCGGGGCCGGGCAAGAAATGAGGAAGGGCAACAAGACAAGTACCACCGCGGCGAGGGCGGGCGAGAAGACGAAGAATCTCCGTGACATGATCACGACGGTGATGTTGTACAGATCATCATGTAGAAGATGTCGACATGATGATGAGGAAGATCAAGACGAAGGGCATGATCATGAAGATGAAGATGCCGGAGCAGACGACGATGGAGGCTGGGTGCAGGACCCTCATATTCAAGAGCTGCTTCTCAAGCGGACGGATAACGCAAGAGCTGCCGCCCGAGAGAAAGCCAAGCCGATCAACTGGAGATAGACGCGGTTACTCCATTGTATGAAGGATGCAGGCCCGAGGATACCCTTTGAAAGTAACGCCATGGCTCGAGATGAAGGTAAAACACAAAATGACCGACGATGCTTCGACGAGAACATGTCATTCGCACGAACGTCTTCCCAAGGGGAACAAGTGCCCGACCAGTTTCGAGGAGGCGAAGAAAATCGTGTGTCCTCTGGATTTACCGCGACGTGAAATACCATGTGTGCATGAACAATTGCATCATTTATCGGGACGAGCACGCGGAGTCTACCATATGTCCGGTGCGGCGCCACTCGATACAAGAAGAGGAAGAAAGCTCCTCGAAAATCGGTGTGGTACTTTCCGATCACCTCATCTCGCAGCGGTATTTCGGATCCTAAGGTAGCAAAGCTCCTACGCTGGCACGCCGGATAGGGAGGAGAAGAAGCGGAAGATGACGGAAATGATCCGGAGATAGATAAAAAGACAAGATCTGAGTCACCCTAAGGATGCGAGCTAGTGGCAAGCGTTGAACTTCAAGACCTGAATTTGGGAAGGATCCAAGGAACATCGTGGCCGGGCGCGAGCACCGATGGAGTCAATCCGTTTGGCAGCCAGAGAAGCACACATAGCACCTGGCCTGTGTTTGTGTGGATGTACAACCTTCCCCCCTGGTTGTGCATGAAGAGGAAGTACATTCACATGAGTATGCTAATTGAAGGGCCGAAACAACCAGTGGAACGACATCAATCAGACCGGGCTTTCAAGGAGGAGCTAGAAACGCTGTGGAAAACGCCACCAATACGTGGGACGCCGCAGAGAAAGAATATTTCCCTATGAGAGCCAGACCGCCACGACGGTGCACGACTATCTCGATTACGGATATCTCATGGGGCAGGTAGTCCACGGATTTTTGGATGCGTAAGGTGCATGGATGACACAACGATCGCCAGCTAGATAGAGATCCCGGTCTTCGAAAACCGTGTTCATGGGACATCGAAGGTGGCTTCGCGACGATGACCCGTGGAGGAAACGCAGGATCTGTTCGATGGTGAAACCGAACTCGAAAACGCCCTGTACGTGGAGCGGCGAGAAATAGACAAGCTGTTGAAAATTGGAAAGACCGCCCACCGCCGGAAAGATGCGAAGGCGCCAGAGCCATCTGCTGAAGGTATGGAAAATGAGGTCTGTTTTCGGGACTTGCCGATCGAAGATCCACCGTGTGCCTCACAGCCTTGATGTCATGCATATCACGAAGAACGTGCGAGAGTCTGCTTGGTACCCTACTCAACATGCCGAGAGGACCAAAGATGGGCCGAAAGCAAGGGCGACTTGAAATCAATGGGCATCGTGCAGGAGCTTCACGCTAATGATGATGATGATGATGATGATGAGGCGAAGCAGACACGGAAAGTCATCGCAAAGGCAAAAAGGCCAAGAAGACCGGAAATGACTACCCTCCCGTGCTTCACTCTAAGTCGAGGAGATCGAGCAGTTTTTCACCGCCTCCTAGGAGTAAAACTTCCTTACGGTTACGCTGGGAAGATAAGCAGATACCTAGACCCAAAAGCGAAGTTCAGCGGGATGAAGTCTCACGATCATCACGCGTCGATGACGCAGATACTTCCATTGTAATCCATTGGGATCATGGACGCGCACGTCCGTGAAACGCTATTTGGCCTATGCAACTTTTTCGACGCCATCTCTAAGTCGATTGGCGGAGGCAACTCGAAGGCTACAGGAAGAGATCGTGGTGATACTATGCGAGCTTGAGATGTACTTCCGCCCGCATTCTTCGACGTTATGGTGCATCCGCTGGTCCATATAGTGGAGGATATCATCCAACTCGGGCCGACGCTCGCACAAAGATGATGCCGCTCGAAAGGATGAATGGTGTCATCAAAGGATACGCTCGCAACATGTCACGCCCAGAGGGAAGCATAGCCAGGGCTTTTCGATCAAGAGTGCATCTCCCATCGCACTAATTATCTAGGCATCGAGAACCCCGTTGGTCCGCCCGTCAACAGCACCTCGGCAGCTCGCTGGATGGGGTCACCATGAGGGTCGCCCGAAATGCATGTCGACTTCGAGGGTCGACTCACGACTTTGAAAGAGCAAACCTAGTCGCGCTACAACACATAGACGTGGTCGATCCTTGGGTGGTAGAGCACAAAACCTTTATTAAGAAGACGACAATGACCGAGGCCAACAGAGGACGGACGGAGATATACTCAAAGAGCACAACTCATGTTTCACGCGTTGGTTCAAGCGAAGCTTCGTTGCACCCTTTACATGAGGATTCTTCCGCGGAAGAACAACTCATATTCGCTTTGGCACAGGCGCCGAGCACAACCTCGATGACCTATGAGGCGCATTTATATCAACGGCTACACATTCTACACCGAGGACAAGGACATGAAGAGCGATGGTTATCGAACTCCGGTAACGATGGAATCCTACACCGTAACGACAAGGACAGATACTACGGAAGGATCGAGGAGATCTGGGAGCTGAGCTACGCCGAGAGAAGGTCCCGATGTTCCGTGTCGATGGGCCAAAACGTCATAAAAGAAGACCGTATTTCACCACCATGGTTATACCCGCCAAATCCAAGATCATGGGCGCAAACGTCACCGCGAAAAATGAGCCATGGTACTGGCTTCCCAAGTGGACCAATGCTTTTTCATTACCGACCCGCCAAAGCCCATCGTGTTGTCGTGAGGAGAGGAAAAGGAAGATCATCGGAATGGATGGAGTAGCCAATGAGCAAGACTTCGACAAGCACGGGCGACCAAGATCGAACATGACGACGACGATGAAGTAGCAGCACACACCACAAGAAGAAGCAGGACCACCCTACCTAAAGGACGTCCGCTCCACGTAAGAACTCCGTTTATAAAAAGAAGGGCAAGAAGATTGTGAACAGATAGCTAGCTAAGACCGATTGTATTTAAATCGTAGTCTTCATTTCTCGATTGTATTTCATGGGCACTTTTGATATCATGAATATTTTTAAATTTCATGGGCACTTTTTGAATTCATGAGGACACTTGATCTCGATTCCTCCATCTCGATCTCGATCCCCTCCATCTCGATCGCACCAAGACCCTCCCGCTAGCTCCACCCATCGCAACCTCCTCCGCTCCACCGCCGAGCACCCGGCCCCAAGACCAAGACTTTTTGAACATATTTTTAAATTTTTTACTATTTTTATAAAAAATATTACTGTTATAATTTAAAAAGTTTGAACATATTTAAATACAAATAAATATAAAACAGCATTTAAAATGCATAAAAATATTACTGTTATGATTTAAACAAGTTTGAACATATTTAAACACAAATAAATATAAAAACACCATTTAAAATGCATAAAAAATATTGGGGATCCTAGGAATCGAACCCAGACCTCCTTGTGTGTGTCTTTGGTCTTGACCGGTCGGGCTAGTGGGTGGGTTCTGTTGTAGAAAGGGTTGGGCTGTAGATATGGCTGTGGTAGATTAAAACAACATTCTAATGGCGCATCATGAGGTGGTGCGCCATTAGAACAATCAGATTTATGGCGACGGCGTGTGGTGCGCCATTAGAAAGCTTCCTCACCTATTCCCCTCTGGCCTCTCTCCTCCTCGCCAGATCCCCCCCAGCTATCAGCCTCTCACCGTCGCCCCAGCTCGTCTGCCGCCCCCCATGAGCGGAGGAGACGACGACCACCCCCTCCGCCCGCGCCCAGCTCCCTCGCCGTCGCCCCTCGCCCCCGCCCTGCCCGCGTCGTCCCTCCTCCGCCCGGCGCTGCTCCGCCGTCCCCCTCCCAGGCCGCAAGGCCCGTCTGCCGTCCCCCCTCGCCCGCGCCCTCGCCGCCCCCTGTGTGATTCCTCCTTCTCCTCCACCCCTCACCTGAAACCCTAGGGCCATGGCTGTTAATCTGTTTTAGACAGTTTGATTAACTATTTTAGACATTTGATTAACTGCTTTTATGCGTTTCTGAAGAGGTTCACCTATATATTGAGAAAATAAGCAGATATACTAAATGGTACAGTACTTTTTCTTGTGTTCTGTAAATTTACCAATGCATTTGATGTTGTGAATTACTAAGATACTGAAGTAAGAAAGTTGAGGAAACTGGATTAAACTGTGTCATTTGGGCAAGAATGTTAAGTAGTTATTCATGAAAGAAATGAAACAAGTGAGGCCATACATATAGAAACTAATCTGGCACATAACTTGTACAAAAAAAAATTGTGCACTTGGTGGTGGTTGGCACGCAGCAATCAAGAGAATTGATTTTCAAGAGCAAGAATGTTGGATTCATTGCAGCCACATGTATAGGCATGCAAGTTGACCCCAGTTGGCGGTTGGCCTGCATACACACATAATCATATATCGGTGAAGTATATGCACTCCAGTACAGTAGTGGCAGCATGGAGAGGATAACTAGTACTAGTAGTAGTACGACATGGCCAAATCAATGATGAACAGAGATATATATTCTGGAGCCGCATGAATGGCAAAAATACAGTTGAAATTACTAAGAATGCACAGGGCCATCCCAAAACAAAAACTGGGAGGGCATTAGCTAGGAGAAAAAATAACTTCATATTAGTTAGTCAAGGCTGCCATCAAGTTGGCCACAGAGATTGCTGTAAGAAAAATTAAAAAAAATGACCATGTAGATTTGTGAAGATCTCAATCTCAGTAGAGGCCTCAAAGACCTATTTTAGACAGTTTCAGTTAACTATTTTAGACTGCTTAATGTATTTTCAGTTAAATATCTGCTTATTTTCTCCTTGATACAGAAGATGTGCCTTGCATGAGTTAACTTGCTGTCATTTATCGAAATTCAGAATGTGCTGGACTATATGTTCATTGGTACTACTTGTGATGTCAGCTGCTGTACTACTTGGAAATTTTGTCAACTTGTGATGTCGCTTCTTTGTACCCGAGAGGCCCTTGAGTTTGCGGAATGTCGATTAACTTCCGTTCAAGCAAATTGGTACTCCATATGTCCTATTTTCAGCAAAGGTCATGCTGAAATTTTCCGTGAATTTTAGCATGACTTTGCTAAAAATAGGACATATGGGGTACTTATGACTAATGCATGGGCCGGGCTATCTTAGTACTTAGTTAAGTAGGATCAATCGCCTCGCCATTCTTGCTGCATTAAATCATAGGTGGCAATAGAGCCAATTGATTAGGCCCAACTTAGAATTATCCTTAGCATCGATAAACCCTAGATGATAAACCCAACATAGGTGGCAATAGAGCCAAGTGATTAGGCCCAACCTAGGGTGCCTCGGCATCGATAAACCCTAAATGATGAAAACTTAACTTGGCTGCCCCGGATGCCTTAGTGTCGATGAGAACCTAAATGATGAAAGCTTAGGCTTTTAGGGTGCCTCGGTGTCGACAAACCCTAAATCATGAGACCATGATCTTGTTCCTTGACAATAACCATCTTTTTGACCAAACTTTTTCCTATTTAGAGAGAAACATGGCCCACAACGATGAGGCCGGTGGTTGAGCGACAAGCAATTCTAGGAGCTGTCCCAAGAGATGGAGGAACAACCTCACCGCTATGATGACGCCGCGGAAGACACCGATCCTGATTACACAACCCCTAGTGGCGTCGGGGATGACACCACTAATGGTGCCGCCGAGGATGCCACCACTGATGATGGTAGCGCAGACACAGATGGTGGCGGCGCACACACAGATGGCAGCCAACCGAAGAAGCAAAGGAAGAACCGGCGCCCGAATGCGCTCCGCACCGTCAAGGAGGAATTCACTCAAGTGGACTCCGACGGGAATCCAACGGAGCCCAAACATATAGTCAAGGGGTACGCGGTTCAGCTCGGGTGCATTCTCCGGAACACCGTCTCGATCAACACCGAGAACCTTAGGCATAAGGACCGAGGGAATTTGCGCAGCCTCCTCTTCACGAAGCTGCACGAACGATACAAGTTCCCCGCCGAATTTGAAAACACACGCCTCTCAGGGAATAGAGTGAACAATGCCGCCCTCACGAAGATGAGCACGGCCCTATCTACTTGGAGAAGCGCGGTGAAGAGAATGATTGATAAAGGTGATAGTTATGACAAGATCAAGGCGAAATATCATTTGATGAGCGAAGATGAGTACAAGGAGTTCAAGATCAAGTGCCAGAGCCCCGCAAGCTCCGAATCAAGTCAGTGGGGGAAAGAAATGCGGGAGTTGAACTTAGGGGAACACAAACTCGGTCCTGGCGGTTATAGAGTGGCGGAGCCTATATGGGACAAGGAGGACGCGGAGCGTGCCGAGCAAGGCCTACCGCCCCGCCGAGAAATACAGCGGTGACAAGCGGATCAGAACTATGTCGGGGCCCGGTACAAGGAGGACCCGATAACAAAGGAGCTTACCACGGATCCAAGACCAGGCGCTTGAGCTTGTTCTCGTAAGGAATACACCCCGCGTAATTAGCTCCATATGGTTGCACTCTAATTAATCCCCAATATTTCTAAATGGCTCATGTTCCTTTCGCGGGACAATGAAAGCGAGAGCTGGGTCGCCTAAGAGCTCCCTTCGACACCCCTTTAAATAGGGCGCTGAACGTAATGAAAAAGAAGGATAAGCTCGATAAGCCGACGTCACTGGTCGTGTGGCGGCAAAGGCTTGTCCACAAAATGGGGTCATACTATACCGCTGGTGTGCGGAAGGAGAAAAAGGCCAGCTCGGAAAGCCGACGCGAGGTTGAAGCACTCAAGGCACAAGTGGCGCGGATTCGGAGCTTGTCCAAGAGCAAGTGGAACAACAGCTGGGAACGAAGCTCGACGCCATGGTGCCTACGTTGATTCCTGGGTCGACGACGTGGATTGCGGGCGGCCAAAGGCCTCCCGGTTCCCAGCTTCACGGCCAAGAACTTCGCCAATAAGGCGGTGGCGGCACCATTGGTGTCTCCGCGGCGGCGCCATTGGTGTCTCCGCGGCGGCGCCATTGGTGTCTCCGGCGGCGGCACCATTGGTGTCTCCGGCGGTGGCGCTTATTGGTGTCTCCGGCGAGGCGGTATTCGTGTCTCCGGCACCGCACGGTATTGGAGCTTAATGCACCCGGTGTACGCCGACCGCACTCGCCAAAGAAGCGCCCTCCGTCTGGCCACGCCCGCCGTTGGCGGTGCCTCGACATTAGCCGAGCTCGACGGCATCACGGTAACTAAGCCTCTCGCCAATGACTTCATCTCCTTGTTTTATTTGGGCATCCCCGACGCCCTATACATGTTTTCGCAGGCACCGCCGACGCCTTGCACTCTTCTGCGACTTCGTGGGAGCCGAGTTGGTCGATGTCGCCAAGGGCGAATCGTTCAACCGGGCAACCCCATGTTCCACGGTAATCCGATGCCAACCACAATGTATAGGGTTGAAGTGGTTCGGGTGCTGCCTGAAGGAAATATGCCCTAGAGGCAATAATAAAGTTATTATTTATTTCCTTATTTCATGATAAATGTTTATCATTCATGCTAGAATTGTATTAACCGGAAACATGATACATGTGTGAATGCATAGACAAAACAACATGTCACTAGTATGCCTCTACTAGACTAGCTTGTTAATCAAAGATGGTTATGTTTCCTAACCATGAACAAGGAGTTGTTATTTGATTAATAAGGTCACATCATTAGTAGAATGATCTGATTGACATGACCCATTCCATTAGCTTAGCACACGATCGTTTAGTATGTTGCTACTGCTTTTATCCATGACATATACATGTTCCTATAACTATGAGATTATGCAACTCCGTTTACGGAGGAACACTTTGGTGCTACCAAACGTCACAACGAATCGGGTGATTATAAAGGAGTACTACAGGTGTCTCCAAAGGTAGATGTTGGGTTGGCGATTTGAGATTAGGTTTTGTCACTCCGATTGTCGGAGAGGTATCTCTGGGCCCTCTCGGTAATGCACATCATGAAGCCTTGCAAGCATAACAACTAATGAGTTAGTTGTGAGATGATGTATTCGGAACAAGTAAAGAGACTTGCGGTAACGAGATTGAACTAGGTATTGGATACCGACGATCGAATCTCGGGCAAGTAACATACCGATGACAAAGGAACAACATATGTTGTTATGCGGTCCGACCGATAAAGATCTTCGTAGAATATGTAGGAACCAATATGGGCATCCAGGTCCCGCTATTGGTTATTGACCGAGAATAGTTCTAGGTCATGTCTACATTGTTCTCGAACCGTAGGGTCCGCACGCTTAAGGTTTCGATGGATGTTATTATGAGTTTATGTATTTTGATGTACCAAGAAGTTCGAGTCCGGATGTGATCACGGACATGACGAGGAGTCTCGAAATGGTCGAGACATAAAGATTGATATATTGGAAGCCTATGTTTGGAGTTCGAATGGTTCGGGTGAAAACAAGAATTTCTCTGAGTACCGGAGGTTACGGAACCCCGGGGGTAAATGGGCCTCGGTGGGCCTCGAGGGAGAAGAGGAAGGACCGGCCAGGGGTCGCGCGCCCCCCCCAGTCCGAATAGGACAGGAGGGGGCGGCGCCTTTCTCTCTTCCCCTCCCCAATCCTATTCCAACTAGGAAGGGGGGAGTCCTACTCGGTGGGAGTAGGACTCCTCCTGGCGCCTCCTCTAGGCCGGCCGCCTCCCCCTCCCTCCTTTATATACGGGGCAGGGGGCACCCAGGACACAAGTTTGATCTACGGATCGTTCCTTAGCCGCGCGGTGCCCCCTCCACCATATTCCACCTCGGTCATACCGTCATGAAGCTTAGGCGAAGCCCTGCGTGAAACATCAAGATCGCCACCACGCCGTCTTGTCGAAACTCTCCTCGACACTCAGCTGGATCGAGTACGAGGGACGCCATCGAGCTGTACGTGTGTCAAGAACTCGGGGCGCCGGAGTAACGGCGCCGGATCGGTCGGATCGCGAGGAGAACGTCGACTACTTCCTCTACGTTGTGATCGCTTCGCCCGGGTCTACAAGGGTATGTAGACAACACTCTCCCTCTCGTTGCTATTCATCACCATGATCTTGCGTGTGCATAGGAAATTTTTGAAATTACTACGTTCCCCAACAAAGTGGTATCGAGCCTAGGTTTTTATGGTTTGATGTTTTGCACGAGTAGAACACAAGTGAGTTGTGGGCGATACAAGTCATACTACCTACCAGCATGTCATACTTTGGTTCAGCGGTATTGTGAGATGAAGCGCCTGACCGACATTACGCCAGACGCTTACGCGAGACTGGTTTCACCGCCACGAGCACTCGTTGCTTAAAGGTGACTGGTGGGTGCCTATCTCTCTCACTTTAGTTGAACCGAAGTGTGGCTCGCCGGTCCTTGAGAAGGTTAAAACGGAGTCTATTTGACGAAGTATCGTTGTGGTTTTGATGCGAGGTGAGACCGGTTCTTGCTTAAGCCCGTAGCAGCCACGTAAAATTTGCAACAACAAAGTAGAGGACGTCTAACTTGTTTTTGCAGGGCATGTTGTGATGTGATATGGTCAAGACGTGATGCTATATTTTATTGTATGAGATGATCATGTTTTGTAACCGGTTATCGGCAATGGCTGGAGCCATATGGTTGTCGCTTATTGTATGCAATGCAATGCATACGTAATGCTTTACTTTATCACTAAGCGGTAGCGATAGTCGAGAAGCATAAGATTGGCGAGACGACAACGATGCTACGATGGAGATCAAGGTGTCGCGCGGTGGCGATGGTGATCATGGTGGTGCTGCGGAGATGAAGATCACGAAGCACAAGATGATGATGACCATATCATATCACTTATATTGATTTGCATGTGATGTTTATCCTTTATGCATCTTATCTTGCTTTGATTGACGGTAGCATTATAAGATGATCTCTCACTAAATTATCAAGAAGTGTTCTCCCCGAGTATGCACCGTTGCCAAAGTTCGTCGTGCCCGGACACCACGTGATGATCGGTGTGATAAGCTCTCGTCCATCTACAACGGGTGCAAGCCAGTTTTGCACACGTAGAATACTCGGGTTATACTTGACGAGCCTAGCATATGCAGATATGGCCTCGGAACACGGAGACCGAAAGGTCGAGCGTGAATCATATAGTAGATATGATCAACATAAGATGTTCACCATTGAAAACTACTCCATTTCACGTGATGATCGGTTATGGTTTAGTTGATTTGGATCACGTGATCACTTAGATGACTAGAGAGATGTCTTTCTAAGTGGGAGTTCTTAAGTAATATGATTAATTGAACTTAAATTTATCATGAACTTAGTACCGATAGTATCTTGCTTGTTTATGTTTGATTGTAGATAGATGGCTCGTCTTTGTTGTTCCGTTGAATTTTAATGCGTTCCTTGAGAAAGCAAAGTTGAAAGATGATGGTAGCAATTACGGATTGGGTCCGTAACTTGAGGATTATCCTCATTGCTGCACGAAGAGTTACGTCTGGATGCACCGCTAGGTGCGAACTCTTCTTGATGCAACCGACGGCGTTAAGAACGTCTGCGCGAGCAAAGCTGATGACTACTCTATAGTTCGATGTGCCATGCTTTACGGCTTAGAACCGGGACTTCAACGACGTTTTGAGCGTCATGGAGCATATGAGATGTTCCAGAGTTGAAGTTGATATTCAACAGAATGCCCGGATTGAGAGATATGAAGTCTCCAATAAGTTCTATAGCTGCAAGATGGAGGAGAATAGTTACATTAGTGAGCATATACTCGGAATGTCCGGGTACTACAATCACTTGACACAATTGGGAGTTAATCTTCCGGATGATTGTGTCATTGATGTAATTCTTCAATCACCGCCACCAAGCTACAAAGGCTTCGTGATGAACTATAATATGCAAGGGTTAGTAAAGACTATGCTCGAGCTCTTCGCAATGCTAAAGGCTGCGGAGGTAGAAATCAAGAAGGAGCATCAAGTGTTGATGGTCAATAAGACCACTAGTTTCAAGAAGAAAGGCAAAGGGAAGAAGAAGGAACTTCAAGAAGAACAGCAAGCAAGTTCTTTGCTCGGGAGAAGAAACCCAAGTCTGGACCTAAGCCTGAAATCGAGTGCTTCTACCAGCGGTGGATCCTTTCGAAGCGGAACTGCCCCAAGTATTTGGCGGATAAGAAGGATGGCAAGGTGAACAAAGGTATATGTGATATACATGTTATTGATGTGTACCTTACTAGAGCTCATGATAGCACTGGTATTTGATCTTGGTTACATTGCTAATATTTGCAACTCAAGCAGGACTAAGGATTAGCGAACACGGCAAAGGGCGAGGTGACGATGCGCGTGGGAAATGGTTCCAAAGTCGATGTGATCGCGGTCGGCACGCTACCTCTACATCTACCTTGGGATTAGTTTTAGACCTAAATAATTGTTATTTGGTGCTGCGTTGAGCATGAACATTATATCTGGATCTTGTTTGATGCGAGACGGTTATTCATTTAAATCAGAGAAATAATGGTTGTTCTATTTATATGAGTAATATCTTTTATGGTCATGCACCCTTGAGGAGTGGTCTATTTCTGATGAATCTCGATAGTAGTGATACACATATTCATAATGTTGAAACCAAAAGATGCAGAGTTGATAATGATAGTGCAACTTATTTGTGGCACTGCCGTTTAGGTCATATCGGTATAAAGCGCATGAAGAAACTCCATACTGATGGACTTTTGGAGTCACTTGATTATGAATCACTTGGCACTTGCGAACCGTGCCTCATGGGCAAGATGACTAGAACACCGTTCTCCGGTACTATGGAGAGAGCAACAGATTTGTTGGAAATCATACAGATGTATGTGGTCCGATGAATGTTGAGGCTCGTGGCGGATATCGTTATTTTCTCACCTTCACAGATGACTTAAGCAGATATGGGTATATCTACTTAATGAAACATAAGTCTGAAACATTTGAAAAGTTCAAAGAATTTCAGAGTGAAGTTGAAAATCATCGTAACAAGAAAATTAAATTTCTACGATCTGATCGTGGAGGTGAATATTTGAGTTACGAGTTTGGTCTACATTTGAAACAATGCGGAATAGTTTGCAACTCACGCCACCGGAACACCACAGCGAAATGGTGTGTCCGAACGTCGAATCGCACTTTACTAGATATGGTGCGATCTATGATGTCTCTTACTGATTTACCGCTATCGTTTTGGGGTTATGCTCTAGAGACGGCCGCATTCACATTGAATAGAACACCGTCGAAATCCGTTGAGACGACACCTTATGAACTATGGTTTAGCAAGAAACCAAAGTTGTCGTTTCTTAAAGTTTGGGGATGCGATGCTTATGTGAAAAAGCTTCAACCCGATAAGCTCGAACCCAAATCGAGAAATGTGTCTTCATAGGATACCCAAAGGAGACAGTTGGGTACACCTTCTATCACAGATCCGAAGGCAAGACATTTGTTGCTAAGAATGGATCCTTTCTAGAGAAGGAGTTTCTCTCGAAAGAAGTGAGTGGGAGGAAAGTGGAACTTGATGAGGTAATAGTACCTTCTCCCTTACTTGAAAGTAGTTAAATCACGAAACCGGTTTCGAGACACCTACACCAAGTAGTGAGGAAGTTGATGATGTTGATCATGAAACTTGAGATCAAGTTACTCTACGAACCTCGTAGATCAACCAGAGTAAGATCCGCACTGAGTGGTGCGGTAATCCTGTTCGGAAATCATGCTACTAGATCATGATGAACCTCACGAACTATGAAGAAGCGATGGTGAGCCCAGATTCGCAAAATGGCTTGAGGCCATGAAATCTGAGATGGGATCCATGTATGAAAACAAAGTATGGACTTTGGTTGACTTGCCGAGGTAGGCAAGCAATAGAAAACAAGTGGATCTTCAAGAAGAAGACCGACGCCGACGGTAATATTATCGTCTATAAAGCTCGACTTGTGCAAAGGTTTTGACAAGTTCAAGGGATTGACTACGATGAGACCTTCTCACCCGTAGCGATGCTTAAGTCCGTCCGAATCATGTTAGCAATTGCCGATTTTATGATTATGAAATTTGGCAAATGGATGTAAAGACCGCATTCTGAATGGATTTACGGAAGAAGAGTTGTATATGATGCAACCGAAGGTTTTATCGATCCAAAGGAGCTAACAAAGTGTGCAAGCTCCGGCGATCCATCTATGGACTGGTGCAAGCATCTCGGAGTTGGAATAAGCGCTTTGATAGTGTGATCAAAGCATTTGGGTTTGTCTGAGACTTTTGGAGAAGCCTGTATTTACAAGAAAGTGAGTGGGAGCTCAGTAGCATTTACGATATTATATGTAGATGACATATTGCTGATCGGAAATGATATAGAATTCTGGATAGCATAAAGGGATACTTGAATAAGAGTTTTTCAATGAAAGACCTCGGTGAAGCTGCTTACATATTGGGCATTAAGATCTATAGAGATAGATCAAGGCGCTTAATTGGACTTTCACAAAGCACATACCTTGACAAAATTTTGAAGAAGTTCAAAATGGATCAAGCAAAGAAAGGGTTCTTGCCTGTGTTACAAGGTGTGAAGTTGAGTAAGACTCAATGCCCGACCACTGCAGAAGATAGAGAAAATGAAAGATGTTCCTATGCTTGACCATAGGCTCTATCATGTATGCAATCTTGTGTACAGACTGATGTGTGCCTTGCTATAAGCCTAGCAGGAGGTACCAAAGTAATCCAGAGTGGATCATGGACAGCGGTCAAGAACATCTGAAATACGAAAAGGACTAAGGATATGTTTCTCGTATATGGAGGTGACAAAGAGCTCATAAACGCAGTTACGTTGATGCAAGCTTTGACACCGATCCGAGACGATTCTAAATCGCAGACCGGATCGTATTTACACTAAGCGGAGGAGCTGTCGGTTGGTGCAGTTCTAAACAAAGCGTCGTGGCGGGATCTACATGTGAAGCGGAGTACATAGCAGCCGGAAGCAGCTAATGAAGGAGTGCGGATGAAGGAGTTCATATCCGATCTAGGTGTCATACCTAGTGCATCGGGTCCAATGAAAATCTTCTCGTGACAATCTTCGAGCAATTGCCTTAGCAAAGAATCCAGATTTCACAAGAGGACCAAGCACATCAAGAGACGCTTCAATTCCATCCGGGACTTAGTCCGGTGGGAGACATAGAGATTTGCAAGATACATACGGATCTGAATGTTGCAGACCGTTGACTAAGCCTCTTCCACGAGCAAAACATGATCAGCACCAAGACTCCATGGGTGTTAGAATCATTACTATGTAATCTAGATTATTGACTCTAGTGCAAGTGGGAGGATCAAGGAAATATGCCCTAGAGGCAATAATAAAGTTATTATTTATTTCCTTATTTCATGATAAATGTTTATCATTCATGCTAGAATTGTATTAACCGGAAACATGATACATGTGTGAATGCATAGACAAAACAACATGTCACTAGTATGCCTCTACTAGACTAGCTTGTTAATCAAAGATGGTTATGTTTCCTAACCATGAACAAGGAGTTGTTATTTGATTAACAAGGTCACATCATTAGTAGAATGATCGATTGACATGACCCATTCCATTAGCTTAGCACACGATCGTTTAGTATGTTGCTCTGCTTTTATCCATGACATATACATGTTCCTATAACTATGAGATTATGCAACTCCGTTTACGGAGGAACACTTTGGTGCTACCAAGCGTCACAACGAATCGGGTGATTATAAAGGAGTACTACAGGTGTCTCCAAAGGTAGATGTTGGGTTGGCGTATTTCGAGATTAGGTTTTGTCACTCCGATTGTCGGAGAGGTATCTCTGGGCCCTCTCGGTAATGCACATCATGAAGCCTTGCAAGCATAACAACTAATGAGTTAGTTGTGAGATGATGTATTACGGAACGAGTAAAGAGACTTGCCGTAACGAGATTGAACTAGGTATTGGATACCAGCGATCGAATCTCGGGCAAGTAACATACCGATGACAAAGGGAACAACATATGTTGTTATGCGGTCCGACCGATAAAGATCTTCGTAGAATATGTAGGAACCAATATGGGCATCCAGGTCCCGCTATTGGTTATTGACCGAGAATAGTTCTAGGTCATGTCTACATTGTTCTCGAACCGTAGGGTCCGCACGCTTAAGGTTTCGATGGCGGTTATTATGAGTTTATGTATTTTGATGTACCGAAGAAGTTGAGTCCGGATGTGATCACGGACATGACGAGGAGTCTCGAAATGGTCGAGACATAAAGATTGATATATTGGAAGCCTATGTTTGGAGTTCGAATGGTTCGGGTGAAAACAGAATTCTGGAGTTGGGAGGTTACGGAACCCCGGGGGTAAATGGGCCTCGGTGGGCCTCGAGGAGAAGAGGAAGGACCGGCCGGGGGTGGCGCGCCCCTCCCCAGTCCGAATAGGACAAGGAGGCGGCCCCTTTCCTCTTCCCCTCCCCAATCCTATTCCAACTAGGAAAGGGGGAGTCCTACTCCCGTAGGAGTAGGACTCCTCCGCAGCGCCTCCTCTAGGGCGGCCGGCCTCCCCCTCCCTCCTTTATATACGGGGTAGGGGGCACCCAGACACAAGTTTGATCTACGGATCGTTCCTTAGCCGTGTCGGTGCCCCCTCCACCATATTCCACCTCGGTCATACCGTCATGAAGCTTAGGCGAAGCCTGCGCCGTGAAACATCAAGATCGTCCTGCACGCCGTCGTCTTGTGAAACTCTCCTCGACACTCGGCTGGATCGAGTCGAGGGGCGTCATCGAGCTGTCGTGTGTCAAGAACTCGGGGCGTCGGAGATGTGGCGTCGGGATCGGTCGGATCGCGAGGAGAACGTACGACTACTTCCTCTACGTTGTGATCGCTTCCGCTTCGGGTCTACAAGGGTATGTAGACAACACTCTCCCCTCTCGTTGCTATTCATCACCATGATCTTGCGTGTGCGTAGGAAAATTTTTGAAATTACTACGTTCCCCAACACTGCCAGGCTGCGACGAGCTGTTACCTCCGATTCGACCCGCTGGGGCCGACGAAGAAGATGAGATGACCCTCGGCTTTGCGTAAAGCTGGCCCTGCTATGGCGAAGAGCAGATTCGTTTGAGGCGGGGACACTACCCCACGAACAAGACCGCCCGATCGTGCGGCGCCAAGCCATGGCAAAACGCCGCAACGCTACGGACTGCCGGACATCCCTATATGGCACGAGATCCGGACAGCCCTATGGCCGCGAGATCGGGCCGGCGGCGACAACGGCGGCGGTACATTTACCAAAGTTCACAAGTACTTTGCGAACATGGATGCTGTTGACGAGTTCTGCGGGCCTCTTTCTCAAGAACCCAGCCAAGACCACGCGATCTAGCTGGTATGGCGGAGAAATCAATTGCAACAAGCGTCGTCGGCGTTCGGTTCTCGAGACCGCCTCCGGCTCCCGTCTTCACGAGCCTCGGATAGCTGAGGCCGAAATATTATTAGCCCCAACACGCTGAAGAAGGCGATGCGTGAGCGAGAACTCGGTCCCATTACAGGAGATCAAGAAGAAGGGCGGAAGCGAAAGACTAACAAGGGCGGTGCGAGCAGCCCCGGCACCGAGTTCGATCCGTGCTCGGGACGGGCCACCTTCACCTAAGGATATCTCGAGGAGGGTGCATGTGGCGGGTAGAGGCGATGCTACCGCCAAATATGCTGAATCTCGCAACCGGTGCTATCGGAGTCGCGCACAGTGTTCTGATTTTGGAGAAGCGGCGTCTCGAGAGAAGGATGTGGCATACCGGTTTTCGTGGCCAAGGTGCGAGAGAGCAAGGGCTTTGTGGATGGCGACATCGGGGGTATGATCGTCCTGCGGTTTGATGACATCTTTGCTATGTTTAACCTTCATCCGTTGCACTACACCTTCGTTCGGCTGTTTTCGCTGAGCATGCGGTCACGGATCATTAGAGACAATACCCGGACATCATGATAGTCGACCCCTTCTACATGCGTGCCAAGCACTTGAGCAGCGCTGGGGACCGCCAAGTTGCGAGTTCACACCTTGAAGGCATCATTCTGGCAAACGCAGATAAGGATAACTTCCTTGTGCCTTACTTTCCCGAGTAAGTCATCCCTTAACCGCCCTGTAACATATGATTTCTTAGATTTCAATCGTTCTTTTTTTTCTAATATTCCGTGTTACGTGCGGTGACACATTGCACACTCATCCTCTTAAGCCGAAATATTCCATGGCCACGTATTTCGACCCGAACCGTAACTCCATGATAGACTACACAAATGTGAAGAAAGTTCTTGATGATGTTCTCCCGGCTCGCCAAATGGAGGCACCTTCACCAAGCCGGTTAAATGAAAATCACGGCAAGCACATCTTCTCACTGTCTGAAGTTCTGCTGCGTCAAGCAGCCGCTTTGTGATCGAAGGATGCCTACTCGCCCTCCATCACATGCAGGCGATCGTAAGGACCATCATCACCTTTCGCTGCAGATAATCTCAAAGATTGGGCGCGAGCTTGTCGGCAGTCCGGGCGTGGACCTCGGACAAGAATTCTTTCGCATCGATCGGACTTTGCGGACATCATCCATCAAGATGTCCTTCATCGTCAGGCAGTTCTTCCTCGATATCAACCGTCCAACAATGAGATAGATGGAATGCTACAAATGCAGGGTGACAACGACCGCGATTTCATGACCATCGCGACAGACGGCGGCTTCATCACGCTCTGTCCGATGAGTCGAGTCGAAAGTAGTGATGTGTAGTTACGAAACATTGATTGGCTTCATGTTGTAATTAAACTTTAATGAATTAGTATGTCTCTTTGGTTTGGGCGGTTGTTCAACTTAGATGTGTCGATGCTATTTATTAGTAGGACCATGAATCGTGCTATTAATGTCTTGCTTTTCTCTTCCGATCCTTTTGTTGCATACTTACACATTGCTTATGTATTGTCTATTGTTTGGCTTGTGCATAGAGATGCCATCGTATGTCGTGTACAAGGGTAAGGTTCGAGTCTCGATGACTGGGAGGAGTGTCGGAGACAGGTTCACCGTTCAGCGATATGATTACAAAGGGTACACCACTAGGCGGAGGCGAATCTAGAATCGCCCGCTATCTAGCGGGAGAGAGGAGGGGCGTTGGAGGAACGGATGAAGACCGGTTTGATCGCGATGATGCTCATCGTGATGACCACAACTCTCTTCTATGTGATGGTAGTTTAGATGATCGATATCGACTTGTAATGTGAAGGCAAACTCGATACTCGCGGTCTTGAGACTTGTAATGTTTTATCTTTGTCCGGTCTTTTGAATCCGGAGACTAATATGATGAATTGTATTAGGAGACTAATCTTCTA
This sequence comes from Aegilops speltoides, assembly GCA_021437245.1. Taxonomy (NCBI): domain Eukaryota; kingdom Viridiplantae; phylum Streptophyta; class Magnoliopsida; order Poales; family Poaceae; genus Aegilops; species Aegilops speltoides. Next base: position 130,115,468 of record CM038144.1, read on the forward strand.
TTGTATTTGATGAATCTGATGTTCTGTGTGTCTGCTGTCTATATTCTATGCAATAATATATTTTGTAACCTGTGCAAAAATCAGAAAAGCAAAAAATAAAACCTAATATTCATACTAATGGCGCACCACACAAGACACTAATGGCGCCTTTGTGATCATCACACTAATGGCGCATTAGTTACAGTGCGCCATTAGAATGCCAAAGCACATTTGTACATATGGCCCCTAGGAGGCATTCTAATGGCGATCGGGCTATACTAATGGCGCACTAGGTGGTGCGCCATTAGAGCGCCAGATACTAATGGCGCACTAAGAGTGCGCCATTAGAATTAATTCTAATGGCGTGATGCCGGTGGCGCACCAGTAGTGCGCCATTAGAAGGCAAATTCGGTGCGCCACTAGCATGCCTTTTCCTAGTAGTGTATGCAGCATACCGAATGTTGTTCGGAGTCCTGGATGAGATCCCGGACGTCACGAGGAGTTTCGGAATGGTCCGGAGGTAAAGAATGATATATAGGAAGTGGTATTTTGGCCATCGGGAAAGTTTCGGAGTCACCCGGTAATGTACCGGGACCACCGGAAGGGTCCCGGGGGTCCACCGGGTGGGGCCACCCATCTCGGAGGGCCCCATGGGCTGACGTGGGAGGGGAGCCAGCCCATAGTGGGCTGGTGCGCCCCCTAGGCCCACCCCCTGCGCCTAGGGTTGAAACCCTAGGGTGCGGGGCGCACCACATGCCTTGGGGGGCACTCCTCCCCCCTTGGCCGCCGCCCCCTTGGGAGATCCAATCTCCCAGGGCCGGCGCCCCCTCCCCCTGGGGGCCTATATAAAGGAGGTCGGGGAGGCAGCCGCACCTGTGCTTGGCGCCCTCCCCTGCTACACCTCGTCCTCCTCCCGTAGTCGCTTGGCGAAGCCTCTTGGAGTTCTCTTGCATCCACCACCACGCCGTCGTGCTGCTGGATCATCATCAACCTCTCCTTCCCCCTTGCTGGATCAAGAAGGAGGAGACGTCTCCCGTCCCGTATGTGTGTTGAACGCGGAGGTGCTGTCCGTTCAGCACTTGGACATCGGTGATCTGAATCACGTTGAGTACGACTCCATCATCACCATCCCCTTGCAAGCTTCCGCACGCGATCTACAAGTGGTATGTAGATGCAAACTCACTCCCTTGACTCGTTGCTTAGATGAGCTCATAGATGGATCTTGGTGAAACTGTAGGAAAATTTTTAATTTTCTGCAATGTTCCCCAACAGTGGTATCAGAGCTAGGTCTATGCGTAGTTCTCTAATGCACGAGTAGAACACAATTTTGTTGTGGGCGTGGATCTTGTCAACTTGTTGGCCACTACTAGTCTTTTCTTGCTTCAGCGGTATTCTGGGATGAAGCGGCCCGGACCAACCCTACACGTACGCTTACGTGAGACCGGTTCCACCGATTAACATGCACTAGTTGCATAAGGTGGCTGGCGGGTGTCTGTCTCTCCCACTTTAGTTGGAGCGGAATCGATGAAAAGGGTCCTTATGAAGGGTAAGTAGAAGTTGACAAAATCACGTTGTGGTTATTCGTAGGTAAGAAAACGTTCTTGCTAGAACCCAATTGCAGCCACATAAAAGATGCAACAACAATTAGAGGACGTCTAACTTGTTTTTGCAGCGATTGTTCATGTGATGTGATATGGCCAGAAGTTGTGATGAATGATGAATTGTGATGTATGAGATCATGTTCTTGTAATAGGATTCACGACTTGCATGTCGATGAGTATCACAACTGGCAGGAGCCATAGGAGTCGTCTTTATTTTTTGTATGACCTGCGTGTCATTGAAGAACGCCATGTAAACTACTTTACTTTATTGCTAAACGTGTTAGCCATTGAAGTAGAAGTAGTCGTTGGCGTGACAACTTCATGAAGACACGATGATGGAGATCATGATGATGGAGATCATGGTGTCAAGCCGGTGACAAGATGATCATGGAGCCCCGAAGATGGAGATTAGTGGAGCTATATGATATTGGCCATATCATGTCACAACTATATAATTGCATGTGATGTTTATTATGTTTATGCATCTTGTTTACTTAGGACGACGGTAGTAAATAAGATGATCCCTTACAACAATTTCAAGAAGTGTTCTCCCTAAGCGTGCACCGTTGCTACAGTTAAATCGTTCAAGCACCACGTGATGATCGGGTGTGATAGATCCTTACATTCACATACAACGGGTGTAAGACAGATTTACACAGCAAAACACTTAGGGTTAACTTGACGAGCCTAGCATGTACAGACATGGCCTCGGAACACGGAGACCGAAAGGTCGAACACAAGTCGTATGGAAGATACGATCAACATGAAGATGTTCACCGACGATGACTAGTCCGTCTCACGTGATGATCGGACACGGGCTAGTCGACTCGGATCGTGTAACACTTAGATGACTAGAGGGATGTCTAATTTGAGTGGGAGTTCATAATTTGAGATGAACTTAATTATCATGAACTTAGTCTAAAACCTTTGCAAATATGTCTTGTAGATCAAATGGCCAACGCTCATGTCAACATGAACTTCAACGCGTTCCCAGAGAAAACCAAGCTGAAAGATGATGGCAGCAACTATACGGAATGGGTCCGGAACCTGAGGATCATCCTCATAGCTGCCAGGAAGCAATATGTCCTAGAAGGACCGCTAGGTGACGCTCCGTCTCTGAGAACCAAGGCGTTATGAACGCTTGGCAAACTCGTCTTGATGATTACTCCCTCGTTCGGTGCGGCATGCTTTACTGACTTAGAACCGGGCTCCAAAAGCGTTTTGAGCATCACAGAGCATATGAGATGTTCAAGAGCTGAAACTAGTTTTCAAGCTCATGCCGGGTCGAGAGATATGATGTCTCCGACAAGTTCTACAGCTTGTAAGATGGAGGAAAACAGTTACGTTAGTGAGCACATCCTCAAGATGTGCAGGTTGCACAACCGTATGACCCACTAAACATTAACCTCCCGGATGAGGCGGTCATTGATGAGAATCCTCGATCGCTCCCACCAAGCTACAAGAGCTTTGTGATGAACTACAACATGCAGGGGATGGTGAAGACCATTCTGAAGTGTTCTCGATCTTTGAAGTCGCAGAGGCTGAAATCAAGAAAGAACATCAAGTGTTGATGGTCAATAAGACCACTAAGTTCAAGAAGGGCAAGGGCAAGAAGAACTTCAAGAAGGACGGCGAGGATGTTGCGCGCCCGTAAGCCGATTCTGGGAAGAAGTCAAAGAATGGACCCAAGCACGAGAGGCGAGTGCTTTTATTGCAAGGGAAGGGTCTTTGGAAGCGGAACTGCCCCAAATACTTAGCGGATAAGAAGGCCGCAACACCAAAGGTATATTTGATATACATGTAATTGATGTGTGCCTTACCAAGACTCGTAGTAACTCCCGGTATTTGATACCGTGTCGTTGCTCATATTTGTAACTCACGGCAGAGCTGCGGAATAAACGGAGACTGGCGAAGGACGAGGTGACGATCTTGCGTCGGGAATGGTTCGAGTCTATGTGATCGCTGTCGACACGCTGCCTCTACATTTACCTACGGATTAGTTTTGAACCTTAATAATTGTTATTTAGTGCCAAGTTTGAGCATGAACATTGTATCGGGATCTCGTTTATCTGAGATGGGTACTCATTTAAATCCGAGAATAATGGTTGTTCTATTTATATGAGAGATATGTTTTATGGTCATGCTCCGATGGTCAATGGTTTATTCTTAATGAATCTCGGCGTAATATTACACATGTTCATAGTGTGGATGCCAAAAGATGTAAAGTTGATAACGATAGTCCCACATACTTGTGGCATCGCCGCCTTTGGTCACATTGGTGTCAAGCGCATGAAGAAGCTCCATGCTGATGGACTTTTAGAGTCTCTTGATTATGAATCGTTTGACACATGCGAACCATGCCTCATGGGCAAAATGACCAAGACTCCGTTCTTCGAAACAATGGAGCGAGCAACCAACTTGTTGGAAATCATACATACCGATGTGTGCGGTCCAATGAGCGTTGAGGCTCGCGGAGGATATCATTATGTTCTCACTCTCACTGATGACTTAAGTAGATATGGGTATGTCTACTTAATGAAACACAAGTCTGAGACCTTTGAAAAGTTCAAGGAATTTCAGAATGAGGTAGAGAATCAACATGACCGAAAGATAAAGTTCCTCTGATCGATCGTGGAGGAGAATACTTAAGTCACGAATTTGGTACACACTTAAGGAAATGTGGAATCGTTTCACAACTCACGCCGCTGGAACACCTCAACAGAACGGTGTGTCCGAACGTCGAATCGCACTCTATTGGATATGGTGCGGTCTATGATGTCTCTTACCGGTTTACCGCTATCATTTTGGGGATACGCTCTAGAGACAGCTACATTCACTTTAAATAGGGCACCGTCTAAATCCGTTGAGACGACACCGTATGAATTATGGTTTGGGAAGAAACCTAAGCTGTCGTTTCTAAAAGTTTGGGGATGTGATGCTTATGTCAAGAAACTTCAACCTGAAAAGCTCGAACCCAAGTCGGAAAAATGCATCTTCATAGGATACCCTAAGGAAACTGTCGGGTATACCTTCTACTTAAGATCCGAGGGCAAGATCTTTGTTGCCACGAACGGATGCTTTCTGGAAAAAAGAGTTTCTCTCGAAAGAAGTAAGTGGGAGGAAAGTAGAACTCGATGAAGTACTACCTCTCGAACGGGAAAGTGGTGCAGCTCAGGAAAATGTTCCTGTGATGCCCACACCAATCAGAGAGAAAACAATGATGATGATCAAGGTACTTCGGATCAAGTTGCTCTTGAACTTCAGAGGTCCACAAGGACACGTTCCGCACAAGAATGGTACAGCAACCCTGTCTCCGGAAATCATGTTGTTAGACAACGGTGAACCTTGAACTATGAAGAAGCGATGGCGGCCCAGATTCCAACAAATGGCTTGAAGCCATGAAACCGAGATAGAATCCATGTATGAAAACAAAGTATGGGCTTTGACAGACTTGCCCGATGATCGGCGAGCGATAGAAAACAAATGGATTTTTAAGAAGAAGACGGACGCCGATGGTAATGTTACCATCTATAAAGCTCGACTTGTCGCTAAGGGTTATCGACAAGTTCAAGGGATTGACTACAACGAGACATTCTATCCCGTAGCAAAGCTGAAGTCCGTCCGAATCATGTTAGCAATTGCCGCATACTATGATTATGAGATATGGCAGATGGACGTCAAAACGGCATTCCTTAACGGACATCTTAAGGAAGAGCTGTGTATGATGCAGCCGGAAGGTTTTGTCGATCCTAAGAACGCTAACAAAGTATGCAAGCTCCAGCGATCCATTTATGGGCTGGTGCAAGCATCTCGGAGTTGGAACATTCGCTTTGATGAGATGATCAAAGCGTTTGGGTTTATCTTGAGACTTATGGAGAAGCATGCGTTTACAAGAAAGTGAGTGGGAGCTCAGAGCATTTCTCATATTATATGTAGATGACATACTCTCGATGGGAAATGATATAGAACTTCTGGACAACATTAAGGCCTACTTGAATAAGTGTTTTTCAATGAAGGACCTTGGAGAAGCTGCTTATATATTAGGCATCAAGATCTATAGAGATAGATCGAGACGCCTCATAGGTCTTTCACAAAGCACATACCTTGATAAGATTTTGAAAAGGTTCAAAATGGATCAGTCCAAGAAAGGGTTCTTGCCTATGTTACAAGGTGTGAGATTGAGCTCGGCTCGATCGCGACCACGACAAAAGATAAAGAAGAGATGAGTGTCATCCCTATGCTTCAGCCATAGGATCTATTATGTATGCCATGCTGTGTACTGACTGATGTAAACCTTGCCGTAAGTTTGGTAGCAAGATACCAAAGTAATCCCGGCAAGGAACACTGGACAGCGGTCAAGAATATCCTGAAGTACCTGAAAAGGACAAAGGACATGTTTCTCGTTTATGGAGGAGACGAAGAGCTCGTCATAAAGGGTTATGTCGATGCTAGCTTCAACTCAGATCTGGATGACTCTAAGTCACAAACCGGATCGTGTATATGTTGAATGGTGGAGCGATGGAGTGCGGTTTTGCAAGCGAAGCGTCGTGGCGGGATCTACTTGTGAAGCGGAGTACATGGCAGCCTCGGAGGCAGCACATGAAGCGATTTGGGTGAAGGAGTTCATCACCGACCGAGGAGTCATACCCAATGCGTCGGGGCTGATCAAACTCTTCTGTGACAATACTAGAGCTATTGCCCTTGCCAAGGAGCCCAGGTTTCACAAGAAGACCAGGCACATCAAGCATCGTTTCAACTCCATCCGTGAAAATGTTCAAGATGGAGACATAGATATTTGCAAAGTACATACGGATCTGAATGTCGCAGATCCGTTGACTAAACTCTCTTCATGAGCAAAACATGATCAACACCGAACTCTATGGGTGTTCGATTCATCACAATGTAACTAGATTGGTGACTCTAGTGCAAGTGGGAGACTGTTGGAAATATGCCCTAGAGGCAATAATAAAAGTATTATTATATTTCATTGTTCATGATAATTGTCTTTTATTCATGCTATAACTGTATTATCCGGATGTTAGCTCTCCCTCATTGTTATATCGAGGCTTGGCAACAGGTGTTAGGAACATTACCTTCCCAATGTTGTGAGTGTTTGACACGGTGCGCTTCGGTTCAGGTTCTCCTGGAAGTACATAGTAACTATTCTTCACTCTCGTCATGTCAAACCACTTTTCATCGATGTGAACCATATTCGTCATTGGTTTCAACATAGCCCGAGAAGTTGAGATCGAATTGTCATCGACCATGGACATGCAAAATTTCAATCTCGCAAGCTTGTTCTCTAACTTGAGGTGAGGCTTCACAGTGCTTGTGATGCGGTTGAGCTCATTCAACTGGAACCTCTTATGTAGGGTCGATCGGGCCACACCTAGAGACCATGCCAGAGATCGAATTGTCCTTCTTTTATTTAGTGGGATTGTTGAGGTCCTCTCTAGATCCAGCTCCTTTCTCTTTCAGCCACATATTCCTGACTTCTTGCTTGAGACATCTACTTCTTTGCCATCGGCAATTTGCCTTTTGGCTTCTTCCCAGATTCTTTCAACAGATCGTACACTTATGTCCAACAGGTTTGAGACTAGTGATACATCTCCAACGTATCTATAATTTTTGATTGTTCCATGCTATTATATTACCCCTTTTGGATGTTTATGGGCTTTATTTTTACACATTTATATCATTTTGGGACTAACCTACTAACCGGACGCCCAGCCCATATTGCTGTCTTTTTGCCTATTTCAGTATTTCGAAGAAAAGGAATATCAAACGGAGTCCAAACGGAATGAAACCTTCAGGAGCGTTATTTTTGGAACAAATATGATCCGGAGAGCACAGAGTGCAAGTCAAAGCTCAGAGGACCCCACGAGATAGGAGGCGCCCCAGAGGGCGCGCCCTGTCTCGTCGCCTTTGGGTGCCACCGACGTACTTCTTCCTCCTATATATACCTCGTACCACGAAAACATCCAGAGCACCACGAAACACAATTTCCACCGCCAGTAACCTTACAGATCCATGAGATCCCATCTTGGAGCCCTTGCAAGCACTCACTTGGGAGGGGGAAGCAACCACGGAGGGCCTCTACATCAACATCCTTGCCCCTCCGATGAGTTGTGAGTAGTTTACCACAGACCTACGGGGCCATAGTTATTAGCTAGATGGCTTCTTCTCTCTTTTTGGATCTCAATACAATGTTCTCCCCCTCTCTTGTGGAGATCTATTTGATGTAATCTCTTTTTGCGGTGTGTTTGTCGAGATCCAATGAATTGTGGGTTTATGATCAAGTTTATCTATGAATAATATTTGAATCTTCTCTGAATTATTTTATGTATGATTGAGTTATCTTTGCAAGTCTCTTCGAATTATCAGTTTGGTTTGGCCTACTAGATTGATCTTTCTTGCCATGGGAGAAGTGCTTAGCTTTGGGTTCAATCTTGCGGTGTTCTTACCCGATGTGTAAAGGGTTGCAAGACACGTATTATATTGTTGCCATCGAGGATAACAAGATGGGGTTTATATCATATTGTATGTGTTTATCCTCTACATCATATCATCTTGCTTAATCGTTGCTTTGTTCTTATGAACTTAATACTCTAGATGCATCTTTGGATAGCGGTCGATGTGGGAGTAATAGTAGTAGATGCAGAGTGAGTCGGTCTACTTGTTATGGACGTGATGCCTATATACATGATCATGCCTAGATAATCTCATAACTATGCGCTTTTCTATCAATTGCTCGACAATAATTTGTTCACCCACCGTAATACTTATGCTATCTTGAGAGAAGCCTCTAGTGAAACCTATGGCCCCGGGTCTATCTTTTATCATATTTGCTTTCCATCTACTTTATTTGCATCTTTACTTTTGCATCTATCTTACAAAATACCAAAAATATATTTATCTTATCATACTATCTTTATTAGATCTCACTTTACATGAAGTGGCCGTGAAGGATTGACAACCCCTTTATTGTGTTGGTTGCGAGTTCTCATTTTGTTTGTGTAGGTGCGTGGGACTTTTGAGGAGCCTCCTCTTTGGATTGATACAGGTTCTCAAAACCGAGGGAAATACTTACGCTACACTTTGTCTGCATCACCCTCTCCTCTTGAGGAAAACCAACATAAGCTCAAGGCGTAGCAACTAGCAGCTTGTCGTCTGGTTGAACAGACCATCTCTGAGTTCGATTACCAGCAAAGCAAAGTAAACACCATGCCTCTCCTTATCTGACAATTCTCTTCTCTTCTCTTCTCTTGAAGTATCCAATTCATAACTTCATCCTCTTCCTCTTGAGCTTCATCCTCTTTCCCTTCATCTTCTGGAGGCATCCAGTTCATAGCTTCATCGTCTTCCTCTTGAGGCATCAAGTTCAAATCCATAGTTCCATTCTCTGCCACTTGAGGTTCCTCCTGTTCAGGGATCCAATTCAAATTAATACCTTCATCGTCTTCCTCTTGAGGCATCAAGTTCAAATCAATAGTTTCATGTTCTTCCTTTTGAGGCATCAAGTTCAAATCCATAGTTATGTTTCCTGCCATCAATGACAAAAGATGAGTACACCATGGTACCATAACAAGAATATACACACACAAAATGAGTATGCAAGTCAAACAAGAAATGCATTTGCACTAGTCAAACAAGAATACACACACAAAGTTATTACTGGAGCCACCATACAAACCATACACATGTCCAGATTAAACAAAAAGTATCATGTTCAAGCCAAATTTTGAAGATTGCAAATGACCATGACCATGATCAGCAACAATTTTGAAAGCAAAATTCAGTAAACAAAATTCTGTCAGTCTTGTCATTTAAATTCCAATAATTTTAATAAATTTAAATAAATCAAATAATTTTGAGTTGAATATACAGTGCATCTAATGTACTGTATGTGTGTGTGCTGTCTAGATGCCAGCCAAAATGACAAGATGTTAAGAAGTCCTCATGACATTAACAAAATATAGGTAGCATTCAGCAAAAATGTTCATTCATTTTAAAACTGTTCATGGTTTTGAAAATGTTCCTAATATGTAAATAATTCTTGGTCGTGCCTCTGGAGGATCTGAATTTTGGTCGAGCTCGCATCTGACTTGTGATCTGAAGAGTCTGAGATAATTTTGTGTCCACTATGTTTGCAAGTTAATGAGCTTTATCTCTTGCTCACTGCCTGATGCTTCTTTTTTCCTGCATTTCGACAGCTCAAAAATCTCTCTGCAATGGGGGTGAATATTGCTAAAAAAATCTCAATATAGCTAAAAAATCCACTAGATGGATGGAGCCTCTTTTTTCATCTGAAAGACACCCCACATTTCTGAAGATAGATACACCTACAGTTTCAGCAGTGAAGTAGTACCACACTCTGATCTGATCTGTTTCCAATTGTAATAAAAGTTGGTTATTTCCTTATCAGCTGAGTACAAGTAGTGGATATTGACTGGTTGTTTCCTTGTGCAAGGTTCACAACAAAAAACTGGTTGTTTCCCACGTTTTCCTCTTCCTTTATTTAGGTGAGCATCATCACAAAACATGCATCATCAGACAGGTGTAGGTTGACTGAATATTGGGTAGGTGATATTGATGTGAGCAGGATTTGTTTTTTGTCTCTGAACTTGTATGATATGTGAACCCCAAAACATGATCGTCAGACAGGTGTAGGTTGATGCCCCTCCATTTTTCACATCACAGACTAGACTAGGTGATCATTTTCTTTTTAAATGGTAGGAAAAGGGGAGGTGTTCACCATACTATAGAGAGCAGAAAGATTGATGGCTAGGGAAACTCATGGAGAAAAGAAGACAAAGTTCTTCGGTTAACATTGACTCACTGAATATCTACTGATTTTTTCAGTTAACTCATGGAGCAAATCCTTACAGTACCTTCTTCCTGATGAATGTAGCTCTGGCGGCAGCACGGACAGATCACAGACGAGCAGCAGCAATACGGGTAGACGAGCAGCAACAGTACGGGTAGGAGCTCCACCGGCGGCAGGGGACAAGCAGCCGCACGGGCGCGCGGGCAGGGGAGAAGGAGCAGCACGGTCTTGCGCGGGAGATTGAGGAAGACGCGCGGGAGATCGAGGATCACACGCGCGAGCTCCCGGTCCACCGGATCATGGAGGCAGGCTCCGGTGACGCCGGTAGGGGATCGCGTCGGCGCACGCGTGGGAGCTCCAGTAGGATGCGCGCGAGCACGATGGAGGACACACACGAGCTTGAGGAGGATGGGCGGGGGTTCCAGGAGGGACGCGCGCGGCAGGAGATTCTGGCAAAGACCACAGGCGGCAAGAGGAGGGACATGGGGCGCAGAGTCTAGGCTCTTGGCGGAGGAGGTAATTGGCCATTTACGGCGAGAGTAGGTACTTGGCGAAGGTGAGAGCAGGTACTTGGCTACGGCGGAGGAGCTCAGCTGGGCTCGCCGGCCCTTGGCGAATCACGTGCTGGCGGCACGGCCCCTGGCGGCGTCGCAAAGCGACAGCGAGGAAGAAGGCGGGCGGAGGGACTTGTTTGAAACTTTTTGAAACCACGAGGGGCTTTTCGCAAAATTACCAGTGAACTACGCCCGCGCCATGTTTTTCGGGACGGAGGGAGTAGGAATTAATCTGCCACGTGGCCCGTTTGGATGCATCCGCTCTGAGCCGGCATTAACACGACGCGAGTAGCGGGCCGGAGCAGGTGCCTCAACCCCTGCACCGGTGTGAATGTCGCGCCCTTTGGCCGGCATGCGTCAGTGCCTGGTCACGTTCGCTCTTGACCGACATGAATACGGTGCAGAGCGTAGAGTGGTGGTTGGAGCAGGAAAAAAATATGGTTTTTTGTGGGTCCGAGCTGTGAAGCCCGTACATGCCGGAGGTTCGAACACCCCAAAGCTGCTCCATATTTCTTTTCCAATTTGCGAAAATTCAGACAAGCGTCCACAAAAATTTGATGGATAACGTTGGATGACTCAAAATGTTCAAATTATGGGGTCCAGAGGTGATTTGACTACGGCATTTGAGTTGTCCTTTATTATGCCCTTCCATCCATATTGTAATACAAATCTATACCTACTAATAAATTTATTAGTGCTTTTGCCCGTCCGCCACTATTTTTGGAAAAACACCTTGCTCTATAATCGCACATGCACGCCTCGGCAAAACCTCCCGGTGAAAAAAAAATTCATATTTCTCATCTTATATGAAGAGAAAGAAAGACACGTTAGAATTTACCACGGCCAAACGTGTTGTGATTGTATGAGCACCGAGGCCATCGTCGACAAATGTGGAAAGGAGGATAAGCGGGAACATAGATGAGATGCACGTGGATCCATTAAGGTCCTCAATCATGACTATCGATGTTAAAGATGTGTGAATGCTTTTTTCAGTTGCAATGCACAAACATTTTTGCTAATTTATACTAAAGGGTTGTTTGGTTCTAGGCCTAACAATGCCATACTTTGTCATACAATTTGGCAAAGATTAGTTCTTCAAAATGGAAGCCACAAGTTGATAGGCCTAAGGAAATCTTGCCACACTTTTTAAGTCTATGTAATGTGGGACCCTAATGTGGCTTGACTAAGGTGTGCTTTGAATCAATCGCCTACCTAAGTTGACCAAACTTCAACCTTAGGCAAACTTAGGCTCAGTTTGATAGCAAAGTATTAAAAAAACTGCGGTATCAGCAAACTACAGTATTTTGGTCTGTAGTCATAACATACTGTGGTTTTAACATAACAGAGTATTTTAGAGTATTGACAATACAGAGCACCTGTTTGGCTGTGGCGTGCGCAGTGCTTGTAAGTTTAGATGGCTAGTTGCAAACACACATCTAACTAGCCGGTGCATTCAACTAATCGGCCATGCAGATGCAGCTAGCTAGCATATACCTTACCATTAGCAGGGCAAACACGCGTAGCTGGCTTCTTTACAATTTATGGTCAGTTATTCGCGGCAGCTAGCTAGGTAGCCATTACCATACGCGTGCATAAGAACAGGAGCATGCAAAAACTGAACGTAGCCGATGGAGAATCTACAGAGAGACGGCCGCAGCGGCGGCGGCAGACGCGATGGTGTGAGAGCGAGACGAGCTTGTTGTGAATAGTTAGGGCATCTCCAGCCGGCCCCCCAGGAAGCCTCCCCAGGGCACTTTTTAGACGCCGGCGGTCAAAAACGGTCCCAGTCACGCCCCCACGGGCTCGTTTTTCGCCGGTATTAGCTAAAACTACGGCCGGCGCTGGCAAGAGAAACCCACAAAGCTGGGGGTCAGCTGGGGGCGCCGGCACTACTTTTGCATGCGAAAACCCCACACGTCGGCCTCTGTCTCCACATCTCTTTCTCTCCCCGTCGCTTTCTCCGCCCCCACCTCCCCTCTCCCCGTCCACTCTTCTCTCTCTCCCCGGCCAAGCACTACGCCCGCAGCGTCGTCTCCGTGCCCGGCCGCAGCACGGCGCAGGACGGGGTAGACTGGTGGCAGTGGCGGCGCGTCGGGGCGTTGCGGCGCAGCCCACGCCGGGTGCGGGGACGGCGACCTTCGCCCCGCACTTCGCCGAACCACAGCCTCATCTCCGGCCGCCGCTTCCCCGAACCATGGCCTCGTCTCCGGCCGCCGCGCCGCCTCCATCCTCATGGCGTAGGCGGGGCCGAAAGACGACGCTCGTCGAGTGCTCGCTCGGGCGCCGTGCGGTGCTTTCGTCGAGGTGCTCGCTTCGGCGGCTTCGGCGCCGAGGCGCGTGAGCACGCGACAGCGCGGTGCTGGCTGCTCCTCGCGCGGCGTTGTGTCCCCGCGCCCGGCCACCGAAGGCCACGACCACCCGCGGCACCGGGCGTGCTGCCACGGCACCAGCGCGACGCGGCACCGCCTCGCCGCCACGGGCGCTACCAGCGCGGGCGGACGGCGGACACGGAACCGCCTCGCTGCCACGGGCGACTGCAGCCTGAGCCGGCCACGGCAGCGGCATCGCCCGCCACGCGGCGGACCGCGGCACCGGCGGCACGACCACGAGCAGCAAGCGGCGGCAAGCGAGAGAGGCAGAGACGGCGGCGTGGGGCGGAGGAGGAAGGACGGGTGGCTGTGGCCATCGCCGGCGAGCTCCAGTCCGGCATGGTCGGCATGCCCAGAAGATGTTTGTTGGAATGACCGAAGGGGAAAAAAAGAAAAATGTCTACTACTGGGGGGGGGGTGGGAAAATACACACCCCAAACCAAAAATTTGCGGGGCCTCCCCAGAGGCCAAAACGCCTCTGGGGGCACAACGGCTGGAGATGCCCTTAGCGACTGGCTCGTTTCTTTCCCTTGCTCTGCTTTTAAAAAAGAGGTCCAGGGTTTTTTTTTATGTTGAGAAATTACTACAGTTTTGAGAATACTCTAGTTTTAATAACACAGTATTTAGTGCTAGCCAAACAGGTCACAGTAAATAAAACTATGGTATCTAAAAAAACTGTAGTATTTTTAGAATACTTAGAAAATACTTTTTTTTTTTTTGAAATGGAACACTGAGATTCCATACATTACCCAGGTCCAGCCAGATCGCTGGCCCTTGAACCCTTACATTGTGCGGGAGGCCTTGGGCCATAGATCCCGAGCAGCTAGGCTCTTTGCACCAACGCAGAACAAAGATGAGCTAATGCATTACAACCCCTTGGGGCAAAAGAGAAAGAAACCTGACTAAAGTTCAGACGGGCAAATTGCCGTATATCTTTGAAGAGTAGACCCTCGGCCGCCAGGTCCGAGTCCGTGCTATTCAGTGCCTTCACCAGTTCTTTCTTTGTCTAACTCGACACGACACGTGTCATACCCCAAGCGGAAGCTGCCTCGAGCCGCCAAGACATGCCTCTGCTTCACTTGCAAAGGCGGCGCCACGTGCTTCAAGCGGCTGCTCGAGCCTCGACATCCCCTCATGATCTCGGACACGAAGCCCCATCCACGGTGCCTGTCTTGTGGAAAAGGCGCCGTCGCAATTGATTTTCAGGATATCCCCCTCGGGCCGCGCCCACTCCTGCACCGATTGTTCCGCTGCACATTCCGGGGTTGTGGCAGAGCTCGGCGACTCGAGGCCCATGGCTTATCTCGGCGGAAGAGCGCCCAAAGGGATGTTCTTCTACTGCATTAACTTTGTTGCGCCAGTCCACCATCTCCACAAGAGGCTCGCCACAAGCAGTTTTTATCCTCCCAGTGGCAAGCGTTTAGTGCATCACCTCCATGGCCCCCTGCATGCACACATTCGCTCCCCGATATGTTCGAGTTGGGCGCTCTCCATACTGTCGACCAGTTTGCATCGCAAGAACAAGTGTGCCCGTCCTCATCAAGCCTCTTACAAGACACGCAAAGGGTTTCTTTTCGACACCTCGCCGCTTGATGCTACACTTCAAAGGGAGGCTGTTGTGTGCAAATCGCCACAGAAAATGTTGGAGCTTTGGCTGGCAAGGTAAAGACCAGATCTCTTTCCAATCCCATCCATAGCGACTAGGTTCAGAAGCCCCCGGTCGAGCCAAGTCCCGCTCCTGCACATATAGCCTGTAAGCTGATTTAACTGAGAACTGACCTTTGCTATCATGGAACCATGCATAGAAGTCCTCAAAGTCCTCCCGGATTGGTGTTGCTAGTATAACTATGGCGTCTTCCTCCCGGAAAATGTCTTTAATCAGATCCTCATCCCAAGTGTGTGTGTCAGGGTCAACCAGCTCACTCACTTTAGTTAGGAGACAGTTCCCCCTAGAAGTTTTTGGCCTCCTTTGCCCCCCGGTTCAGCCAAGGGTGCATCCAAATGTTGATTGAGCTTCCATCCCCCACTCTGTAGATCAAGCCCTCCCTGAGCAGCTCCACCCCCTTCAAAATGCTCCTCCACGTGTATGAAATCCCCGGATGTGTCGTCGCCTCAAGAATGGAAGTGTGAGGGAAGTATCTAGCTTTTAGAACTCTGGCACATAGCGACTCCGGGTTAGTTAGCATGCGCCAAGCTTGGCGTGCCAGCATAGCAATATTGAAACCATAAATGTCCCGAAAGCCCATCCCCCCCTCCTGCTTTGGCTTGGTGAGCAGTTCCCAGCTTAGCCAATGCATGGTTGAGGTCTTTTCCTGCTTTGCCCACCAGAAGCGGCAGATCATGGCACCAATCTCCTCGCAAAGAGATTTCGTCAGGTCAAAACAAGACATCGCAAAGGTCGGTATCGCTTGAGCACACGCTTTAATCAAGACATCTTTCCCCATCTTAGGCGGTAACCTCTCCCGCCAGCCTTGTATCTTTTGCCAGATTCGGTCCTTCAGATATTCAAAAACCTGTTTTCGGGCTTGGCCCACATATACTGGGAGGCCCAGGTATCTCTCCGACTTTGCTTCAGCCCGGATATGCAGTCTCTCCAGGACTGCTCTCTTCTGATTCTGTCTAGTATTCTTGCTGAACATAACCGAGGATTTATCATAGTTCACCACCTGCCCCGAGCAAACCTCATAAAGTTGTAGCACATTTTGCAGTGACATAGCGCTTTCGCTTGAAGCTTTAATAAGCACTAGTGAATCATCCGCAAATAATAGATGGTTGAAACTTGGTGCAGCATTACAAATACGAATACCCCTCAAGGATCCCTCGACCTCTGCCGCGTTTAGTAAGGCAGAAAAGCCCTCCGCACAAAAGAGGAACAAGTACGGAGAAAGTGGATCTCCTTGCCTGAGCCCCCGTTGTGGTATTATCGTGTCCGTGCACTCGCCATTAATCTTGACTTTGTAGGAAACTGAGGTCACGCACAGCATTATCCTGTCAATCCATTGCTCATGAAACCCCATTTTCCTCATCATCTTCTCTAGGAAGTGCCATTCCACACGATCATAGGCCTTACTCATGTCCAGTTTGACAGCCGCATATCCCTCCTTCCCCTTTCTTCTATTCTGCATGTAGTGTGTGCATTCATAGGCTAGGAGAATATTGTCCGTGATTAAGCGTCCCGGCACGAAGGCACTCTGGTTGGGTGAGATCACTTCAGGAAGGATTTGTTTGAGGCGGTTTGCAAGAACCTTTGAAATAAGTTTGTACACCACATTACACAAGCTGATTGGGCGAAGATCTTTCATGCTCTCCGGGTTTTTTGTTTTGGGAATTAACACAACACAGGTCTCGTTCCATCCCTCTGGCATTGGTCCCCCATGCAAAACAGCCAGAACCTCTTCCACAATCTTGTCCCCCACTACTTCCCAGCATTTCTTGTAGAATATGGATGGCATCCCGTCTGGTCCGGGGGCCTTGAGGTCACCAATACCTTGTAGAGCCTCAAACACCTCCTCATGGGTATACTCTTTCATTAAAAGATCATTCATGGCAGGTGTGACTCTGGGATGAACACAAGCCAACGATTCCTCCTGTCGGGCACCTGCATGGGAAGTAAACAGATTCATAAAATAGTTAGTGACCACTTCCTTCATCTCCTCCTCCTTATCCACAACTCTTCCATCCTCCCTCCTTAATCTCTTAATTCTATTCCTTCTTCTCCTTTCAGAGGCGGCAGCGTGGAAAAATTTCGTGTTGCGGTCACCTCGCTGCATCCAATTTACATGGGCCCTTTGCTTCCAGTATGTTTCCAGCTGTTCCTCCAACCGGCCTAATTTGAACCGCAGCATCTGCTCACGCCTCACTTGCTCTGGGCTAATATCCTTCCTTCTCTCCTTTTCCAGATCCTTTTTGAGTCGGTGTATGCGTTTCTCCAAGTCGCCTAAAACATTTTGCTCAGTCAACCAGCTCCCTCATAACTCCTTTAACCGCCTCGCTACTCTTTTTCCTTCCGCTTGGTCTCCTTCTCCCACGCCATCTTCACCAGCTCCTTGCATCCTTCCTCATCCAACCACGGCCTCAAACCGTGGATTATGAGTATGGTTTGCCTCCTTCGACCGCCATCGCACTGCAGATCGATGATGACAGTCGGTGGTCCGAATGGCGTGGATCACCATTGACGACCCGATAAGCAGGGAATCGGGTACACCAACCGTGTGTAGCAATGCGCGATCGAGCCTTTCCTTAATGTATTTCTCCGCTGTATGACTGTTATTCCTCCACGTGAAAGTATCACCAGCAAACCCCAAATCGCCAAGCTCGCAATATTCCAGCGCCTCTTTAAAGTTATCCAGACATCGTTGGCTCCTTGGTACACCCCCCTCTTTCTCCCAGGCGTGCAACACCTCATTAAAATCTCCCCCACACAACCATGGTTTATTGTTTTGGTTTTTCAGGGTTCTCAACAGCTTCCAGGTTCTTCCTTTCTCTTCCATCTTTGGCTCCCCATATATCCCCGTAAACCTCCACTTGAACCCATCTTCTTCTGTAATCTCAGCATCAATGTGGTATTTAGACATGAAACCTACCACCCGCAAGTCCACTTCCTTCTTCCAGAACAAAGCCAAACCCCCTCCTTGCCCCTCGCTGCCCTTCGCTACCATGCACGTCATGTTCATCTTCCATCTTAACCACTCTAGTCTCCGTTGTTCCATCCTTGTTTCCGACAAGAAGAGAACGTCGGGGTCCTCCCTCTTCTGGAGTTCCAGAAGACCCTGAATTGCCGGGCCGTTCCCCAACCCCCGGCAATTCCAGCAGATTAGCCTCATTGGTTCGCGCAGGGCTGTTCCGACAGCCCCGCGTCATTGGTATCCTGCCTGCCTTCCCACATCCACATACTTCATCCCCCGCCTCTTCTTGGGTTTCCACCCTCCTCCACTTCCATAGCATCGGCCCCTCTTTTCTTCTCCAGGCTTACCCCTTGCGTCCCCTTATTCTTCTCCTCTCTGGGGATCCTTTTGAATTTCCCTCCCTTACCCTTCACCCTCGCCCTCTCCATAGGGTTCAGCTCCACACCCCACCTCCTGCTGCCACTTCCTTCCCGGCCTCCCTAGCTCACCCCGTCCGTTTCACCATTCCTCTGCGTTGTTGTATCATCTGCCTGCCTCACTTGATACCCGCCTTTTTGTCTCCCTGCTGATGTGGGAGCACTACTTCTATATCCTTCCCAGAGAATAAGGCCTTTCTAGCTCTCCCATCCGATTCTCTTTCTCTCTCCTTCCCCGGTGCCTGCTGCAACTTCAGAGGGCTTGTTACTTCACCTTCAGTCTCACTTCTACCCCTCTCCTTGCCACCCGCAGAAGCTAGCCCCTCCCTCCGCCAGGAAGGCCCGTCACTCCCCGACTTGCTTCCATTGCTCGACCCACCGTACCTCCTCCTTGTGACGCCACCCCCAAACTCTCCTCCACCCCTCCTTCGATCTCCCAGGTTGGGATTGCCATCTGGTACATACCGCATCCAACGTCCATACTGTGCTTCCTCCCCCTTCTTCAGCTTCTTCTTGCACTCTCGGTCGGTGTGACCCATAATCCCGCACGTGAAGCAGAAGTCCGGCAGGTACTCGTATTTAAAATGGCACCAGTTCTTTCCCTCCTCCTCTTTGCTCTTGCCATGCTCCTTCACAATTGTATCCCCATCATCATCTTCTTCGTTATCCAGGAACATGCCCCTCATCAATGGCTCATCGACCCTAATCCTAACCTTCACCCTGAGAGCCTGACCTATGGCCGTTCCATCTTCTCCCGCATCCACCTCTACCAGGTCTCCAATCTGCTCCCCCATCTCTTCTGCCAGTTCCTTGCACATCATGCCCAGGGGAACATTGTGAATCGCACCAGATTGGTACCTTCTCGGCGATATTCATCAATGGTTTTGGTTGGATCAAAGTCCTCGATCACAAGCAGATCCTTATCGAAAGTCCATGGCCCATTCTCCACCGCCTTCCTCTTCCCCGCCTCTGTTGGAACACAAATAAGAATCTATTCCCCCATCTCCTTTGCTTGAGCACGCTCATGGGGCACGAGCTCTCCCAGCTAACTCCATTCCGTGGCGTGCCGGTTTGTCAAGAGTAGTTTCGACCGCCTTGAAAGCCGCCCCTCCTGCTTTGTTGACGCATCGCCTTCCTCCATCCGATCTTCACCCCCTTCCGTTCTGCGTCCGACAGATTCATCTTCTTCAACTTCCCCTCCACTCCCTCCATCCTCCGCTCCCAGATCACGCTCACCCGCACGAGAAACCAGAAGGCCTAGGGTTTGGTGTTTTACGACCAGGTGCCCTAGTTCACCCAGAAGGCTTATGGTGGATGGGTTCCAAGGTTACACGACGGGAGATCCGCTCTGTCCGGACGAGATCGAGGCCCAGGATGCGTGAGAATCCACGAGACAAAACCCTAGCGACGGCGCCAGGGAGACGGCAGGCAAGATCGCCACGCGATCGCCAAGACACCCAGACCCTAACCGTCACGCTTGGGACGGACAGGTTTCTGCTTTCTCCAACCACTTAGAAAAAATACTTTACTATCAAATAGGGCAGTCTCGAATCAAACTGCGCCCCTAAATCAGTTAGTCCCTACACAGTAAAGTTAGTCGGAGGGGGATTTATGTGTTGTAGTCGAGGTGGCAAGTCACGGGTGAATTGGGGCTGCTGGTGCGCCGCGTGTCCGTGGGGGAGTCGTCTTCTCCCTCCCTCCCAGGCTCCCACCAACTTCTTGCCGCAGAAACCAACTACCGTCCCGTCCCCTCTTACCTCTCCTACCTCCCCAGGAAACGGAATTTCTCCTCTCCCGCCGCCACACCCCCACCTCACCCCCGCTGGAGAAGACAGCCGAGCCGCCGCCTCCTGGATCCACCGGTTCGTGGTCCCGATTCCCGTTTGCTTTGGCCAGTCCGTCTGTCACCCGATCGAATCGAGATTGTTTTGTTTCGTTCCTAATTCATTCATTCCTCTTAACTTTTATCGTTCGTGGTCCTCTCAATCCGTATTCTTCCAGCGCGTTAGGACTGATAACTGGGACTAGCGGATCCATCGGTCCAGCATGGAGCCCTCAGCACAGGGAGGGCCTTCTACTTCCGCTTCCGCGTCGGTACGTATGCGTGTTGATCTCTGCTTGTTTTCCTCTTGCTCTTACTACCCACCTTCCTATGCCTTGAAGATTTCTTTTTTTTTTTTGAGCGAAGCCTTGAAGATTTCGATGTTCAGATATTATGTGAGTCGCTTAGGAATTTAGTACTGGTACAGTTTTTTTTCTTTGGTAGCAATGAAGCAGGCAGCCGCCACAGTTGTCTGTTTGCCTTGTTAGTTGCGTGCCATAATAAACCTGAACTTTCCAACCCCTTATCCTTATCCTTCCCTCGTACTACTGGTCTTCTTCATATGCATTTTCAAGTTTAATTGGGAAGGAAGGGTTTGGTGCCATCAACTTTACCACATTGCAGCAACACTTCTATGTATTTTTTTTAATTTTATTATATCAATCTGCAGAAATATAAGCATGCCCGTCACTAGGTGAAAGGAATTGAATTGGGCCGCTTCAAGTCGGGAGTTGACATTCGTTTCACAAGGAAATTGGCCTGCTACTCGTGTAGCCATTTTATGCAACGCGAATGATTGAATGGCAATTCCTGCAATATCCTGAACCCAACTTGCTTGATACGTAGTGCCATTAACATCCACAAAAATGCACCAAATCAAGTTGCCAAGTGATTTGGCTTACTTAACCTTAGTGCCAGGACAGGGTTGTTACGTACGTACCCGTTACCTGCAGTATGCTGCCTAAAGGCCCCTGTGGTCATAATTTTTTTTTTGTTTTATCACTTCCTTTTGCTAACAAAATAGTTACTGATAAATCACAAATCTAGGTTGACGATAGCCAATCAGTCGATAGGGCTGAAGATTCAGAACTCTTCCCCTCTGTCCCAGCATTAAACCAAGCTGCGTCTAATCTTGCCCAAATAGCTTCGTATTTTACCCAGTGCCTCCCGGTGCCTGGTTACACAGGTTAGATTTCTTGTTTTGACTGACGATTATGCCGTAAGATTTTTTTATTCATGTCATAAATCTGGTTGAACCCCTTCATTATCTTTACTCTCTATTACAGGAATACCGGAGGAAGGCCAAGAACTAGCAATACTTCCACCGGTCTCAACTTCTGGCAGGCCTGCTCTTCAGACTTCCTCTGCAGAGTTGGATGGCACTAGCTTGTCTCCCAGTGTAATAAGTTCCTCTCAAGAAACCTCGGAAATCTCAGGGCAGATGGCACCTTTTCGTGTTTTTCAGAATGGGGCTTCACTATTTCAAGGGTAGAGATTGCTCTGTCATTTGTGTATTATACTTTTCAAGTATATCTATTTGTCATTTAAACCAGCAGTGTTTTCTTATTATTTTTAGATTAATTGGAATTAGAATATAATGGTGGATTCTTTATATGTCTATATGCAGTCTCGTAGATCGTGCTCGGAAAACTGTACGTGGTTCAGCAGATGATATCGGATGGCTTCAGCGCACTCAAGGCTTACCTGCAGCTGAGGATGGGACGACCAGATTTTTGGAGATCCTTGACTCCGTGAGGTTAGTGAAAATAAAACACTGAATCTCAGTTTTTACAATATGTAAAGAATGCTTTTCGTAACTATCTTACGTATTTATTTCACTCTCCAGAAAAAATGAGCACAAGCTACCTGATGCGGTGGTGTATTTGTTAGTTCCAGGTTAGTCTGATGTTACGTCGGTTGAAAACAATTTATGGAACTTTTGTGGTTTCACATGTTCTTCTGCTTTTACAGGTTTATTTAGTAACCATGGGCCACTTTACTTTGTGAAGACAAAAGCATACTTCTCCAAAATGGGTCTGGTTTGTCACATTGCCAAGATTCACAGTGAGGTACTTACCTATATTGGTTTGTGGTTTTCTCTTGATATATTGTTCTCTTCAAGTGATACTAAAGGTGTCCTTCAGTCTTCAGTAAGTAAAAACGCAAGGGAGATAAAGGAATACATTGAAGAAATATACTGGGGATCAAGGAAACGTGTGCTACTTCTCGGTCACAGCAAGGGTGGTGTAGATGCGGCAGCAGCTCTGTCACTCTACTGGCCACAACTGAAAGACAAGGTTGCAGGTTTGGTATTAGCTCAAAGCCCATATGGAGGAAGCCCAGTTGCTTCTGATATCCTGAGAGAGGGGCAGCTTGGTGACTATGTCATGCTACGCAAGCTTATGGAGATTTTGGTTTCAAAAGTCCTTAAGGTATTTTCTGTTGCAATCATTACCATGTCAGCTTACACAGTGGACGACACCAAATTTAATTTCATAATCATTTGGGTTTCTCCAGGGTGATCTGCAGGCACTAGAAGATCTGACATATGAAAGGAGGAAAGAATTCCTAGCGCAGCACCCATTGCCCCCCGAGGTGCCAATTGTATCATTCCACACGGAGGCAAGCATCACCCCAAGTGTGCTGACAGCCCTCTCTCATGTCGCGCATGTGGAGCTCCCGGTTGCCGCTGACGGCAATCCTGCGAGGATTCCGGTTGTAATGCCACTTTCAGCTGCCTTGGCAGCATGCTCGCAGCTGCTGGTGGCGAGGTATAGTGAGAAGAGTGACGGTCTTGTGACGAGGAAGGATGCTGAAGTTCCCGGATCGGTGGCGGTCCGACCAGAGCGGAAGCTGGACCATGCGTGGATGGTGTATTCCTCGATGAATGAGGAGCCCGGGGATCAGGCGAACACGTCGCAGGTATGCGAAGCTCTGCTGACTCTGCTCGTCGAGGTTGCGCAGAAAAGGAGGCATCAGACGGCCATGAAAGACGAATAGGGAAAACGTTGGAGCTGTGCTGACAGATTTGTGTAACTATAGATTGACTACTAGGTTGTTGTTGGTCGACGTTGAAACTGCTTCTGGTAACCTTGCCGAAGCTGATCTTTATGCATATACTTCTGGTTTTTTTGACATGGAATGTCTTTATTCCATTAACCAAATTGCACAGCAATGTCGCTGGCCACCAAGTCTCGGACAAAGGTAGGAGCGCCACCCGGCCATACGGCTTGGGGCTCGACGTCCATCTTCGAACCGAACGCCGCTAAGGCATGCGCAACCTTATTACAAGTTCTGGGACAAAATGTCACCTTATTTAAAGACAGAAAAATGTATATTAAGAACAGTTTTTATTTCTCAAAACAAAAGACCCACTGGTGCCAGGTCCAAGTCGGTCTAAGTGATGGCATACGCAAGTTCTTTTGTGGCAATTTCAGGCTTGTAGAAGCCCAACCAAAAATGATTTTTTTAGAAGCCTATTAGTTAAGTCTTAATTAGTAGGCTTCTAAAATAAACAAATTTGATTGGGCTTCTAGAATGGGTAGGGGGACATCCCAGCCTATGTTAAAAAAGAATTGGCTCGGCACGCCCGTGTATGGATCAAGCAATTCATCTACCTTTGGAAAGACCCTTTGGTATAACTAGCAAAAGAGCCCGTGCGTTGCAACGGGAGAGAAAACATAACACACACTTTTAACTCGACAACCATCACTCAAGACCACAATAGGTCAATCCCCTTTATTTTTGCGAGGCATCATATTTGTGTTGCCGCTTATCCTCCTTCTCACCCTCGCTGACGATGGTCTCGGTGTTCACAAAAACAACAAAAAACGTGTGTTGAATATGGTTAATCCTAAGGCGTCTCTCTCTCCCTCTCTCCTCCCTCCCTCCCTCTCTCTCTCTCTCTCTCTCTCTGAGAAATCTGTTGTTTTCTTTGCGTCATTTTTCAGAGGTATGCACGTGTAGTTATCGATGTTTTCTTTTCCGTATATGGTTATAGTGGGGTGTTTATTTGCAATCAGGATCGCCGCCGGTATGAAAAAACGGATCTTGCGCTATAAATTATATGTTTGCTTTCATAAAAATATTTAACAGGTAAAATACATCATATTTAGGTTCCACACATTTTTCTAATAAAATTTCATATATAATACGTTAAAATCGAAGTTACGGTTTAAAAGATACAGATAATTTAGAAAATCATTTGGTTTGACTCAAATATATTCCAAAATAATATTCAAAATACTTAACAGGTAAAAATAATTTCATATTCCTATTCTACATATTTTTCTAATCAAATTTCATATATAACATGTTCAAATCGGAGTTACGGTTTAAAAGATATGGATGATTTTAAAAAGCATTTGTTTGACTTAAATATGATCCGCGGATGAATTACCTAAAACATCAGGGGGGTTTTGGAAAAATGTAAAATAACGGTTCGGGTGTGACTTAAATCCGGACGGCGGGTTGATTTCAAGAAAAAACAGGGACTTTTGTGTAAAATACGAAAATAATGATTCATTTTAACTTAAAACAGGATTGCAGGTTGAATTCTCTGAAATAAAGGGACTTTTCTAAAAAAATGCCATGACGGATCAAAGAAACCCAATTTGCTTTATTATTAGGTAAAGATTGGTTGGTCGTCTTGACCCACTTACAAGGGACCCATGGATATGTCCAAATTTGTATCGAGGATCCATCTCCTACTCTTAATCACTCCTTTAACAATTCCACACCTTTCAAAATGCTTCTGCGTGTATACGAGATTCCTTCCTTTGGCTGTGCCTGCAACACATCACTGTTCGGATAGTATTTGGCCCGTAACACCAATGCACACAGGGAAGAAGGGGTGGTCAATAATCGCCAACCCTGTTTAGCTAGCATGGCCAACTTGAATGAATGAAGATCCTTATATCTTAAACCTCATTTATCCTTTGACAGTGTAAGCTTCTCCCAACTAATCCAGTGAACCTTGTTTTCATTTTCTTGTTGAGCCCAGAAATATTCGCCAATCATGCTATTAATCTTTGACAGCAGCTTTTCCATCCACCCCTGAATGTGTTCCCAAATACGATCTTTAATGTACCCTAACATATTAATTAGTTCCTGACTGGCCAACATGGACGGAAGCCCAGATTTCTCTCATTACGTGCTTCCTTCTTTAAGCCCCAATTGCTCATAAAATGTCGAAAAAGGAAATGATGATAATCAAGTTACCGTTAACATGTGCAATCTGCACATTAGATTTGTCCAAATGGCGAATTCCATCTTTTTGCGATAAAAATGGCGAAGTCTTGGATATGCATGGTTTGTATCATACCATTGCTGCCAGGACAGGAAGTTAGGGACGCTTCCTTTGGAACATATGAACAGAAACACAAGAATTGAGATGTCGTGCATCAAGGATTCCTACAGGAACTAAAACTGCAAAAAAAAACTCAAAAACTATTGTTTGGACATCACACAAGGAGTAAATTGCATAAAACCACCACAATTGCATGTGAGTTCTCCGAAAACAACTGAAATGCTAACAGTTTCTAAAAACCACCATATTTGAGTATTTTTTTCCGAAGCACTAAGCGCGCTCGGTGGCGCAGATTGACATCGAATCGGCGATGGGGCCTAGTGGCGATCTTGATGTCTTGGCGGCTTGAGGTGCAGTGTCGTGGCGGCGGTCTCCACATGAGGTGCTTGACACAATGCAAATGCGAATGTGCAATGACAGGTGGGCCCTGTTGGGGAACGCGGTAATTTCAAAAAAATTCCTACGATCACGCAAGATCTATCTATGTGATCCATAGCAACGAGAGGGGAGAGTGTGTCCACGTACCCTCGTAGACCGAAAGCAGAAGCGTTTAGTTAACGCGGTTGATGTAGTCGAACGTCTTCGCGATCCGTGATCCAAGCACCGAGCGTCACGGCACCTCGCGTTCAAAGACACATTTAGCTTCGGAGGCGTCCCTCGTACTCTTGATCCGATTGAGGCCGAGGAGAGTTTCACGTCGACGACGGCGTGGTGACGGTGATGATGAAGTTACCGGCGCAGGGCTTCGCCTAAGCACTACGACGATATGACCGAGGTGTGTAACTGTGGAGAGGGGCACCGCACATGGCTAAACAATTGTCAACTTGTGTGTCTATGGGGTGCCCCCTGGCCACGTACATAAAGGAGGGAGGAGGAGGGAGCCGGCCTAGGAGGGGCGCGCCTATAGGGGGAGTCCAACTAGGATTCCCAATCCTAGTTGGAGTCCCCTTCCTTTTCCAAGAGGAGAGAGAGGGAAGGAGTAGGAGAGGGAGAAGGAAAGAGAGGGGGGCGTCGCCCCCTCCCTAGTCCAATTCGGACTTGGCATGGGAGGCGCGTGGCCACCCCTTGAGGCCCTTCTCTCCTATCCCGTATGGCCCATTAAGGCCCACTACTTCCCCCGAGGAATTCTCGTAACTCTCCGGTACTTCGAAAAATACCTGAATCACCCAGAACCTTTTCGATGTTCGAATATAGCCTTCCAATATATCAATCTTTACGCCTCGACCATTTCGAGACTCCTTGTCACGTCCGTGATCTCATCCGGGACTCCGAACAAACTTCGGTCATAAAATCACATAACTCATAATAAAAATCGTCATCGAACGTTAAGCGTGCAGACCTTACGAGTTCGAGAACTATGTAGACATGACCGAGACACATCTCTGGTCAATAACCAATAGCGTAACCTGGATGCTCATATTGGCTCCTACATATTCTATGAAGATCTTTATCGGTCAAACCGCATAACAACATACGTTGTTCCCTTTGTCATCGGTATGTTACTTGCCCGAGATTCGATCGTCGGTATCATCATACCTAGTTCAATCTCGTTACTGGCAAGTCACTTTACTCGTTCTGCAATACTTCATCCCGCAACTAACTCATTAGTCACAATGCTTGCAAGGCTTATAGTGATGAGTATTACCGAGAGGGCCCAGAGATACCTCTCCGAAACACGGAGTGACAAATCCTAATCTCGATCTATGCCAACCCAACAAACACCTTCGGAGACACCTGTAGAGCA
Source organism: Aegilops speltoides (assembly GCA_021437245.1). NCBI lineage: Eukaryota > Viridiplantae > Streptophyta > Magnoliopsida > Poales > Poaceae > Aegilops > Aegilops speltoides. The sequence continues at coordinate 130,142,713 of CM038144.1, forward strand.
CCTTTATAATCACCCATTTACGTTGTGACGTTTGGTAGCACACAAAGTGTTCCTCCGGTATTCGGGAGTTGCATAATCTCATAGTCTAAGGAACTTGTGTAAGTCATGAAGAAAGCAGTAGCAGTGAAACTAACACGATTATAATGCTAAGCTAATGGATGGGTCATGTCCATCACATCATTCTCCTAATGATGTGATCCTGTTCATCAAATGACAACACATGTCTATGGTTAGGAAACATAACCATCTTTGATCAACGAGCTAGTCAAGTAGAGGCATACTAGGGACTATAGGTTTTGTCTATGTATTCGCACATGTACTAAGTTTCCGGTTAATACAATTCTAGCATGAATAATAAACATTTATCATGAATTAAGGAAATAAATAATAACTTTATTATTGCCTCTAGGGCATATTTCCTTCAGTCTCCCACTTGCACTAGAGTTAATAATCTAGTTCACATCGCCATGTGATTTAACATCAATGGTTCACATATGTATGTGATCAACACCCATCGTTCACATCGCCATGTGACCAACAAACGAAGGGTTTACTAGAGTCAATAATCTAGTTCACATTGCTATGTGATTAACACCCAAAGATTACTAAGGTGTTTTGCTTATGAGAGAAGTTTAGTCAACGGGTCTGTCACATTCAGAGCCGTATGTATTTTGCAAATATTCTATGTCTACAATGCTCTGTAAGGAGCTACTCAAGCTAATTGCTTCCACTTTCAATATGTATCTAGATTGAGACTTAGAGTCATCTGGATCGGTGTAAAAGCTTGCATCGACGTAACTCTTTACGACGAACCTTTTATCACCCCCATCACCAAGAAACATTTCCTTAGTCCTCACTAAGGATAATTTTGACTGCTGTCTAGTGATCTACTCTTAGATCACTATTGTACCCCTTGCCAAACTCATGGCATGGCACACAATAGGTCTGATACACAACATAGCATACTTTTTAGAACCTATGACTGAAGCATAGGAAATGACTTTCATTCTCTTTCTATCCTCTGCCGTGGTCGGGCTTTGAGTCTTACTCAATTTTACACCTTGTAATACAGACAAGAACCCTTTCTTTGACTGATCCATTTTGAACTTCTTCAAAACTTTCTCAAGGTATATACTCATTGAAAAAACTTATCAAGCGTCTTGATCTATCTTTATAGATCTTGATGCCCAATATGTAAGCAGCTTTACCGAGGTCTTTCTTAGAAAAACTCTTATTCAGGTATCCCTTTATGCAATAATATGTCATCTACATATAAGATCAATAATATGTCATCTACATATAAGATCAGAAATGCTACAGAGCTCCCACTCACTTTCTTGTAAATATAGGCCTCCAAAAGTCTGTATAAAACCATATGCTTTGATCACACTATCGGGCGTTTATTCCGACTCGAGAGGCTTGCGGCGATCCATAAATGGATCATTTGGAGCTTGCACACTTTGCTAGCACCCTTTGGATCGACAAAACCTTTCGGTTGCATCATATACAACTCTTCTTCCAGAAATCCATTCAGGAATGCAGTTTTGACATCCATTTGCCAAATTTCATAATCATAAAATGCAACAATTGCTAACATGATTCGGACAGACTTAAGCATCGCTACGGGTGAGAAAGTCTCATCGTAGTCAACTCCTTGAACTTGTTGAAAACCTTTTGCAACAAGTCGAGCTTTGTAAACAGTAACATCATATGATAAACTACTTTCCAATAAGGCTTGAGCGTTTATTCCGACTCTGAGAGGCTTGCAGCAGTCCATAAATGGATCGCTGGAGCTTGCACACTTTGCTAGCACCCTTTGGATCAACAAAACCTTCCAGTTGCATCATATGCAACTCTTCTTCCAGAAATCCATTTAGGAATGCAGTTTTGACATCCATTTGCCAAATTTCATAATCATAAAATGCGGCAATTGCTAACATGATTCGGACAGACTTAAGCATCGCTACGGGTGAGAAAGTCTCATCGTAGTCAACCCCTTGAACTTGTCGAAAACGTATCGCAACAAGTTGAGCTTTGTAGACAGTGACATTACCATCAGCGTGAGTCTTCTTCTTGAAGATCCATTATTCTCGATGGCTTGCCGATCATCGGGCAAGTCAACCAAAGTCCACACTTTGTTCTCGTACATGGATCCCATCTCAGATTTCATGGCCTCAAGCCATTTCGCGGAATCTGGGCTCATCATCGCTTCCTCATAGTTCGTAGGTTCATCATGGTCTAGTAACATGACTTCTAGAACAGGATTACCGTACCACTCTGATGCGGATCTTACTCTGGAAGACCTACGAGGTTCGGTAGTAACTTGATCTGAAGCTTCATGATCATCATCATTAGCTTCCTCACTAATTGGTGTAGGAATCACTGGAACTGATTTCTATGATGAACTACTTTCCAATAAGGGAGAATGTATAGTTACCCCATCAAGTTCTACTTTCCTCCCACTCACTTCTTTCGAGAGAAACTCCTTCTCTAGAAAGGATCCATTCTTAGCAACACAGATTTTGCCTTCGGATCTGTGATAGAAGGTGTACCCAACAGTTTCCTTTGGGTAACCTATGAAGACACACTTCTTTGATTTGGGTTTGAGCTTATTAGGTTGAAGCTTTTTCACATAAGCATCGCAGCCCCAAACTTTAAGAAACGACAACTTTGGTTTCTTGCCAAACCATAGTTCATAAGGCGTCGTCTCAACGGATTTTGATGGTGCCCTATTTAAAGTGAATGCAGCCGTCTCAGCATAACCCCAAAACGATAGCGGTAAATCAGTAAGAGACATCATAGATCGCACCATATCTAATAAAGTACGGTTACGATGTTCGGACACACCATTTCGCTGTGGTGTTCCAGGTGGCGTTAATTGTGAAACTATCCCATGTTGTTTCAAGTGAAGACCAAACTCGTAACTCAAATATTCTCCTCCATGATCAGATCATAGATACTTTATTTTCTTGTTACGATGATTTTCCACTTCACTCTAAAATTCTTTAAACTTTTCAAATGTTTCAGACTTATGCTTCATTAAGTAGATATAACCATATCTGCTCAAATTATCTATGAAGGTAAGAAAATAACGATACCCACCACGAGCATCAATACTCATTGGACCGCATACATCGGTATGTATTATTTCCAATAAGTCACTAGCTCGTTCCATTGTTCTGGAGAACGGAATTTTAGTCATCTTGCCCATAAGGCATGGTTCACAAGCATCAAATGATTCATAATCAAGTGATTCCAAAAGTCCATCCTTATGGAGTTTCTTCATGCGCTTTACACCGATATGACCCAAACGGCAGTGCTACAAATGTGTTGCACTATCATTATCAACTTTGTATCTTTTGGCATCAATATTATGAATATGTTATCACTACGATCAAGATTCAATAAACCATCAACATTGGGTGTACGACCATAGAATGTTTTATTCGTGTAAACAAAATAACAATTTATTCTCTGTCTTAGATGAATAATCCTATCGCAATAAACATGATCTAATCATATTTATGCTCAACGCAAACACCAAATAACATTTATTTAGGTTCAACACTAATCTCAAAAGTATAGGGAGTGTGCGATGATGATCATATCAATCTTGGAACCACTTCCAACACACATCGTCACTTCACCCTCAACTAGTCTCTGTTTATTCTAAAATTCCTGTTTTGAGTCACTAATCTTAGCAATCGAACAAGTATCAAATACCTAGGGGCTATTATAAACACTAGTAAGGTACACATCAATAACCTGTATATCAAATATACACTTGTTCACTTTGCCATCCTTCTTATCCACCAAATATTCAGGGCATTTCTGCTTCCAGTGACCATTTCCTTTGCGGAGAAGCACTTTCGGTTTGTGCTTTGGTCCAGCTTTGGGCTTCTTGATGGGAGTGACAACTTGCTTGCCATTCTACTTGAAGTTCCCTTTCTTTCCCTCTGACCTTTTCTTGAAACTAGTGGTCTTGTCAATCATCAACACTTTTTGCTCTTTCTTGATTTCTACCTTTGTTGATTTTAGCATCACGAAGAGCTCGGGAATCAATTTCGTCATCCCTTGCATACTATAGTTCATCACGAAGTTCCATTAACTTGGTGATGGTGACTAGAGAACTCTGTGAATCACTATCTTATCTGGAAGATTAACTCTCACTTGATTCAAGTGATTGTAGTACCCAGACAATCTGAGCACATACTCACTGCTTGAGCTATTCGCCTCCATCTTTTAGCTATAGAACTTGTTGGAGACTTCATATCTCTCAACTCGGGTATTTGCTTGAAATATTAACTTCAACTCTTGGAACATCTCATATGGTCCATGACGTTCAAAACATCTTTGAAGTCCCGATTCTAAGCCGTAAAGCATGGTGCACTAAACTATCAAGTAGTCATCATACTGAGCTAGCCAAGCGTTCATAACGTGCGCATCCGCTCCATAATAGGTGCATCACCTAGCGGTGCATCAAGGACATAATTCTTCTATGTAGCAATGAGGATAAACCTCAGATCACGGACCTAGTCCGCATCATTGCTACTATCACCTTTCAACTTAGTTTTCTCTAGGAACATATAAAAACATAGGGAAGCTATAGCACGAGCTATTGATGTACAACATAATTTGCAAAATACTATCAGGACTAAGTTCATGATAAATTAAAGTTTAATTAATCATATTACTTAAGAACTCCCACTTAGATAGACATCCCTCTAATCATCTAAGTGATCACGTGATCCAAATCAAGTAAACCATGTCCGATCATCACGTGAGATGGAGTAGTTTTTAATGGTGAACATCACTATGTTGATCATATCTACTATATGTTTCACGCTCGACCTTTCGGTCTTAGTGTTCCGAGGCCATATCTGCATATGCTAGGCTCGTCAAGTTTAACCCGAGTATTCTCGTGTGCAAAACTGGCTTGCACCTGTTGTATGTGAACGTAGAGCTTATCACACCCGATCATCACGTGGTGTCTCGGCACGACGAACTGTAGCAACGGTGCATACTTAGGGAGAACACTTCTACCTTGAAATTTAGTAAGGGATCATCTTATAATGCTACTGTAGGATCGAAAGTATGTCTAGAGGGGGGGGTGATTAGACTACTTGACAATATAAAAATTTAGCCTTTTGATTAAGACAAGTTTTTGGCAAGTTTACAATGATGATCAAGTCAAGTATCACCCTACACATGCAATTCTAGAGTATAGGCAGCGCAAAGTAAATTGCACATGTAGTAAAGAGAGGTGGAGAAGAGCAAACGCAATTTGGAGACACGGAGATTTTTCTCGTGGTTCCGATAGGTGGTGCTATCGTCAATCCACATTGATGGAGACTTCAACCCACGGAGGGTAACGGCTGCGAGAGTCCACGGAGGGCTCCACCCACGAAGGGTCCACGAAGAAGCAACCTTGTCTATGCCATCATGGCATACGCCCACGGAGGACTAGCCTTACTCGGGGTAGATCTTCACGAAGTAGGCGATCTCCTTGCCCTTACAAACTTCTTGGTTCAACTCCACATCTTGACGGAAGCTCCCAAGTGACACCTAACCAATCTAGGAGGCACCACCCTCCAAAAGGTAATAGATGGTGTTGGTGATGATGAACTCCTTGCTCTTGTGCTTCAAATGATAATCTCCCCAACACTCAACTCTCCTCACTGATTTGGCTGTGGTGGAAGAAAGGATTGAGTGGAAAGCAACTTGGGAAGGCTAGAAATCAAGTTTCATATGGTGGGAGTGGAGCAACTTGATCTCAACACAAGGGTAGGTAGTTTTCTTCTCGAGAAATGTAAGGTAGGAGTGGTAGTTCTTTTCGATGGCTCTCTCCACGAATGAAGAGGAGGTGGAGGGTATTTATAGCCTCCACACAAAATCCAACCGTTACACACATTTGACTAATCTCGGTCGGACGAAGTTGACAACTCGGTGAGACCGAAAGTTCAAATCTTGTGAGCGTTGGGATTTTCAGTGGGACCGAAAATACAATCTCGGTGAGTCGATTCTTCCAAATACTAGGGTTTTCCAATCTCGGTGGGACCGACTTTATCATCTCGGTGACACCGATTTGATGACGAAGGTTCTGAAGCTTGGCAACACTAGTTTGGTGAGACCGAGTTGAATCGGAAAATCCGAAATTTCTAGGGTTTGGGTATATGGTGAGGTGGTTCATCTCGGTGTGGTGAGTTTATGGAATCGGTGGGACCGAGATTACTTATGAGTGTATGTTGGAATGAAAGATTGCTGATTGTTTGGGAGATAGATCACTAAGCACTTTGAGCAACCTGATCATTATCATAACCTCATCCCTTTTAATAGTATTGGCTTTCCTATAGACTCAATGTGATCTTGGATCACTAAACCAAAAATGGAGTCTTGAGCTTTTGCCAATGCTTTCCTTAGCATTTTGAGGGTCCACTTCTTGATCATTGCCATACCCATATCACTGAACTTTCTGAAATGATTCTCAAGAAGCTATTAGTTCAATGATATATATGTTGTTATTAATTACCAAAACCACCCGGGGATTAGTTGCACTTTCAGCTACCGACGTTCTAAGCAAACTAAGATGCATAAAGGATAAACATCACATGCAATCAAAATATTGTTGGGGAACGTAGTAATTTCAAAAAATTTCCTACGCACACGCAAGATCATGGTGATGCATAGCAACGAGAGGGGAGAGTGTTGTCTACGTACCCTCGTGAGACCCGAAGCGAAGCGATCACAGCGTAGAGGAAGTAGTCGACGTTCTCCTCGCGATCCGACCGATCCGGCGCCGTTACTCGGCGCCCGAGTTCTTGACACACGACAGCTCGATGGCGTCCCTCGTACTCGATCCAGCCGAGTGTCGAGGAGAGTTCCGTCAAGACGACGGCGTGGTGGCGATCTTGATGTTCTACGGTAGCAGAGCTTCGCCTAAGCTTCGCAGCGATATTACCGAGGTGGAATATGGTGGAGGGGGCACCGCACACGGCTAAGGAACGATCCGTAGATCAATACTTGTGTGTCCATGGGGTGCCCTTGCCCCGTGATATAAAGGAGGGAGGGAGGAGGAGGCCGGCCTAGGAGGAGGCGCCATAGGGAGTCCTACTCCCACCGGAGTAGGATTCCCCTTCCTAGTCCAACTAGGGATCCTTCCATGTATTAGGAGTAGGAGACTAGGAAGGGAAGAGAGAAGGAAAGGAAGGAGGGTGCGGCCTCCCCTAATAATTCGGACTAGGGCAAGGGGCGCGCCTGCCTAGGGCAGCCCCTCTCTCTTTCCCGTATGGCCCATAAGGCCCAATACTTCTCCCCGGCGAATTCCCGTAACTCTCCGGTACTCCGATAATTACCCGAATGACTCGGAACCTTTCCGAACTCTGAATATAGTCGTCCAATATATCGATCTTTACGTCTCGACCATTTCGAGACTCCTCGTCATGTCCCCGATCTCATCCGGGACTCCGAACTCCTTCGGTACATCAAAACTCATAAACTCATAATATAAATGTCATCGAAACCTTAAGCGTGCGGACCCTACGGTTCGAGAACAATGTAGACATGACCGAGACACGCCTCTCGGTCAATAACCAATAGCGGGACCTGGATGCCCATATTGGTTCCTACATATTCTCGAAGATCTTTATCGGTCGGACCGCATAACAACATACGTTGTTCCTTTGTCATCGGTATGTTACTTGCCCGAGATTCGATCGTCGGTATCCAATACCTAGTTCAATCTCGTTACGGCAAGTCTCTTTACTCGTTCCGTAATACATCATCTCGCAACTAACTCATTAGTTGCAATGCTTGCAAGGCTTAAGTGATGTGCATTACCGAGAGGGCCCAGAGATACCTCTCCGACATTCGGAGTGACAAATCCTAATCTCGAAATCGCCAACCCAACATCCGCCTTTGGAGACACCTGTAGTACTCCTTTATAATCACCCGATTCGTTGTGACGTTTGGTAGTACCAAAGTATTCCTCCGTAAGCAGGAGTTGCATAATCTCATAGTTATAGGAACATGTATAAGTCATGGATAAAAGCGGTAGCAACATACTAAGCGATCGTGTGCTAAGCTAATGGAATGGGTCATGTCAATCAGATCATTCAACTAATGATGTGACCTTGTTAATCAAATAACAACTCCTTGTTCATGATTAGGAAACATAACCATCTTTGATTAACAAGCTAGTCAAGTAGAGGCATACTAGTGACACTCTGTTTGTCTATATATTCACACATGTATTATGTTTCCGGTTAATACAATTCTAGCATGAATAATAGACATTTATCATGAAATAAGGAAATAAATAATAACTTTATTATTGCCTCTAGGGCATATTTCCTTGATCTCCCACTTGCACTAGAGTCAATAATCTAGTTCACATCGCCATGTGATTGAACACCAATAATCATATCGTATATGATTAACACCCATAGTTCACATCGTCATGTGACCAACACCCAAAGGGTTTACTAGAGTCAATAATCTAGTTCACATCGCTATGTGATTAACACCCAAAGAGTACTAAGGTGTGATCATGTTTTGCTTGTGAGAGAATCTTAGTCAGCGGGTCTATCATATTGAGCCGTATGTATTTTGCAAATATTCTATGTCTACAATGCTCTACACGGAGCTACTCTAGCTAATTGCTCCCACTTTCAATATGTATCTAGATCGAGACTTAGAGTCATCGGATCGTGTCAAAACTTGCATCGGCGTAACCCTTTACTTACCGAACCTTTTGTCACTTCCATAATCGAGAAACATATCCTTATTCCACTAAGGATAATTTTGACCGCTGTCCGATGATCTACTCCTAGATCACTATTGTACTCCTTGCCAAACTCAAAGGGGTATACAATAGATCGGTACACAACATGGCATACTTTATAGAACCTATGGCCAAGGCATAGGGATGACTTTCATTCTCTTTTATCTTCTGCCGTGGTCGGGTTTTGAGTTTTACTCAATTTCACACCTTATGTCTGAGTAAGAACTCTTTCTTTGATTGTTCCATTTTGAACTACTTCAAAATCTTGTCAAGGTATGTACTCATTGAAAAAACTTATCAAGCGTCTTGATCTATCTCTATAGATCTTAATGCTCAATATGTAAGCGGCTTCACCGAGGTCTTTCTTTGAAAAACTTCTTTCAAACACTCCTTTATGCTTTGCAGAATAATTCTACATTATTTCCGATCTACAATATGTCATTCACATATACTTATCGAAATCTTTGTAGTGCTCCCACTCACTTTCTAGTAAATACAGGCTTCACCATAAGTCTGTAAAAACTATATGCTTTGATCAACTCATCAAAGCGTATATTCCAACTCGAGATGCTTGCACCAGTCCATAGATGGATCATTTGGAGTTTGCACACTTTGTTAGCTCCTTTGGATCGAAAAAAACTTCGGTTGCATCATATACAACTCTTCCTCCGAAAACCATTCAGAATGCAGTTTTACATCCATTTGCCAAATTTCATAAATTGTGGCAATTGCTAACATGATTCGGACAGACTTAAGCATCGCTACAGTTGAGAAAATCTCATTGTAGTCAACATCTTGAACTTTGTCGAAAACCTTTTTGCAACAAGTCGAGCTTTGTAGATAGTAACACTACTATACGTCCGTCTTCCTCTTGAAGATCCATTTATTTTCTATGGTTTGTCGATCATCGGTCAAATCCATCAAAGTCCATACTTTGTTCTCATACATGGATCATATCTCAGATTTCATGGCCTCAAACCATTTTGCGGAATCTGGGCTCATCATCGCTTCCTCATAGTTCGTAGGTTTGTCATGGTCTAGTAACACGACCTCCAGAACAGGATTACCATACCACTCTGGTGCGAATCTCACTCTGTTTTACCTACGAGGTTCGGTAGTAACTTGATCTGAAGTTACATGATCATCATCATTAACTTCCTCACTAATTGGTATAGTAGTCACAAGAACAGATTTCTGTGATGAACTACTTTCCAATAAGGAACAGTCATGATTACCTCATCAAGTTCTACTTTTCCTCCCACTCACTTCTTTCGAGAGAAACTCCTTCTCTAGAAAGGATCCATCTTAAGCATCGAATATCTTGCCTTCGGATCTGTGATAGAAGGTGTACCCAACTGTCTCCTTTGGGTATCCTATGAAGACACATTTCTCCGATTTGGGTTCGAGCTTATCAGGTTGAAGCTTTTTCACATAAGCATCGCATCCCCAAACTTTAAGAAACGACAACTTTGGTTTCTTGCTAAACCACAAATCATAAGGTGTCGTCTCAACGGATTTCGACGGTGTTCTATTCAGTGTGAATGTGGCTGTCTCTAGAGCATAACCCCAAAACGATAGCGGTAAATCTGTAAGAGACATCATAGATCGCACCATATCTAGTAAAGTGCGATTCTGACGTTCGGACACACCATTACTGTTGTGGTGTTCGGGTGGCGTGAGTTCTTGAAACTATTCCGCATTGTTTCAAATGTAGACCAAACTCGTAACTCAAATATTCACCTCCACGATCAGATCGTAGAAATTTAATTTTCTTGTTACGATGATTTTCAACTTCACTCTGAAATTCTTTGAACTTTTCAAATGTTTGGACTTATGTTTCATTAAGTAGATATACCCATATCTGCTTAAGTCATCTGTGAAGGTGAGAAAATAACGATATCCGCCACGAGCCTCAACATTCATCGGACCACATACATCTGTATGTATGATTTCCAACAAATCTGTTGCTCTCTCCATAGTACGGAGAACGGGTTCTAGTCATCTTGCCCATAAGGCACGGTTCATAAGTGCCAAGTGATTCATAATCAAGTGACTCCAAAAGTCCATCGATATGGAGTTTCTTCATGCGCTTTACACCGATATGACCTAAGCGGCGATTGCCACAAATAAGTTGCACTATCATTATCAACTCTGCATCTTTTGGCTTCAACATTATGAATATGTGTATCACTACTATCGAGATTCATCAAAATAGACCACTCCTCAAGGGTGCATGACCATAAAAGATATTACTCATATAAATAGAACAACCATTATTCTCTCGATTTAAATGAATAACCGTCTCGCATCAAACAAGATCCAGATATAATGTTCATGCTCAACGCAGCACCAAATAACAATTATTTAGGTCTAAAACTAATCCGAAGGTAGATGTAGAGGTAGCGTGCCGACCGCGATCACATCGACTTTGGAACCATTTCCCACGCGCATCGTCACCTCGTCCTTTGCGGTGTTAAGCAATCCGTAGTCCTGTTTGAGTTGCAAATATTAGCAAGAACCAGTATCAAATACCAGTGCTCTGCGAGCTCTAGTAAGGTACACATCAATAACATGTATATCACATATACCTTTGTTTCACCTTGCCATCCTTCTTATCCGCCAAATACTTGGGGCAGTTCCGCTTCGATGACGATCGCTTGCGGTAGAAGCACTTCGATTTCAGGCTTAGGTCCAGACTTGGGTTTCTTCTCTGAGCGACAACTTGCTTTGTTCTTCTTGAAGTTCCTTCTTCTTCCCTTTGCCTTTCTTCTTGAAACTAGTGGTCTTATTGACCATCAACACTTGATGCTCCTTCTTGATTTCTACCTCCGCAGCCTTTAGCATTGCGAAGAGCTCGGTATAGTCTTTACTAACCCTTGCATATTATAGTTCATCACGAAGCCTTTGTAGCTTGGTGGCGGTGATTGAAGAATTACATCAATGACACAATCATCCGGAAGATTAACTCCCAATTGTGTCAAGTGATTGTAGTACCCGGACATTACGAGTATGTGCTCACTAATGTAACTATTCTCCTCCATCTTGCAGCTATAGAACTTATTGGAGACTTCATATCTCTCAAACTGGGCATTACTGTTGGAATATTAACTTCAACTCTGGAACATCTCATATGCTCCATGACGTTCAAAACGTCGTTGAAGTCCCGTTCTAAGCCGTAAAGCATGGCACAATCGAACTATAGAGTAGTCATCAGCTTTGCTCGCCAGACGTTCACAACATCCGGTGTTGCTCAAAGAAGAGGCCTGGCACCCGATGGTGCATCGGGGCGTAACTCTTACGTGCAGCAATGAGGATAATCCTCGAGTTACGGACCCATCCATGTAATTGCTACCATCATCTTTCAACTTTGCTTTCTCAAGGAACGCATTAAAATTCAACGGAACAACAAAGACGAGCCATATATCTACAATCAAACATAAACAAGCAAGATACTATCGGTACTAAGTTCATGATAAATTTAAGTTCGATTAATCATATTACTTTAGAACTCCCACTTAGAAAGACATCTCTAGTCATCTAAGTGATCACGTGATCCAAATCAACTAAACCATAATCGATCATCACGTGAAATGGAGTAGTTTTCAATGGTGAACATCTTATGTTGATCATATCTACTATATGATTCACGCTCGACCTTTCGGTCTCCGTGTTCCGAGGCCATATCTGCATATGCTAGGCTCGTCAAGTATAACCCGAGTATTCTGCGTGTGCAAAACTGGCTTGCACCGTTGTAGATGGACGAGAGCTTATCACACCCGATCATCACGTGGTGTGCAGGCACGACGAACTTTGGCAGCGGTGCATACTCGGGAGAACACTTCTTGATAATTTAGTGAGACATCATCTTATAATGCTACCGTCAATCAAAGCAAGATAAGATGCATAAAGGATAAACATCACATGCAAATCAATATAAGTGATATGATATGGTCATCATCATCTTGTGCTTCGTGATCTTCATCTCCGCAGCACCACCATGATCACCATCGTCACCGGTAGCGACACCTTGATCTCCATCGTAGCATCGTTGTCGTCTCGCCAATCTTATGCTTCTCGACTATCTCTACCGCTTAGTGATAAAGTAAAGCATTACAGAAGCGATTGCATTGCATACAATAAAGCGACAACCATATGGCTCCAGCCGATTGCCGATAACCGGTTACAAAACATGATCATCTCATACAATAAAATATAGCATCACGTCTTGACCATATCACATCACAACATGCCTGCAAAAACAAGTTAGGCGTCCTCTACTTTGTTGTTGCAAATTTTACGTGGCTGCTACGGGCTTAAGCAAGAACCAATCTCACCTCGCATCAAAACCACAGCGATACTTCGTCAAATAGACTCGGTTTAACCTTCTCAAGGACGTAGCGTATGCACTCGGTTCAACTAAAGTGAGAGAGACAGGCACCCACCGGTAACCTTTAAGCAGCGAGTGCTCGTGGCGGTGAAACCAGTCTCGCGTAAGCGTCTGGCGTAATGTTGGTGCAGGCCGCTTCATCTCACAATACCGCTGAACCAAAGTATGACATCTTTGGTAGGTAGTATGACTTGTATCGCCCACAACTCACTTGTGTTCTACTCGTGCAAAACATCAAACCATAAAAACCTAGGCTCGGATGCCCTTTGTTGGGGAGCGTAGTAATTTCAAAAATTTCCCACGCACACGCAAGATCATGGTGATGCATAGCAACGAGAGGGAGAGTGTTGTCACGTACCCTCGTGACCGGGCGAAGCGATCACAGCGTAGAGGAAGTAGTCGACGCGTTCTCCTCGCGATCCGACCGATCCGGCGCCGTTACTCGGCGCCCCGAAGTTCTTGACACACGTACAGCTCGATGGCGTCCCTCGTACTCGATCCAGCCGAGTGTCGAGGGAGAGTTCGTCACAAGACGGCGTGGCAGGCGATCTTGATGTTCTATCGGCGCAGAGCTTCGCCTAAGCTTCGCAACGATATTACCGAGGTGGAATATGGTGGAGGGGGGCACCGCACACGGCTAAGGAACGATCCGTAGATCAATACTTGTGTGTCCATGGGGTGCCCCTGAAGGAAATATGCCCTAGAGGCAATAATAAAGTTATTATTTATTTCCTTATTTCATGATAAATGTTTATCATTCATGCTAGAATTGTATTAACCGGAAACATGATACATGTGTGAATGCATAGACAAAACAACATGTCACTAGTATGCCTCTACTAGACTAGCTTGTTAATCAAAGATGGTTATGTTTCCTAACCATGAACAAGGAGTTGTTATTTGATTAATAAGGTCACATCATTAGTAGAATGATCTCGATTGACATGACCCATTCCATTAGCTTAGCACACGATCGTTTAGTATGTTGCTACTTGCTTTTATCCATGACATATACATGTTCCTATAACTATGAGATTATGCAACTCCGTTTATCGGAGGAACACTTTGGTGCTACCAAGCGTCACTGGCGTAATCGGGTGATTATAAAGGAGTACTACAGGTGTCTCCAAAGGTAGATGTTGGGTTGGCGTATTTGAGATTAGGTTTTGTCACTCCGATTGTCGAGAGGTATCTCTGGGCCCTCTCGGTAATGCACATCTTTGAAGCCTTGCAAGCATAACAACTAATGAGTTAGTTGTGAGATGATGTATTATGAACGAGTAAAGAGACTTGCCGTAACGAGATTGAACTAGGTATTGGATACCGACGATCGAATCTCGGGCAAGTAACATACCGATGACAAAGGAACAACGTATGTTGTTATGCGGTCCGACCGATAAAGATCTTTGTAGAATGTGTAGGAACCAATATGGGCATCCAGGTCCCGGTATTGGTTATTGACCGAGAATAGTTCTAGGTCATGTCTACATTGTTCTCGAACCGTAGGGTCCGCTTGCGCTTAAGGTTTCGATGGCGGTTATTATGAGTTTATGTATTTTGATGTACCGAAGAAGTTGAGTCCGGATGAGATCACGGACATGACGAGGAGTCTCGAAATGGTCAAGACATAAAGATTGATATATTGGAAGCCTATGTTTGGAGTTGGAATGGTTCGGGTGAAAACAGAAATTCTGGAGTATCTGGGAGGTTACGGAACCCCGGGGTAAATGGGCCTCGGTGGGCCTCGAGGGAGAAGAGGAAGGGCGGCCGGGGGTGGTGGCGCCCCCCCCCAGTCCGAATAGGACAGGAGGAGGCGGCGCCCCTTTCTCTCTTCCCCCCCAATCCTATTCCAACTAGGAAGGGGGAGTCCTACTCCGGTGGGAGTAGGACTCTCTCCCAGCGCCTCCTCTAGGCCGCCGGCCTCCCCCTCCCTCCTTTTATATACGGGGCAGGGGGCACCCAAGATACACAAGAATTGATCTACGGATCGTTCCTTAGCCGTGTGCGGTGCCCCCTCCACCATATTCCACCTCGGTCATACCGTCATGAAGCTTAAGCGAAGCCCTGCCGGTGAAACATCAAGATCGTCCACCACGCCGTCGTCTTGTGAAACTCTCCTCGACACTCGGCTGGATCGAGTACGAGGGACGTCATCGAGCTGTCGTGTGTCAAGAACTCGGGGCGTCGAGTAACGGCGCCGGGATCGGTCGGATCGCGAGGAGAACGTCGACTACTTCCTCTACGTTGTGATCGCTTCGCCGGGTCTACAAGGGTATGTAGACAACACTCTCTCTCTCGTTGCTATTCATCACATGATCTTGCGTGTGCGTAGGAAATTTTTGAAATTACTCGTTCCCCAACGATGGCATCCGAGCCGGTTTTTCTATGGTTTGATGTTTTGCATGAGTAGAACACAAGTGAGTTGTGGGCGATACAAGTCATACTACCTACCGGTATGTCATACTTTGGTTCAGCGGTATTGTGAGATGAAGCGGCCCGGACCGACATTACGCCAGACGCTTTACGAGACTGGTTTCACCGCCACGAGCACTCGTTGCTTAAAGGTGATTGGTGGGTGCTGTCTCTCTCACTTTAGTTGAACTGAGTGTGGCTACGCCCGGTCCTTGTGAAGGTTAAAACGGAGTCTATTTGACGAAATATCGTTGTGGTTTTGATGCGTAGGTGAGGCGGATCTTGCTTAAACCCGTAGCAGCCACGTAAAATTTGCAACAACAAAGTAGAGGACGTCTAACTTGTTTTTGCAGGTATGTTGTGATGTGATATGGTCAAGACGTGATGCTATATTTTATTGTATGAGATGATCATGTTTTGTAACGAAGTTATCGGCAATGGCAGGAGCCATATGGTTGTCGCTTATTGTATGCAATGCAATCGCTACTGTAATGCTTTACTTTATCACTAAGCGGTAGAGATAGTCGTAGAAGCATAAGTTTGGCGAGACGACAACGATGCTACGATGGAGATCAAGGTGTCGCGCCGGTGACGATGGTGATCATGGTGGTGCTTTGCAAGATGGAGATCATGAAGCACAAGATGATGATGACCATATCATATCACTTATATTGATTTGCATGTGATGTTTATCCTTTTATGCATCTTATCTTGCTTTGATTGACGGTAGCATTATAAGATGATCTCTCACTAAATAATCAAGAAGTGTTCTCCCGAGTATGCACCGTTGCCAAAGTTAAATCGTGCCCGGACACCACGTGATGATCGGGTGTGATAAGCTCTCGTCCATCTACAACGGGTGCAAGCCAGTTTTGCACACGAGAATACTCGGGTTATACTTGACGAGCCTAGCATATGCAGATATGGCCTCGGAACACGGAGACCGAAAGGTCGGCGTGAATCATATAGTAGATATGATCAACATAAGATGTTCACCATTGAAAACTACTCCATTTCACGTGATGATCGGTTATGGTTTAGTTGATTTGGATCACGTGATCACTTGGATGACTAGAGATGTCTTTCTAAGTGGGAGTTCTTAAGTAATATGATTAATTGAACTTAAATTTATCATGAACTTAGTACTGATAGTATCTTGCTTGTTTATGTTTGATTGTAGATAGATGGCTCGTCTTTGTTGTTCCGTTGAATTTTAATGCGTTCCTTGAGAAAGCAAAGTTGAAAGATGATGGTAGCAATTACGGATTGGGTCCGTAACTTCGAGGATTATCCTCATTGCTGCCTGTAAGAGTTACGTCTGGATGCACCGCTAGGTGACAACTTCTTCTTGATCTAACCGACGGCGTTAAGAACGTCTGGCGAGCAAAGGCGATGACTACTCTATAGTTCGATGTGCCATGCTTTACGGCTTAGAACGGGACTTCAACGACGTTTTGAGCGTCATGGAGCATATGAGATGTTCCAGAGTTGAAGTTGATATTCCAAAGAATGCGGATTGAGAGATATGAAGTCTCCAATAAGTTCTATAGCTGCAAGATGGAGGAGAATAGTTACGTTAGTGAACATATACTCGTAATGTCCGGGTACTACAATCACTTGACACAATTGGGAGTTAATCTTCCGGATGATTGTGTCATTGATGAATTCTTCAATCACGCCACCAAGCTACAAAGGCTTCGTGATGAACTATAATATGCAAGGGTTAGTAAGGACTATGCTCGAGCTCTTCGCAATGCTAAAGGCTGCGGAGGTAGAAATCAAGAAGGAGCATCAAGTGTTGATGGTCAATAAGACCACTAGTTTCAAGAAGAAAGGCAAAGGGAAGAAGAAGGAACTTCAAGAAGAACAGCAAGCAAGTTGTTGCTCGGGAGAAGAAACCCAAGTCGGACCTAAGCCTGGCCGAGTGCTTCTACCGCAAGCGATCGACACGGAAGCGGAACTGCCCCAAGTATTTGGCGGATAAGAAGGATGGCAAGGTGAACAAAGGTATATGTGATATACATGTTATTGATGTGTACCTTACTAGAGCTCGCAGATAGCACTGGTATTTGATCTGGTTACATTGCTAATATTTGCAACTCGAAGCAGGGACTACGGATTGCGAACAACGGCAAAGGACGAGGTGACGATGCGTGGGAAATGGTTCCAAAGTCGATGTGATCGCGGTCGGCACGCTACCTCTACATCTACCTTGGGATTAGTTTTAGACCTAAATAATTGTTATTTGGTGCTGCGTTGAGCATGAACATTATATCTGGATCTTGTTTGATCGAGGCGGTTATTCATTTAAATCAAAGAATAATGGTTGTTCTATTTATATGAGTAATATCTTTTATGGTCATGCACCCTTGAGGAGTGGTCTATTTTGATGAATCTCGATAGTAGTGATACACATATTCATAATGTTGAAGCCAAAAGATCAGAGTTGATAATGATAGTGCAACTTATTTGTGGCCTTGCCGTTTAGGTCATATCGGTATAAAGCGCATGAAGAAACTCCATCTTGATGGACTTTTGGAGTCACTTGATTATGAATCACTTGGCACTTTGCGAACCGTGCCTCATGGGCAAGATGACTAGAACACCGTTCTCCGGTACTATGGAGAGAGCAACAGATTTGTTGGAAAACATACATATGGATGTATGTGGTCCGATGAATGTTGAGGCTCGTGGCGGATATCGTTATTTTCTCACCTTCACAGATGACTTAAGCAGATATGGGTATATCTACTTAATGAAACATAAGTCTGAAACGTTTGAAAAGTTCAAAGAATTTCAGAGTGAAGTTGAAAATCATCGTAACAAGAAAATTAAATTTCTACGATCGATCGTGGAGGTGAATATTTGAGTTACGAGTTTGGTCTACATTTGAAACAATGCGGAATAGTTTGCAACTCACGCCACCGGAACACCACAGCGAAATGGTGTGTCCGAACGTCGTGTCGCACTTTACTAGATATGGTGCGATCTATGATGTCTCTTCTGATTTACCGCTATCGTTTTGGGGTTATGCTCTAGAGGCGGCCGCATTCACCTTGAATAGAACACCGTCGAAATCCGTTGAGACGACACCTTATGAACTGTGGTTTAGCAAGAAACCAAAGTTGTCGTTTCTTAAAGTTTGGGGATGCGATGCTTATGTGAAAAAGCTTCAACCTGATAAGCTCGAACCCAAATCGGAGAAGTGTGTCTTCATAGGATACCCAAAGGAGACAGTTGGGTACACCTTCTATCACAGATCCGAAGGCAAAACATTTGTTGCTAAGAATGGATCCTTTCTAGAGAAGGAGTTTCTCTCGAAAGAAGTGAGTGGGAGGAAAGTGGAACTTGATGAGGTAATAGTACCTTCTCCCTTACTTGAAAGTAGTTAAATCACGAAACCGGTTTCGAGACACCTACACCAAGTAATGAGGAAGTTGATGATGTTGATCATGAAACTTCAGATCAAGTTACTGAGAACCTCGTAGATCAACCAGAGTAAGATCCGCACTGAGTGGTGCGGCAATCCTGTTCTCGGAAATCATGCTGCTAGATCATGATGAACCCACGAACTATGAAGAAGCGATGGTGAGCCCAGATTCCATAAAATGGTTTGAGGCCATGAAATCGAGATGGGATCCATGTATGAAAACAAAGTATGGACTTTGGTTGACTTGCCCGAGGGTAGGCAAGCAATAGAAAACAAGTGGATCTTCAAGAAGAAGACCGTGACGACGGTAATATTCTCGTCTATAAAGCTCGACTTATGCAAAAGGTTTTCGACAAGTTCAAGGGATTGAATACGATGAGACCTTCTCACCCGTAGCGATGCTTAAGTCCGTCCGAATCATGTTAGCAATTGCCGCATTTTATGATTATGAAATTTGGCAAATGGATGTAAAGCGCATTCTGAATGGATTTACGGAAGAAGAGTTGTATATGATGCAACGAAGGTTTTATCGATCCAAAGGGAGCTAACAAAGTGTGCAAGCTCCAGCGATCCATCTATGGACTGGTGCAAGCATCTCGGAGTTGGAATAAGCGCTTTGATAGTGTGATCAAAGCATTTGGGTTTGTACTGGACTTTGGGAGCTTTGTATTTACAAGAAAGTGAGTGGGAGCTCAGTAGCATTTACGATATTATATGTAGATGACATATTGCTGATCGGAAATGATATAGAATTCTGGATAGCATAAAGGGATACTTGAATAAGAGTTTTTCAATGAAAGACCTCGGTGAAGCCGCCTACATATTGGGCATTAAGATCTATAGAGATAGATCAAGGCGCTTAATTGGACTTTCACAAAGCACATACCTTGACAAAATTTTGAAGAAGTTCAAGATGGATCAAGCAAAGAAAGGGTTCTTGCGTGTTACAAGGTGTGAAGTTGAGTAAGACTCAATGCCCGACCACTGCAGAAGATAGAGAGAAAATGAAAGATGTTCCCTATGCTTCAGCCATAGGCTCTATCATGTATGCAATCTTGTGTACCAGACTGATGTGTGCCTTGCTATAAGCCTAGCAGGAGGTACCAAAGTAATCGAGTGGATCTTTGGACAGCGGTCAAGAACATCTGAAATACGAAAAGGACTAAGGATATGTTTCTCGTATATGGAGGTGACAAAGAGCTCATAAATAGCGGTTATGTTGATGCAAGCTTTGACACCGATCCGGACGATTCTAAATCGCAGACCGGATCGTATTTACACTAAGCGGAGGAGCTGTCGGTTAGTGCAGTTCTAAACAAAGCGTCGTGGCGGGATCTACATGTGAAGCGGAGTACATAGCAGCGGAAGCAGCTAATGAAGGAGTGCGGATGAAGGAGTTCATATCCGATCTAGGTGTCATACCTAGTGCATCGGGTCCAATGAAAATCTTCGTGACAATCTTGGAGCAATTGCCTTAGCAAAAGAATCCAGATTTCACAAGAGGACCAAGCACATCAAGAGGCGCTTCAATTCCATCAGGGACTTAGTCGGTGGGAGACATAGAGATTTGCAAGATACATACGGATCTGAATGTTGCGAGACCGTTGACTAAGCCTCTTCCACGAGCAAAACATGATCAGCACCAAGACTCCATGGGTGTTAGAATCATTACTATGTAATCTAGATTATTGACTCTAGTGCAAGTGGGAGGCTGAAGGAAATATGCCCTAGAGGCAATAATAAAGTTATTATTTATTTCCTTATTTCATGATAAATGTTTATCATTCATGCTAGAATTGTATTAACAGGAAACATGATACATGTGTGAATGCATAGACAAAACAACATGTCACTAGTATGCCTCTACTAGACTAGCTTGTTAATCAAAGATGGTTATGTTTCCTAACCATGAACAAGGAGTTGTTATTTGATTAATAAGGTCACATCATTAGTAGAATGATCGATTGACATGACCCATTCCATTAGCTTAGCACACGATCGTTTAGTATGTTGCTCTGCTTTTATCCATGACATATACATGTTCCTATAACTATGAGATTATGCAACTCCGTTTACGGAGGAACACTTTGGGTGCTACCAAGCGTCACAGCGTAAGCTGGGTGATTATAAAGGAGTACTACGGTGTCTCCAAAGGTAGATGTTGGGTTGGCGTATTTGAGATTAGGTTTTGTCACTCCGATTGTCGGAGAGGTATCTCTGGGCCCTCTCGGTAATGCACATCTGAAGCCTTGCAAGCATAACAACTAATGAGTTAGTTGTGAGATGATGTATTCGGAATGAGTAAAGAGACTTGCGTAGCGATATTGAACTAGGTATTGGATACAAGCGATCGAATCTCGAGCGAGTAACATACCGATGACAAAGGAACAACGTATGTTGTTATGCGGTCTCGACCGATAAAGATCTTCGTAGAATGTGTAGGAACCAATATGGGCATCGAGGTCCGCTATTGGTTATTGACGAGAATAGTTCTAGGTCATGTCTACATTGTTCTCGAACCGTAGGGTCCATGCACGCAAGGTTTCGATGGCGGTTATTATGAGTTTATGTATTTTGATGTACCGAAGAAGTTGAGTCCGGATGAGATCACGGACATGACGAGGAGTCTCGAAATGGTCGAGACATAAAGATTGATATATTGGAAGCCTATGTTTGGAGTTCGAATGGTTCGGGTGAAAACAGGAATTCTGAGAATCTGGGAGGTTCTGGAACCCCGGGGTAAATGGGCCTCGGTGGGCCTCGAGGGAGAAGAGGAAGGGCCGGCCGGGGGTGGCGCGCCCCCCCCCAGTCCGAATAGGACAAGGAGGCGGCGCCCCTTTCCTCTCCCCTCCCCAATCCTATTCCAACTAGGAAGGGGGAGTCCTACTCCGGTGGGAGTAGGACTCCTCGGCAGCGCCTCCTCTAGGCGGCCGGCCTCCCCCTCCCTCCTTTATATACTGAGGCAGGGGCACCCAAGGATACACAAGTATTGATCTACGGATCGTTCCTTAGCCGTGTCGGTGCCCCTCCACCATATTCCACCTCGGTCATACCGTCATGAAGCTTAAGCGAAGCCCCTGCCAGTGAAACATCAAGATCGTCCCACGCCGTCGTCTTGTGAAACTCTCCCTCGACACTCGGCTGGATCGAGTCTGAGGGGCGTCATCGAGTTATACGTGTGTCAAGAACGGGGCGTCAGATGTAACGGCCGGGATCGGTCGGATCGCGAGGAGAACGTCGACTACTTCCTCTACGTTGTGATCGCTTCCGCCGGGTCTACAAGGGTATGTAGACAACACTCTCTCTCTCGTTGCTATTCATCACCATGATCTTGCGTGTGCGTAGGAAATTTTTTGAAATTACTACGTTCCCCAACAGCCCCTTGCCCCCGTATATAAAGGAGGGAGGGAGGAGGAGGCCGGCCTAGGAGGAGGCGCGCCATAGGGAGTCCTACTCCCACCGGGAGTAGGATTCCCCCTTTCCTAGTCCAACTAGGGATCCTTCCATGTATTAGGAGTAGGAGACTAGGAAGGGAAGAGAGAAGGAAAGGAAGGAGGGGTGCGGCCCCCCCTAATAATTCGGACTAGGGCAAGGGCCTGCGGCCTGCCTAGGGCAGCCCTCTCTCTTTCCCGTATGGCCCATAAGGCCCAATACTTCTCCCGGCGAATTCCGTAACTCTCCGGTACTCGATAATTACCGAATGACTCGGAACCTTTCGAACTCCGAATATAGTCGTCAATATATCGATCTTTACGTCTCGACCATTTCGAGACTCCTCGTCATGTCCCCGATCTCATCCGGGACTCGAACTCCTTGGTACATCAAAACTCATAAACTCATAATATAAATGTCATCGAAACCTTAAGCGTGCGGACCCTACGGTTCGAGAACAATGTAGACATGACCGAGACCGTCTCGGTCAATAACCAATAGCGGGACCTGGATGCCCATATTGGTTCCTACATATTCTCGAAGATCTTTATCGGTCGACCGCATAACAACATCGTTGTTCCTTTGTCATCGGTATGTTACTTGCCCGAGATTCGATCGTCGGTATCCAATACCTAGTTCAATCTCGTTACGGCAAGTCTCTTTACTCGTTCAGTAATACATCATCTCTAACTAACTCATTAGTTGCAATGCTTGCAAGGCTTAAGTGATGTGCATTACCGAGAGGGCCCAGAGATACCTCTCAGGCATTCGGAGTGACAAATCCTAATCTCAAATACGCCAACCCAACATCGCCTTTGGAGACACCTGTAGTACTCCTTTATAATCACCCGATTACGTTGTGACGTTTGGTAGTACCCAAAGTGTTCCTCCGTAAGCGGAGTTGCATAATCTCATAGTTATAGGAACATGTATAAGTCATGGATAAAAGCGGTAGCAACATACTAAGCGATCGTGTGCTAAGCTAATGGAATGGGTCATGTCAATCAGATCATTCAACTAATGATGTGACCTTGTTAATCAAATAACAACTCCTTGTTCATGATTAGGAAACATAACCATCTTTGATTAACAAGCTAGTCAAGTAGAGGCATACTAGTGACACTCTGTTTGTCTATATATTCACACATGTATTATGTTTCCGGTTAATACAATTCTAGCATGAATAATAGACATTTATCATGAAATAAGGAAATAAATAATAACTTTATTATTGCCTCTAGGGCATATTTCCTTCAAATATGTGACATGATATGGCCATCATCATCTTGTGCTCATGATCTCCTTCACAGAAGCATCGTGATGATCTCCAATGTCACCGACGCGACACCTTGATCTCCATCGTAGCATCGTTGTCGTTTTGCCACTACGATTATCGCTACCGCTTAGTGATAAAGTAAAACAATTACATGGCGATTGCATTGCATACAATAAAGCGATAACCATATGGCTCCTACCAGTTGCCGATAACTTTGTTACAAAACATGATCATCTCATACAATAATTTATATCACATCATGCTTGACCATATCACATCACAGCAAGTCCTGCAAAAACAAGTTAGACATCCTCTACTTTGTTGTTGCAAGTTTTACGTGGCTGCTACAGGCTTCTAGCAAGAACCGTTCTTACCTAAGCACTACGACGATATGACCGAGGTGTGTAACTGTGGGGAGGGGCACCGCACATGGCTAAACAATTGTCAACTTATGTGTCTATGGGGTGCCCCCTGGCCACGTACATAAAGGAGGGAGGAGGGGGGAGCCGGCCTAGGAGGGGCGCGCCTATAGGGGGAGTCCAACTAGGATTCCCAATCCTAGTTGGAGTCCCCTTCCTTTTCCAAGAGGAGAGAGAGGGAAGGAGTAGGAGAGGAAGAAGGAAAGAGAGGGGGGCACCGCCCCCTCCCTAGTCCAATTCGGACTTGCCATGGGGGTGTGCGCGCGGCCACCCCTTGAGGCCCTTCTCTCCTTTCCCGTATGGACAATGGCTCCTAATTGTGTGTCAATAGTTCTGCTCAGGATTTTGGTCGATGACGTCCATTGACGAAGTGGTTCCGGGAGGTAGAGAGGTTGGTGGAAGACGTTGTGTAGAGTGTCGCTGAATGGGGGTTCATCCGACCGTCACTGCGGCTGGAGCTACTGCACCGGTACATGCAGATCAACAGGAAGGTGGCCAACACCTAGACCCGGTTGAGCTTCATGCATGGAGAACATGTACGTACTAACATAAACAAGATGACTGAGAGGTTCTCCGCTCTTCAGCTCAAAGTGAAGGAGGTGGATGCGTTGTTTGCCATGAAGCAGAACCACTCCTCTAACAGGTGAACTAAGTAATTTACATTGTACTATTTTTGTAGTTTATTCATGCCAAGTTCAACGGTCAGTCTGAACTTATTTCTGAAAGTAGCTTTTGAACTCTAAAATTGTGTGACTAACACTGAAGCGATATTATGTGGTAACTCCTTTTACTACTGATAATAATTATATTCTCATTGACAGAAATAATTGGTCTAATTAGAAGTTAAGCACTGGTACTTTTTTTAGTTGCTGATAAGGATTTTATTCACATTGACAATAATTACTAGCCGACTATACTTGATTCATGTGCTTTTTCTCGATGGCTTGAATATGTATGATTGTGTCATTAGGATATATCTTATGTTAAACCGGTATGCTCAGTTTTCTATCAGGACAAGATGAGGCCATTGAAGCATTTTAGAGTTCAAGCGCTACACAAGGAGGCCAACAATGCACACTAATGATAGCATCACCGCTTGAAGTGCCTAGCTTTTTGAAGACTTCAAAGTTGAGCATTTGAATACTGCAAAGCTTTTGAACCCAAGGATGTGCGGCCGGTGGTGCCAGGGAACAAGGGTGTTGTTGTCGGGGAATGTGAACGACGACACTACACAGGGAGGCCAACAATGTACATTGATGATAACATCACTGCTTGGAGTGGCTAGCTTTTTAAAGACTTCAAAGGTGAGCTTTTAAATACTTCAAAGCTTTTGAACCCAAGGTTGTGCGAGCGGCGGTGCCAGGGAACGAGGGCGGTGTTGCTGGGGAATGTGAACGGCGGCATCGGGACTCCATATGTCCTAGCAAGATGGATGGAGGTGGTCGTCATACGTCACGACATCGGGGAATGAGAATGGGCTCCATATGTCCTGGCAAGATGGATGGCAAAGTAGCTCAAGTATGCATGACGGTGAGATTTATCCGAGACTTGTACAACACTAGGAAGACGATGCATCCATTCAAATTGGGCATCACTTTTTACATGGCATTCGGTGTAACCTGCCAAATCTCTCCTGGGCATAAATGATTTTTTTAAGTATGGCACCAAATCACTCGTGACATGTTCTTGAAATGGAATTATACGACTAATTATTCAGAACATGAGTGTTAGATTTTTTAGTCTGAAAAGATGATAATGAAGGTGAGAGAAGAGAGTATGCCTACGATCCATGAACATGATGTGCAACAAGAGATGGTATGACTTCTTCAAAGAACCATCTCAATCCTTCCTTTTTCTTCATATATAGCCAACCATTGAGATTGTGGTGCTGAAGGTCGCCGGCGCTAGAGATTGGCACGGTTTAGAGGGTTGGCCGGTGGCGGAGGCGATGACTCGGGTAGGGTGCGATGAGGTAGTGCGTGACAACACTTGCTGTTAGTGGATGGTGGTGGCGAGAGGTTCCGTCGGTAGAGGTGGGTGGGTCAATAGAATGGACAAAGAAAAAGGTAGACGAAGGGAGAAAGAAGAATAGTAGTCGCAACAGGAGGTGTTGGCGGTGGAGAAAAGACAAGGGGTTAACAGTCTCAAATGCAGGGTGCGGGAGGTTGTGGGCACCAAATATGGCGGTAGGTTTTAGAGGGATGGCTGGCGTCGACGGAGGTGGTGACTCAAGCAAGGGGCGACATGTGGCAGCACTCGCCAGCTGTAGGGTAGGCGGTTCGACAGAGTGGTCAAATAAAAACGCAGTGGTGGTGGGAGGAAGAAGAAGAACCAGAGGTGGGTCGTCGCTGGCAGATAAAGGGCAGGGATTAACGGATTTCAAGGCGGGGTACGAGCCATCTCAGGTGGCGGAGGTTGAAGTGTTTAGAGGGATATCCGACACAACATGTTACAACATTTCGCTTGCACAATCCATCCCAAGCAATCATAGAAATAGAAGAAATTGGTGGAACTATGTTAGGAAGATCTATTTGGGTGGAGAGATGAGGAAGAATGTAGTTCATGACTGCCACTTTCATCGTTTATGTATTGTCGGCACAGGAACACAGAGAGTGAGGGGTGCGTGGGTGAGAGAGTGAGAGGTGTGGGTGCGATGAGAGAGTGGCTGAGGTCAGGATAAGACTTGGCAAGTAAGCTAAAAAAATTGGATAGACAACATTCCTATTGTGCAAGAATTTCATAAGCGCACCAAATAGATTTTAATTTATAACAGATTTTTAGTTGGATAATCGTGTTATATTTATACATCATCAAATTACCTTTTTAATCAATTTACGTTGCAAGTGAAATGGACTTTAATTATTACCCGATTGTGTCGTGCTATCTTTTCTCTATATGAAAAAAATTAACATGCATTATGTTTATGTAACTTCAGCAAAATATTTCAAGAACCCGTGGCAACGCACGGACATTCTACTGTTTTTTTTAAATAACATCGACTTTATTAATTAGAGATAATAGTTACATCATCTATCAAAAAAGGTATAATATTTCCCACGGGCTCCTCAATCCAGTCGCCAGTCATGGAACATTTAGCTAATCTAGCGAGCTCATGGGCTACTTTGTTCGCTTCTCTATTACAGTGCTCAAACCTAGTAACCGGAAAGTCACAAGCCAGAAAAAAACAATCCTCAAAAATTGCTGCCGCCGGTCCTGCGGAATGACCCCCGTTCTTCATCGTGTCAATTACTTCCATATTGTCAGAATTAATAATAACCCGATTGCACCCCGCCTTATGAGCCAGATATAAACCAAACCTAAGTGCCAGTGCTTCTGCTGTCAGAGCATCCAGACAACACTCAATCTTGTCGTTTCCACCTACAATGAAGTTTCCTCTATCATCCCTAATAACAACCCCCGTTGTGCCCCTTAGTTGGTCATGATCAAAAGAAGCATCCACATTCAATTTAACAAAACCCATGGGAGGTTTGCTCCATCCTTCACTCTTCCTTTTTGCCTTCGGTGAATAGGCCTTTATATAATTTGATGCTATAGCCAGAATCCCCATCGAGGTTTGTGACGCGTCTTGTACCTTTCCCTCATGAACAAACTGCCGTCTATTCCACCATAAGTACCACGCAGTAATTGCTATCAGCTCTTGTGCATTATGGGAACCTAAAAAAGCCAATTCATGTTCAGGCATAAGAAGTAATAATTCCAGGACCGCTTCTCCTGCACAATCCACCCCACAGACTTTTTTAACCACTTCCCACACCTCTTTTGCCTTCTGGCACAGAAACAACACATGTTTAGTATCCTCTGGTCCATTCGGACATGCCGGGCAGATGGGCGAAGTTTTTATATGTCTACTCGCGAGCGTCACACGACACGGTAAAGTCCCGTGAAGTGTACGCCATACAAAAATCTTGACTTTTGCCGAACAAGCTAATTTTCATATCTTTCCTCAAATAGGGTTGGCCTTACTTCTATCCATGCCATTTGCGTACTCCAATTTTCTCCCATGTTGTTTATGCCATTCTTCCAAATAAGTTGATCGTACATTGAATAGGCCGTTCTTTGTGTAGCTCCAAGCAATAAAATCCTGCATATTATTCATTGGTAGAGGAATTTTCAGAACTCTTTGAGCATCAACTGGCAACAGAGTTTGTCTCACCAACTCCTCATCCCAACAATTCATCACTGGATCAAAAGGTTTGAAACTTTCATCAGAATATTCCCTCTTCTAGGTGTAATGATTCTCCTATTCGCACAATTGGGGATCCATGCATCTCTCCATATATATCAATATTTTCTTCATCACTTGAGAGATTCCACTCCCGCCATAATACTTTGCCAAATACAAGAGGAACCCTTTTTCAAACTTGTACTTCCTCCATTTCAAAATAGATGACCCAACTTTGTAAAAAAAAAGCCACATGTCTTATGTCTTGGTGCTAGACAAGAAACACCACACAAAACCCCCATTATCCAGGGCGGCGGCCCGGTCGGTACGAACGCGGAACGCCGGCGGCGCCATGCCGGCGGCGGCGCCTGCGCCCAACGCCAGCGGAATCAGTAAGACTCTCTCTCCTCTGCTCCCGTGTCCAGTTGCTACAGGTTGCTGGTTCCCCACCCTAGTTCTGAGTTTTGGTGCGCTTCACCGCTTCAGGGCCTGTGAAATGCGAGGCCTTCAAGAGCTGGCTGCAGGAGTACGCGCAGAAACTCGGCGTCGCGGCTCCGGAGTATCACACCCTCAAGGAGGGGCCCTGCCACGAGCCCATCTTCAAGTCCGCGGTTGTGATCGACGGCGCCAAGTTCGACTCACTGCCCGGATTTTTCACCCGGAAGGCCGCAGAGCAGTCGGCTGCTGAAATCGCCCTCATGGAAATTGTCGAGTCCATCCCAACCATTGGGAGAATCCCAGCAGCTGTAAGTTACTATCTGATTTGACTCGTCCCTTCGTTCAGCCAAGAACCGTTTCTATAATACGTACTCCCTTCGTTTCAAAATAGATGACCCAACTTTATACTAACTTATGTAGAGGCAAGAATGTGGAATTTTATGGATGGCCATGACCTGCATTCTTTATCCTCTGTGCTTGGGAAGAAGCTGATCGCCCCAAATATGTAGTTGAATCATACTCTTATGCTGCTTCCTACATTACTCAGTCTTCCTGAAATTTTATGTATGTTACCCTGCAAAATTGTTTTTGGCGGTTCTGCCTGTAATAATGCGAAAACATAGAAATCTGCTTCGTGGTCCTGGCACCGCTGTTTATACTTCGTACAATATTTAGGGGCTTCCTGAAATTATGGAAGTTAAGCCCTGTAAAATTGTTTTCAGTTATTCTGCCTGTAATAATGTGAAAATATCAGAAATCTTTTTCGGAAGGTGAAGTTTCCGTGCAATGCGTTACATGAACGCTGATAGCATCTTTGCTCCTTGGTGTTATCAGCTTTTGAGTAATGTCTGCTAATTTGACCATAATGTTGCATGTGGATATGTAAGCTTCCACTCCGATGTGGCTTTGCCCAAGTCTGACATCATTCTACTCTCTATTGGCTTGTATTTATTCAAGCCCCTGGTTCTTTAATTGCAGACGCATACCTCACAGCACATGTTATCGTGGAATATGCTTAGTTCACAAGTATTAGAATGACTTAATTAAAATACTCCCTCCGTAAAGAAATATAAGAGCGTTTAGATAACTAAAGTAGTGATCTAAATGCTCTTATATTTCCTTACAGAGGGAGTAGCATTCTAATCCACACTTGTTACTACGGTTTTCAGCTAGAAACCAGCCTCTGTAAGAATCTTCTTCAGGAGTATGCTCAGAAGATGAATTACACTCCATCTTATAGCTTGACCAGACAAGCTTCAGGGATAGCTCCTTTTACATGCACCGTAGCGATTGGTGGTATACAATACATTGGTCCTGCAGCCAGGTCAAAGAAAGAGGCAGAGATAAAAGGAGCCCGAACTGCTCTTCTTGCAATACAAGGTATCTCGTATTCCTCTTTTAGATGTACGTTCTTGTAAAATTGCATCGATTTCTTCCTCCTGTGTGCTGGGCTGGACACTGATCATGCACGGGCTCTGTTTTGTGCAGGTCAACTAGAGGGTCGGGGAAGTGGTGCCACAAAGCATATTGTAGTTCCTGGCAAAAGGCAAGTTAAGGAGACAGCAAAAAAGCCAATTGAAATCCCAAAACCACTTGAGGTGAAGAAAGGCAGTTTCAGGAAGAAATGGAACAAGAGGAAGTTCATGAAAAGGAATCGCCAAGCAGTTGATGTGGAAAAGAATGAAGGAAAAATGGCTGGAGATGTCATTAACCCAGTGTCCCGATGCATCCAACAATCAACACAGGAGCCATCCAGCGACACTATAATGCTGAAAGATGATGAGGAAGCTAGACGAGTAGTACAGGAGCCAGGCTGCGACGCTGTAATGCTGCAACCTAGTAAGGAAGCTAGAAGGGCAGAACAGGAGTCAGGCATTGCAGTGCTGAAACCTGATGAGTTAGATAAAATAGTAGAACATGTGAAAGGCAGTGACATTGTGATGCTGCCACCTGATCACGAAACTAGAAGAGTAAAACATGTGCCAGGCAGTGACACTGCAATGCTTCAACGTAATAACGAAGCTAGAAGCGTAGAACAGGAGCCGCCAAGAGATTCTGGAATGGCGCGATCTAATAAGGAAGCTGGATGCATAAACCAGGAGCAACTCGGTGAGACTGCAATGCCTCACAATGTCAGGAAAGCTAGAACCATGAAGCATGATTCACAGCACCGGTGCAGCCTAATGTAGATGCTGCAGACCTGAAGGTGGACCCACCGAGCAACGGTGCAAACAAACCAGGACCTTGAGACATAATCATTTTGTGGATATGGCAGGAATGGGTTGAGATCATATTCATCCAACTCTTCGACCACAGAACGAATCGGTAGCCTTGGAATGTTTAATGTGTTGATCTTGAAAGAAGCGGAACCTGAATATGTATAGGTGGCTGTGCAGCTAGTGTGGAGCGATGCAATTTGCACATATGTGTAGTGAGGATTAGTAGTCCTGCCAGCTAGTTTTTCTTTTTTCGTTTTGGCCTAGAATTTTTAAGAGATTACCAAGAAAAGAAACTGAGGCTTGTGATGCATGCATGTCTCTTCGTTCTGATGTCATCACCAGATTATTGTTAATGCAGTTCAGTGGTAGTCATTCTTGGCACTGATAGATTCTATCTGGACTTTTTGGTGAAAGCAGCCAAGAGATTGTTGGATTTGGGACCCTGCATGCAACTTGAAAAGATTTGCCATTTTCATTGATTAGAAAGAAGGTTTAGGAGTCTTGGCCATAGGCCGAATTAGAAAGCATTACTCTCGCGGCATACATAAACATACTGCACATTTAGTTTGCAGCATGGTGATGCTGATCAAGATCCACCCTAGTTACCAAAATATTCACACCTTTCCGACCATTAGTTCGAGACATGGATGGATCATGGATGGAGCATTAGTAGACCTGAATGCCACCATTGCGCTGCTCTCTTCGCCAGTCCCACGGCTTCTCAGGGTTGAGTGAGGCAAAGAGCCCTCGCTGTGCAGCTCTTGCCTCTCTTTCCCACTGCACCATCCATCACAGAGCAAGTCAAAAAATCAGCAGGCATAACCATGTAAGGTGAGGGCACCATATCTCTTTCTAATATTTTTTTCTTACTTTTGCAAACTCTGGGCGCTTGTCGTAGGTCGTAAAATGCCATGCGTGACCATTCTTCAGCATTTTCTCCTGAAGGACCCAGACACATACACACACAGTCAATTTCATCAGAACTAAAGCAATTAAATTGGTTGAAGGCATGTATTTGTGCTTGTTTCACCTGGACGAACACACCATTGCAATAGACATCACCAACATAGCGATCAAACTGGTCCTGCCCATACACATGAATTGTGGTTCTTTTCCCACCAATGAGCTTCACCAAAGCACTCTTTGATTCCTTTCCATATGTCATCTTAAGTTCTGGTGCGTCAATTCCCCTTTTAACTCATGAAAGATCATACACTTCACATAAGTATTTCGATTGTTTTATTTGTGGAATATAATGTATAATCTTGAGCAACAAATACCTCATTCTGATTCGGTATTTCCTTGCTAGGATCTCTTCGTCTGAACAGACGATTATCCTGTTCATAAAAAATATTAGTACTAAGTTATGCTTTCATGCCATTCCAAAGTAAAACAAGTGAATGCGCGTTCACATGATTAGATCAAAGCAAGCGCCAAATAAAACTTACACAAGCCTGTTGTGTTCCAGACTATTGGCACACAAGTGCCAATTGAATGATCACAGGAAGGTTTTAAAATATTATACAATAAATATGTTTCTTCTTATTTTCAGTGACTGCACTAATTTTTTTGTAGTAGTAAAATAGGTATCCGTGCTGTTTTACAACAGAAAAACTTCAAATAATGTAGTAAAACCATTCTAGTATTAGTTTGAATGGACAAAGTGAATTCAGAATGTGTCTTAGTTCAAACAAAAAAAAAGTATTTTTAATACTTTTGGAATCCAGTATAAGTGAATCTAAATATTGAAAAGGAAAACATGGTGTGTTCATTTATGAAAAAAATACTTTTGGAGTATGATATTAAGAACGGAAATCTTTAATGGTTCAGTTTTAATACTTGTATCCAGCTTCTTTAAGGCTACTTTGAAGTGCATCGGCACTCTTGTAATCCCTACGATTGCGTGCTTCAGTCCTCGCAATCACCATCTCATGTACTTCTATAGGAACATTCCCAGACTCCCTCGGATCGGTTGTGGCAACATAAGCGGTAAAGCCATCGCCATCTCCAATGTTTTGGTTATTAACCTGAGAACAGCAGTGAGACAGTGAC
Organism: Aegilops speltoides; assembly: GCA_021437245.1. Lineage (NCBI taxonomy): Eukaryota > Viridiplantae > Streptophyta > Magnoliopsida > Poales > Poaceae > Aegilops > Aegilops speltoides. The sequence goes on from CM038144.1 coordinate 130,175,740, forward strand.
CTGTGAGAATACTTTTATGCTGACTGGCATAACCAGTCTTTCAATACTTTTATGCTGGTGATAAGCCTATTTCAGAATAAATGATCACATCTGACCGGCAAAGTGTTCAAGACAAACTGCACGCCCTCTGGCAGTGAGGATGGACGGTGGTTTGAGGATGCTGCAGGTAGTGATGGGATGGGGAAGTTGTAGAACTCCAGGATACCCTGAGGAAAAAAATGTTTCTGGAGGACTGAGTTAAACATATATAGTCACGTGTAACAACCAAATATTAATGCGAACCTCAGTGGGTTTCCTGGGTTTATGGTTTTGGTTCCTATAAGGAAAAAAAACTAGTAGTACTAGTATAAAAACTTAAACCTTAAATTTTAACATGTTTTGCAAACTTGCGCTTACAGACTCCACAGTCCAAACATACAAGTCCGTATTAGTCAGTGCATTATTCCTATGCTCACCTGAACTATGTAGGATCTAAAAAAAGGAAGAAACAAGTTACCTCCAAATCAGCTCTCTGGATCCAGTTTAGGGCTGATACAACTAGTTGTGCAGCCTCTTCCGGTGTTCTCGGTGGGGTTCTGGCATTCTTATATGCCTCCAACATATTCTGGTACCTGTTCTCGTGCAGATTAAAAGATTGCATTAGTTCTATTCAGTGGATATCCAAGTTAGTACCACTATTCTAACTGTTTCTAATAGGTTCTGGTAGTTACTACTACCCTTCTTGCTCTCCTCTACATTTTTTCAATGCCTCCTTATTCTAATTCTTCTTTGTGGCAAACTATCACTTATTGACAGTGTTCTCCGTACGGCGTACCTTATAAGGACAAAGTAAGAACAACTTTATAAAATTATCAGTGAATAAAAAGGACAAAATGAAGTTTGCATGTCCCCTTCCACTTATCTAATCATAATTTATCAACAATTCGTCCTCAGTCGTCTGAGTAATCTCACAAAACTACACCCATATAAAGGGGAAAATAAGTCACTCCCTCCTATTCATATTAATTGTCGCTGATTTAATAAGAAACTTTTGGATTTCTCAATGCTGAAAACTGGGTAGACCTCACCAAGACACCAATCTGTTTATAATTTTTTCTGCTTTGTCTATCTCATGATTACAAATCACATGTGTAGATAGGTATGGATCACCCTATATTTGTAAGAAAAGTCAAAAAGGCATTTGGTAGGTCCTATGAAGCAATTTATTTTCATTCTGAGAACGACCCAGCTTAAAATCCAAGTCAGTGCGTGTCCTTCTGATTTTGTTAACAGCCATAGGCCTTAAATATATACCAGCCTAGAGGAACCAGACAAACTTTGCTATCAATAACTCGATGGACAAGAGGTATAGCAAATGTATTAATAATTGAGGGAAAATACTAGCAAGAGGGCCTTTTGGAGGTGCTGCGTACCATTTAATCTGTGCTTTCTTGGACGCCGTAACATGCTGCCTGAGCCCTTCAGGAACCTAATAATATGACAAACAAAATAGTCTTCACACATGTCGCGTCATAGGAAACAAGTGGCATAAATTGGAGCAAAAGAGATGATTAAACTTGTCGTATGTGTTATCAGTTGTGAAGCATCTGCAAGTTTTCATGCAAATGCTAGTTGCCGCAATGTGGCATGCTTAAATTTCGATATTATTAATGAACATGTTCATCCAAAAGTTGGACACAAAATAAGTTGGTTTGTGAAATTTGTATGAAGTGGGTAAACCACATAGAAAAGGTTGCCATTATGGCTTTAGCCTTTGATTTTCTAGGAGTGCAGATGTTTATCTTCATCCCATTTCTATGAAGGAAGAAGCTTCAAATCGTACTAGAAAACTAGACATAAAAGGTGATGTAACCTACCTCTATGATTCTCATCCCAATTTACACATGCACAGAAAAAGCACGCACGCCAATGAAAAGAAAAGAAATGTATCCTCATCGTTATGAATCTGCATAATCTGTGACCATTGCATGAAGACTTGTAATACAGTAAAGTTCAAGCTGAAAGCTGAAAGTGAAACACATAGTACTGTACTTCAGTGGCGAAGGAGACTTAATCTGACTTGACAAGGCATTTGCATGAACAAGATGAACACGGAGAGTGGTGGGTAGGGTTCCAGTTACCATGGACGCGCTCTCAAAGTTGAGGAGGTCGTGCGCCAGGGAGGCGACGCCATGGCCATCAGCTTGCTGCTGCTGCTGGGGGTAGTGGGGCCTGGAGCCTGGACGGTAGTAGGGGTAGTGGTCTTCTTCTTCTTCGTCTCCCCTGAAGCACTTCAGGATGTTCCCCATGGATTCCTCCTCCTCCTTCTTCTAGCTCTTCTACTTCTAGCTCTAGCTCTCTGCTGCTTCTCTTCTCTCTGAACTGTGAAGTGTGATGATGGCAGAGAGAGAGAGATTCTAGCCCATGGAGCGTAGCGAAGAGTAAAGGAAGGAAAAGAGTGAAGTGTGATGTGATGTGACGGTGGGGTCTGCCCAACCCGCTCGCTGCTGGAAAAGAAAAAACAGAGGAGAGTAGACTAGACTTGCAGCAGGAGACCAGACCTTCGTTTAGAGAGCCAATAAATAAACAAGAACAAAACATTGACTTGGGTTTACCGGTTGAATAAAAACCAGTACCGGTTTCATTGCTTTTTAGATATTCCCCATGCTAAAGAAATTATCAAAATTTCGGGTCTCTTTGATTCAAAGGATTTTCATGGGATTTTTGAAGGATTAGAATCCTTAGGAATTTTTCCTACGGTCTTCGTTTGATTCGCAGGATTGAATCCTATAGGATTTTTTCCTAAGGATTCATTTGTACTACATTTCACAGGAATTCTAACATCCACTCCAACCTCTTGGAAGAAATCCTTTGTTTTTCCCGTGACACAATCAAACAAACACAAATCCCATAGGGATCTAATGGACATGCCATTCCGATCCTACATTTTCCCTATTCCGGTGCTTTTGCAATCTATGAATCAAAGAGGCCCTTCTTTTTGCCAAGATTTCCAAATATTCCCTCAAAAAGGTTCCATCCCGTCATACGGAAATTCTCCATGTTTGCTCTTGCTCACGATTTTAGAGGATTTGGAATTATCAAATTTGATGTTTTTCGCCTTCTTTTCCATCAATGCTTCTACACCTTGGACCCAAAACAATGAAGTTTTTCTTTGCTTTTGCGGTGACCAGAACAATAAAGTTGAACTGTAAAGCAAATCGGGATACGCGGAGCTCAATTTGACAGCAAAACAAAAGCAAAAATTGTCTTTTGGGTAAATAGAGTATGCCAAATCATCAGCAACGATCGCTTTCGAGTTTTGAGAGGCATGGCAGGTTCACTTCCTTGTCATGAATCATGATCCAACTCAGGTCCGCCCCTAGAGAAAAAAGGTCCTCAAAATAAACCAAGCTCAGCATTTGCATGAATTATTTCCCGCCTATCACCTCTCTATCTAATAACCGCTCTATAAAATCAATTTTACAAACTCTAAAAAAAGATAAATATAAAGCACATGGTAAACATGAATGACTGATAAATTATCACTTTTAAGTTAACACATCGATGTAATGTTGAGGGGATTAAATACAGGCCTTCCAAATTATTCCCTAGCAAACCATGTTCCCTTCTTCAGGTCCCCCAATTGCTAAGTCAAAGTTTGTGCTTGAGTTCATCATGCTTTCTTGGTCTTGGGCTTAGGGGCCGGTGGCGGGAACACGGCCCTGAAGGTCCACGCAGCGAGAATGGCACCGATGAAGGGGCATATCCAGTACACGTACAGCTGCTCCCAGGTGTTGTGCAGATTGTTAACATACGCCCAACCAAAGGCCTGTACATGGTAGTTCGATGGAATCAGTTAACAAGAAACCATGTGAAGAATCAGAAGACAAGGATTTCCATGCTATTCCAAGTGAGCATCAACTTAACTGATCACATCAGATTATATATACTCCGTCCGTTCGGAATTACTCGTCCAAGAAATGAATGTATCTAGATGTATTTTAGTCGTAGATACATCCATTTTTATCCATTTTTGTGACAAGTAATTCCGAACGGAGGAAGTATTAGTCTGTTAGATGAGCAATGGCATATAGCAGCATAAATATATTTCAGTACTAAAGCATCGTCCAGTCCACTGTTACGATCTGACATCTGCCAAGTCCTGGAGGTGCATAAGATAACTTTTCCCTGAGTAACAAACTGAAAGAAGCACACAATAGCGAACTTCCCCATGGCATCATAAAGACTTGTTCCTGTTACCAGTAAAAAGCAATCCAGTGAACATTAACTACTGAACATTTCTCTTCTACTCCCTCCGTCCCATAATATAAGAGCGAGGGAGTAACATGGAAATGACGACTTGCTTCAAACGAGTCTCAAGAGTATCACTAGTGACGTGTCCAGTGTGTTCATTCCATGAATGGGGTCAAAAATAAATAAAAATTCATTGATCGTTTTAGGTCTACAAACGAGTCTTCAGAATATCACTAGTGATGTATCCAGTGGATGTTCCTTGCATATTTGTCTCATTTACCCCTCCCTAAATTTCCAACACTATATAACTGTATTATCATTTCCAACCCCCATCCAGTTATTTATGGCTCGGTAATGTACAGATTACTAGATTACAGTTGTCTACAAAGCATCCAAGTTGGTTAACTGGAAGGGCCTAGTGTTTGCATGATCGTGTTCCCAATAAGCAGAATAATTATGCGTTCAGAACTATATAGGATTTGACATGCCAAAATGGAGACATTTGCTTCACTAAACCAGTCAGTAGCCCGTCAATATATTCGAATTGAGCTCAGTTCAGTATCCGGGGTTGCAGTTCCATGGATAAGATTGGCAGTCAAATGAAAGGAAAGAAAAAAGGAGCAAGTGAGTGAGAGTAGCGTACGTTGGCAGGGTTCATGGAGGGGCCGGTGTACGCGGCGCCGGTGAGGACGAGGCTGACGGTGGAGACGGAGAGCATCGCTGTCTTGACGATGGGGTTGCGGGGTCCCTTGACGATGATGCAGAGGACGGCAAAGGTGATGACGAAGGTGAGCACCCCTTCAGCGACGGCGCCGGTGTGGGGATCCACCTTGAGCGAGGGTCCGCCGAGCATGTGCTTGTACTGCTCCGGCATCAGCTCGGAGATGGCCAGAGCTCCGCCCACGGCTCCGGCGGCCTAGCAAGACAGATTCAGATTCGCGGTGCTGATTGGTCTGATTTAGTTTGGCGAGGGAGGAAGAAGTGTGAAAATCAGTGACTGACCTGCGCTGGTAGGCGGAGCGCGATGGAGAATAGCGAGGGGCTGGTGAGGCCCGCGGCGTAGAAGGCGGCGACGCCGGTGGGGTTGAAGCTGGCGCCGCCGAGGGCGTCGCAGAGGAGGTTGAAGGCGAAGAGGAGGAGGGCGAGGATGGAGACGGTGACGAGGAGGGCGTAGTGGATCCCCTCGTGCAGGCTGAGGTAGGTGGTGACGGCGGCCGTGGAGGCGCCGAGCGTGGAGACGCAGAGCACCCAGAGGAAGGTCACGACGCCGTCCGCCGCCGCCTCCCGCAAAGCCGTTCCCATCGCCATCGGAGCGTTCCTTCCGTGCTTGCTTCCCTCACTCCGTCGTCGCTGCTGGCAGTGATTGGTGGTGGGTTGGGGTGGATGTATGTATGGGTCTGGCTTGGCACACAGCACAAGAGAAAGATGAAAAAGAAGAGAAGAAGATTGGAGGGAGGGAGCACGCCCTCCGTCCCTCTCGCCTAACAACCCAACGCCAACAGAACACCGACGATACTGCTATGATATCCTATTGAAAACCTGGATGCTTGCGAAATTCAGAAGGAGATCTTGACATATCCACTTAGAATCGTATACCAGACGCTAGGAAACCGGACTACTCTTGTTTACTTGCGGCTAATAACTCGCGGTCACCCATGCGCGGTTGGATTACGATCAACTTCGGATGTCTCTATCCTCAAAAGCAAAAAATAAATAAAAAAAAATGTCTTTTTGCGTGGAAATTCAGAGAGCTTTATTGAGTAAACGCATTATTGGAACAATCAGCCAGAAGGCTGGACACCAAGAAGCTAGGGGTCTCGTCAAGCCAACTATCGGTCACGTTAAGTGTACAAGCACGCTTTGCACACAAGTGAGCCCGGAGATTAGCTGACCTGTTTACATGTTGAATAACAAAAGATGGAAATTGAACACTAAGCTCTCCAATCTCTAAAAGTAAAGGAGCCACAATCGAACGAGAATTGTGGCGAGTGGTCCAGAGTGTCACCAACTCCAAGCAGTCGACTTCCATTATCACGTGCGAGAATCCACGAAGAGACGCGAACCGAACTCCATCTCGCAGAGAAAGTCCTTCCATGATCAAGGGATTCGAGATCCCCACATATGGCTTACACCAGGCACCGAGTAGAGTCGAAGAAGAACGAGCAATGCCTCCCGTTCCTCCCCTGCCATCAGCCAGATTGAGAGCTCCATCGGTTGTGATCTTTACAAAACCATCATCAGGAGGCCGCCACCCGAAGCCCGGCAAGACCAGCGTGTCCTTGCGCGGCAAGCGAAGGAGTGCGGTGGCTTCCTTAGTAGCTCGTATCGTCGTTGTAGGATCCCTTCCTTCATCACCGTGCTTGATACGATTCCTTGAGTGCCAGATAGACCACATAATAGTGGTGACCTTTGCACGATCATCATCAGTAAAATGCGGGTCACATAAGATGTCGCGATCCCACGAGTCCGGATGTAGACGAGGAAGCCGGAGTCCGAACCATGCACACGCCTCCTCCCAGAAGCGTTTAGCATGCGAGCAATGAATCAATGCATGTTCCAGATCCTCATCCATAGCTAGACATACTTTGCATCTACGAATTTCTGCAATGTGTCGATAGTTGAGAGTAGCTTCATATGGAAGAATCCCACGAGGAACTCTCCACCAAAACACTCTCACTTTTGGGATAACATTCAATTTTCACAAGGCTTTCCACATCTGTTGATCATCATTTGAGGTATTCGTAGCCGTCCCTTCATCTAGAGCGAAACGCTCGTTCTGATTCATAAGAGCACGGTACGCCGACTTCACAGTGTAGTTGCCTGTTCTTTCGAATGCCCAAGCAAGATAGTCATAACCTCCCCCTTGCCGAATAGGAATATTAAGAATGGCCTCAGCATCCGGGGCAATGAAAGTCTCCCTAACCACCTCATGTTTCCAAGACCAGTTTGATGTATCAATGAGGTCTGCCACCCTCTGAATAGCAGTGTTCTGTGGCCTGAATATAGGTGACATGGATATGGTGCCTGGAATCCATTTATCAGTCCAGACGTCGATAGTGCTACCATCTCCAACACGGGAGATCAAGCCACATCGTAGGGCTTCTCTTCTTGCTATAATAGCCTTCCAAGTGGCCGAAGCCGACTTTGGTACAGCAGCGTGCATAAAATCAGTGTCAGGAAAATAATGCCCCTTCAAAAATCTTGCACAGAGGGAATTAGGATTTGTTAGAAATCGCCAACGATGCTTCCCCAACAAGGCAAGATTAAACAGATGCGGGTCTCTGAAACCCATCCCACCTTTACACTTGGACGTTGAAAGTTCCTTCCAAGACACCCAATGCATTGATCGTTTGTCAAGCGAACTACTCCAGAAAAATTTCGCCATTGGAGACGTCAAACTCTTGCAAACTTTCTTTGTTAACAAAATGGTACTCATTGGGTAGGTGGGGATAGCTTGAACCACTGATTTCAACAAAGTCTCGCGGCCTGCACAAGCTAGTAACTTCTCCGACCATCCCTGCATTCTCGCCCGGGCTCTCTCACTGATGTGCTGGAAGGTCCCGCTTGTGATCCGATCCACAATAGTAGGGAGACCCAGATATTTCTCATTAAAAGCCTCAACCTAGATGTTCAAGGTTGTCTTCAAAATTTGCCTCAAATCTGTGGGTGTATTTGTACTGAAATAAATAGAACTTTTTTCCCTATTGATGCACTGGCCCGAGGCCTCTCCATAAATCCTCAAGATGTCATTTAACCGGAGCGCACTCGGATTACTTGCATTGATGAAGATGAGGCTATCATCTGCAAAAAGCAAATGGGTTACCCATGGTGATCTATAGCTCACCTGCAGTCCCCTGCCAATGGTTCCACCATTGTAATACTTCAACAATGAGGACAAGCCTTCGGCACATAGCAAGAATAGATATGGAGACACTGGATCTCCTTGCCGAAACCCTCTGGTAGGTGTAAAATATGGAAGTAGCTCCCCATTGATTCTTACTGAAAACCGAACAGAGGAAACAGACTTCATAATCAATCTGACAAAGCCCATACTGAAATCCAAACGTGACAATACTACTTCGAGATAATGCCACTCGACACGGTCGTAGGCTTTCATCATATCAAGCTTAACCGCGCAAGAAAAGTTATTTCCCTTCTTCCTCCTTTTCATCGTGTGGATACTTTCATATGCAACAAGTACATTGTCTGTAATGAGTCGTCCGGGAACGAACGCACTTTGCTCCTCGCTAATGATTATATCCATCATGCTGCGCAACCGATTCGTTATAGCCTTCGCTGCAACCTTATATAGCACTGGGCACAACGCTATGGGACGATATTGTGTGATTGATTGGGGGTGGCGTACCTTTGATATTAGTGTGATGGAAGTGTCATTTAGACCCGTAGGTAATTCCCCTCCATTAAGGAAATCCAAAACAGCCAAGGTCACCTCATTGCCTAGTAAATCCCAGTGGCGCTGGTAAAACCCTGCTGTAAAACCATCCCCATCGGGAGCTTTTGAAGGCGCCATCTGAGACAATGCCACCTAGATCTCCTCTCCCGTGTATGGTTTGTTCAACTCATCGTTCATGGCTGGGGTGACTCTCTCCGGTACATGTGATAATAGGTAGCTGGAGTCACCAATACCCTGGGAACAATACAAATTTTGATAAAAAGTTTGCACCTCTTCTTTGTCCTCACTTTCATTGGCACAAGTGGAGCCATCAGCACGTCTCAATCCTGATATTCTGTTCATTCGTTTGCGTTGAGCTGCTTGAGCTTGAAAGTAGGAAGTATTTCGGTCTCCGTCTCAGAGCCATGGGACTCGAGAACGTTGCCGAAGCCAGATTTCCTGGTGTAATGCCTCCTTCAACTTCTTAACAACAGACTTCTCCTCCTCCGTCGGACCGGTGCCAATTGACCGGCAGCGAAGGCGATCCAGCCTCTTCTGGAGCTGTCTGACATAGCGTCGATGCCGAACTCCTGGATCCCGGGGTTCTAACGTAACTGCAGGTGCTCAAGACGGACGCTTCATACTCGAGCCCGGTGTACGATGTATGCCCCGCCAAGTATCACAAACCAAGCGGTCATAATCTGCATGAGTCTGCCAAATGTTTTTGTATCTAAACTGCTTCTTTTTTAGTGTAGACGCTCGCAAGCTCTCTTTAATCTCTGCGAACACAAAGCAATGATCAGACTCCACTGAGGGAATATGCCTGACACGTATATGCTGAAAGATCTGCTTGAAAGCTTCATTAGCAAAAGCTCGATCCAATCTGGCTTTGCCATTCGATTCTCCAGCTTGATGATTGTCCCAGGTATAAGCCGTACCAGACCAGCCTAGATCTTGGAAAGAGATCTCATCTATGACCTCCCTGAACGCACACATCTGATTTTCAGACCTCGCTGATCTACTAAAGTGTTCATAGGAGTACAGAGTTTCATTATAATCCCCCATGCTCAACCAAGCTGCATGTGGTAATGAATGAAGTGTACGCAAGAACCGCCAGCAATGATGCCTATCTTCTGCTCGCGGAGCTCCGTAAAAACCAGTGAAACGCCAAGTCAAATCTTGATTATTGCACTGGACAACCACATCAATATGACTTTGGCTATAGTTCTTTAAATTGACTGTTACATCTCGAGACCAAAAAAGACCAATGCCGCCACTAAGGCTGGCACTGTCTACAGCAAAACATCCACTAAAACCTAGCGTATGCTTCAAATCCTCAACTCTTTTTGCTTTAATTTTTGTTTGGGTTTCCCAAGCCCCCGGCAGTTCCAGCTCAGGCAGCTCATTGATCCCGGCAGGACCACGGTGCGGTCTCTGCCGAATTTTCTGGAGTGGGTTTCTTCTTCTTCAGTTCACGAAACAGTCCATCGCCCTCAGTGTCATTGCTAGCTGAGGTTGTATCATCTCTAGTTAAGCTTGTTCCCTCACCATCAGCACATGTTCTTCCATCAGTAAGAAGAAAGGCCTTTGCCACAGGCCTATAAACCTGTGTGGGAGCCTCTTTGCATTTTGGCGGTTGCTTGCTCTTATGCGGAGAAACCACTTCCTCTCCCGAATCCTTATTGGTGCTAGAGTTTTTGGTGGTCGCCTTGCTATGGGCACCTGATTTTGGATCCCTTGAAGAGTTTTCATTGGACGCTTGCTTCTTGAATTCATCCGGTGCACGAAGCGAAGGGCCAAACTGCAGGTCCCCGTTCTCATCGCGTGAACCCGGGGTTGGGCAGTACAGGTCTGAGTGCCCCAATCTACCACAGGAGAAGCAGAAGTAGGGCAGTTGTTCATACTGGATATCATACAAATCAACCTTCTTTCTCCTAGCAGAGTCTATCAGTATCCATCTTCTGATATGTTTTGCTACATCAATGGAAACCCTAGCACGCAGATATCCTCCATTGTAACTTTACCATCTGCGCATTCTTATCCATCTGCTAGGCTATTGGCTTCCGCCATGCCTCATCCCTCAAATTGTAGGGTAAGTTTATGACCCTAGCCCAAACTTGCAGCCGATCAAACTTAACTTCATCCGGCCTCATACACTCATCAAACTCGGCTAGAACCACAACATTCTTGTTTATATGCCATGGTGATCCACCCCATACTCGGTCCCTATCTTGCTGATTTTCAGACTCAGCTACGAAGACGTTGATTCCTACAGATCGGAATCGCAGACCACGCGGGTTCCCCCGCACCGGCCAAAGGGCGTTGGTGATTGTCTGGATGTGAAACTGGTTCCTGTGCAGTATCTTCCCCGCCAGCAGCCACTTCGCCGGACCTCCATCGACCCGATCGTCAAGAACTAGAGAAGTTGCCTTTTCTTCAGAGATATCAAGCTTTCCTAGGGCTTCCTCCAGCTTCTTCCTCACATCAGCGCCCACCTCGGGATCGCTCCCCGCGGCGCCCTGGCCCGCCATCTGCGATGCCTTCCCTTGTTCTCTTCTCTCTTTGCACCGGCGATGAATCCCCGGGCGGAATCCTGATTTCACTCCGAAACCCTAATCGCCTTGGGCGCCGCTAGAGCCTTTAGGGTTTGGGGGAAAAATAACTTCTTCCAAGCCTTTGGATGTCTCCAAAATTCAAAAGATATTGAGGACGGACTATTATACGGTACGTACTTTATTAGAAACTAGCAAAAGAGCCTATGCGTTGCAACGAAAGAGAACATAACATACACTCTTAACCCAATAATCATGACTCAAAACCCTAATAGGTCAACGCCCTTTATTTTCACATGGCATCACATCTGTGTTGCCGACTATAGCCTCAGTGCTCACACAACCAAAATGCGTTTGAATGTGGTCAGTCCTAAGGCGTCTCTTTCTCGCGTGCGCATGCACACTCGCTTAGAATAAGATGAGAAACATGTTGTTTTCCCCACAAGGTTTTTCAGAGGTGTGCATGCGTGGTTATCGATGTTTTTTCTCTCTCAATCTGGTCTTAATGGGTGTTTATTTGCAATTGGATCTCCACTGGTATGAAGAAAAACAGATTGTGCACTATATATTAAGTTTTCACTAAAAACAATATTTTACAAATATTTAACAGCTAAAAATAACATCATATTTAGATACTACACATTTTTCTTACAAAATTTCATATATAACATGTTAGAAACGGAGTGATGGTTTAAAAGATATGTATAATGTTGTTTTAGATAAATTGCGGATTGATTAATCGAAAAGTCATGGGGTTTTCTGTGAAAACAACAAAATGATTCAGCTGACTTAAATACATATTGTGAGCTGATTAGTATAAAAGGCAGGGGCTTTTGTGTAAAATGCGAAAAAACAATTCGTCTCACTTAAAGATGGACTGCATGTTAATTAATAGAAGAGGTAGGTTTTCTTTTTTGCAAAAAGATGCGACGGACAACCAGAAACACTCCATGCTTTATTATTACGGAAAGATTAGAACTAGTGAAAGAGCTCAATAAGCCCGTGTCCTTTATTTCAACATCTTATCAGTCTTGCCGTTTACTCTTCTTCCTACCCTTGCGATCGACATGCATAGTTATAGCTGGTTTCTTTCGTCTCCAATTTTTTTTGCCGAGGACTTTACTTTTAATTTGGATCGGCACCGATACGAAAGAAAGACGGTCGTGCAATAATGATTAACCTTGCATTCTATACAATATTTTAACATGTGAAACAACATCATATTCATATTTTACACATTTTTTAATCAATTTTTATCAATAACATGTTGAAATTGGTGTCAGATTTAAAATATATGAATATTTTGTAAAGCATTTGAAAATCTGTCACTAAACATCCCTTAAAATAATCTGTAACTCGGATGAAAATAATTTATATATGAAAGTTGATGAGAAAAATATGAAGAATCTGAATATGTCATCGACATGCCTATTAGACCCCTCTAACGTAATGAATCAGATGTTCTCCCTCTTCTTTTAAAAATGTTTAGTGATGCTTTAGAGAATATCATCAACACACATTGCCATGACATCCATATGTGTTGCATTTGTATGCCCGTTATTTATCTGCCCCTCCCTCCTCTATTCTTTCGGTAAACTCCGAGGCTACCGCTGCCCTCGAGTACGACTACGTCGACAACGACCCGTCCTTCTCAGCAAAGCTTCCAAGCAAGCAAACGCCCCCTTCATCATTCTGATATCGTTTATTCTTTCTCTCTACTTCTTGCATTAGAGATTCGGAGTTCAGTTGGTGTCTTATCAATAGATACTATTATGTTGCATAGCCTATTTTTGATAAACTGTTGTTCATACTTTACCAGTCTATATGTTTAGAATAGACATGCTAGAGTCTCATTAGTGGCCCTACACTCTTGTTTGTTTGCCATGTTATACTATCGGGTTGTGATCCCTTCGGGTGGTGACCACGGATATACTTATACTACTACACTAAACATGTTCGTTAAAGTCGGGTCGGCTCAGAGAGCACCTGCAAGTGATGATATGTTGAATCCGGGTCGGCTCGGAGAGCACCTGCGAGTGATGATATGTTGAAGTTGGGTCGGCTCGAAGAGTGATATGTCTCCAACGTATCTATAATTTTTGATTGTTCCATGCTATTATATTACCCGTTTTGGATGTTTGTGGGCTTTACTTTACACATTTATATCATTTTTGGGACTAACCTACTAACCGGAGGCCCGGCCCGTATTCTCTTTTTTTGCCTATTTGATGTTTGAAGAAAAGGAATATCAAACGGAGTCCAAACTGAATGAAACCTTCAGGAGCGTGATTTTTGGAAAGAACGTCATCCAGAGGACTTGGAGTGCAAGTCAAGAAGCAGTCGAGGCGACCACGAGGGTGGAGGGCGCGCCTATAGGGCGCGCCCCCTATCTCATGGGCCCCTCGGGCGTCCACCGACCTACTTCTTCCTCCTAAATATATCCACGTACCCCGAGAACATCAAAGGCGACCACGAAAAATTATTTCCACCAACGTAACCTTCTGTATCCACGAGATCCCATCTTGGAGCCTTCACCGGCGCTCCGACGGAGGGGGAATCGACCATGGAGGGCTTCTACATCAACACCATAGCCCCTCCGATGAGTTGTGAGTAGTTTACCACAGACTTTGGGGTCCATAGTTATTAGCTAGATGGCTTCTTCTCTCTTTTTGGATCTCAATACCATGTTCTCCTCGATCTTCTTGGAGATCTATTCGATGTAACTCTTTTTGCGGTGTGTTTGTCGAGATCTGATGAATTGTGGGTTTATGATCAAGTTTATCTATGAGAAATATTTGAATCTCCTCTGAATTCTTTTATGTGTGATTAAGTTATCTTTGCAAGTCTCTTCGAATTATCAGTTTGGTTGGCCTACTAGATTGATCTTTCTTGCAATGGGAGAAGTGCTTAGCTTTGGGTTCAATCTTGCGGTGTCTTTTCCAAAGGATGAGGCGACAAGGCATGTATTGTATTGTTGCCATCGAGGATAGAAAGATGGTGTTTATATCATATTGCATGAGTTTATCCCTCTACATCATGTCATCTTTCTTAATGCGTTACTCTGTTCTTATGAACTTAATACTCTAGATGCATGCTGGATAGCGGTCGATGTGTGGAGTAATAGTAGTAGATGCAGGTAGGAGTCGGTCTACTTTGTTACGGACGTGATGCCTATATACATGATCACGCCTAGATAATCTCATAATTATTCGCTTTTCTATCAATTGCTCGACGGTAATTTGTTCACCCACCGTAATACTTATGCTATCTTGAGAGAAGCCACTAGTGAAACCTATGGCCCCCGGGTCTATCTTTTATCATATAAGCTTTGAATCTACTTTTATTTGCATCTTTACTTTTCCAATCTATATCATAAAATACCAAAAATATATTTATCTTATCATACTATCTCTATAAGATCTCACTTTCGCAAGTGGCCGTGAAGGGATTGACAACCCCTTTATCGCGTTGGTTGCGAGTTCTTTGTTTGTTTGTGTGGGTGCGTGGGACTTTTGAGGAGCCTCCTACTGGATTGATACCTTGGTTCTCAAAAACTGAGGGAAATACTTACGCTACTATTGCTGCATCACCCTTTCCTCTTCAAGGAAAACCAGCATAAGCTCAAGGCGTAGCAAGAAGGATTTACGGCACCGTTCTTCGGGAGGTCTTCGCTCAAGTCAAGACATACCAAGTACCCATCACAAACTCATCTCCCTCGCATTTACATTATTTGGCATTTGCCTCTCGTTTTCCTCTTCCCCACTTCACCCTTGCCGTTTTATTTGCCCTCTCTTTCCCAATCTCCTCTCTCTTTCGTTTGTCTTTTTGTTTGCTTGTGTGTTGGATTACTTGTCGCCATGGCGCAAGATAATACCAAATTGTGTGATTTGTCCAATACCAATAATAATGATTTCCTTAGTACTCCGATTGCTCCTCTTAATGATGTTGAGTCTTGTGAAATCAATACTGCTTTGCTGAATCTTGTTATGAAAGATCAATTCGCCGGCCTTCCTAGTGAAGATGCCGCTACCCATCTAAACAACTTTGTTGATTTGTGTGAGATGCAAAACAAGAAAGATACGGATAATGGTATTGTTAAATTGAAGTTATTTCCATTTTCACTTAGAGATCGTGCTAAAGTTTGGTTTTCGTCTTTGCCTAAAAATAGTATTGATTCTTGGAACAAGTGCAAAGATGCTTTTATCTGTAAGTATTTTCCTCCCGCTAAGATCATCACTCTTAGGAACGATATTATGAATTTTAAACAACTTGATCATGAGCATGTTGCCCAATCTTGGGAAAGAATGAAATTGATGATGTTGGGGAACGTAGTAATTTCAAAAAATTTCCTACGCACACGCAAGATCATGGTGATGGCATAGCAACGAGAGGGAAGAGTGTTCGTCTACGTACCCTCGTAGACCGTAAGCGGAAGCGTTAGCAAAACGCGGTTGATGTAGTCGTACGTCTTCACGATCCGACCGATCCAAGCACCGAACGTACGGGGCCTCCGAGTTCAGCACACGTTCAGCTCGATGACGATCTCCGGCTTCCGATCCAGCGAAGCTCCGGAGATGAGTTCCGTCAGCACGATGGCGTGGTGACGATGATGATGTTCTACCGGCACAGGGCTTCGCCTAAACTCCGCGACGATATGACCGAGGTGGAATATGGTGGAGGGGGCACCGCACACGGCTAAGGAACGATCCGTAGATCAACTTGTGTGTCTATGGGGTGCCCCCGCCCCGTATATAAAGGAGCAAGGGGGAGGTCGGCCGCCCTTAGGCGCGCCAAGGAGGAGGAATCCTCCTCCTAGTAGGAGTAGGACTCCTCCTTTCCTACTCCTACTAGGAGGGGAAGGAAGGGGAGATGGGGGGGAAGGAAGGGCGCCCCCTCCTAGTCAATTCGGACCGGAGGGGAAGGGGCATGCGGCCCATCTTGGCCGCCCTCTCTCCTTTCCCTAAGGCCCATAAGGCCCAATACTCTCCCGGGGGTTCGGTAACCCTCCGGCACTCCGATTTTCTCGAAATCACCGGAACACTTCCGGTGTCGAATATAGTTGTCCAATATATCAATCTTTATGTCTCGACCATTTGAGACTCCTCGTCATGTCCATGATCACATCCGGGACTCGAACAAACTTGGTACATCAAAACTTGTAAACTCATAATAAAGCTGTCATCGTAACGTTAAGCGTGCGGACCCTACGGGTTCGAGAACTATGTAGACATGACCTAGAACCATTCTCGGTCAATAACCAATAGCGGGACCTGGATGCCCATATTTGTTCCTACATATTCTCGAAGATCTTTATCGGTCAAACCGCATAACAACATCGTTGTTCCCTTTGTCATCGGTATGTTACTTGCCCGAGATTTGATCGTCGGTATCAATACCTAGTTCAATCTCGTTACCGGCAAGTCTCTTTACTCGTTCGTAATACATCATCTTATAACTAACTCATTAGTTACAATGCTTGCAAGGCTTAGGTGATGAGTATTACCGAGAGGGCCGAGATACCTCTCAGACAATCGGAGTGACAAAACCTAATCTCGAATTATGCCAACCCAACATGTACCTTCGAGAGACACTGTAGAGCACCTTTATAATCACCTAGTTACGTTGTGACATTTGGTAGCACACAAAGTGTTCCTCCGTAAGCAGGAGTTGCATAATCTCATAGTTGCGAGGAACTTTGTATAAGTCATGAAGAAAGCAATAGCGGTATACTAAGCGATCAAGTGCTAGGCTAACGGAATGGGTCATGTCAATCACATCATTCTCCTAATGATGTGATCCCATTAATCAAATGACAACACATGTCTATGGTTAGGAAACATAACCATCTTTGATTAATGAGCTAGTCAACTAGAGGCATACTAGTGACTATATGTTTGTCTATGTATTCACACATGTATCATGTTTCCGTTAATACAATTCTAGCATGAATAATAAACATTTATCATGATATGAGGAAATAAATAATAACTTTATTATTGCCTCTAGGGCATATTTCCTTGATCTCCCACTTGCACTAGAGTCAATAATCTAGATTACATAGTAATGATTCTAACACCCATGGAGTCTTGGTGCTGATCATGTTTTGCTCGTGAGAGAGGCTTAGTCAGCAGTGCGCAACATTGAGATCCGTATGTATCTTGCAAATCTCTATGTCTCCCACTTGGACTTGGTCCCGAATGGAATTGAAGCGTATCTTGATGTGCTTGGTCCTCTTGTGAAATCTGGATTCCTTTGCCAAGGCAATTGCACCAGTATTGTCACAGAAGATCTTCATTGGTCCTGATGCACTAGGTATGACACCTAGATCGGAAATGAACTCCTTCATCTAGACTCCTTCATTTGCTCCTTCCGAAGCAGCTATGTACTCCGCTTCACATGTAGATCCCGCCACGACGCTTTGTTTAGAACTGCACCAACTTACAGCTCCACCGTTTAATAAAAACACGTATCCGGTTTGTGATTTAGAATCGTCCGGATCAGTGTCAAAGCTTGCATCAACGTAACCATTTACGACTAGCTCTTTGTCACCTCCATATACGAGAAACATATCCTTAGTCCTTTTCAGGTATTTCGGGATGTTCTTGACCGCTGTCCGATGATCCACTCTGGATTACTTTGGTACCTTCTGCCAAGCTTATTGCTAAGCATCGCCGGTCTGGTACACAACATTGCATACATGATAGAGCCTATGGCTGAAGCATAGGGAACATTTTTCATTTTCTCTCTATCTTCTACTATGG
This sequence comes from Aegilops speltoides, assembly GCA_021437245.1. Lineage (NCBI taxonomy): Eukaryota > Viridiplantae > Streptophyta > Magnoliopsida > Poales > Poaceae > Aegilops > Aegilops speltoides. The sequence continues at coordinate 130,193,679 of CM038144.1, forward strand.
TCGGGCATTGAGTTTGACTCAACTTCACACCTTGTAGCACAGGCAAGAATCCTTTCTTTGCATGATCCATTTTGAACTTTTTCAAAATTTTGTCAAGGTATGTGCTTTGTGAAAGTCCTATTAAGCGTCTTGATCTATCTCTATAGATCTTGATGCCCAATATGTAAGCAGCTTCACCGAGGTCTTTCATTGAAAAACTTTTATTCAAGTATCCCTTTATGCTATCCAGAAATTCTATATCATTTCCAATTAATAATATGTCATCTACATATAAAATTAGAAATGCTCTGAGCTCCCACTCACTTTCTTGTAAATCTGAGGCTTCTCCAAAATTCTGTATAAAACCATATGCTTTGATCACACTATCAAAGCGTTTATTCCAACTCGAGATGCTTGCAGTCCATAAATGGAGCGCTGGAGCTTGCACACTTTGTCGACTCCTTTTGGATCAACAAAACCTTCCGCTGCATCATATACAACTCTTCTTCTAGAAATCCATTCAAGAATGCAGTCTTGACATCCATTTGCCAAATTTCATAATCATGAAATGCAGCAATAGCTAACATGATTCGAGACAGACTTAAGCATCGCTACTGGTGAGAAAGTCTCATCGTAGTCAACCCCTTGAACTTGTCAAAACATTTTGCAACAAGTCGAGCTTTATAAACGATTACATTACCATCGGCGTCAGTCTTCTTCTTAAAGATCCATTTATTCTCAATGGCTTGCCGATCATCGAGCAAGTCAACCAAAATCCACACTTTGTTTTCATACATGGATCCCATCTCGATTTCATGGCCTCTAGCCATTTTGCGGAATCTGGGCTCATCATCGCTTCCTCATAGTTCGTAGGTTCATCATGGTCAAGTAACATGACTTCGAATAGGATTACCGTACCACTATGGTGCGGATCCTACTCTGGTAGACCTCGAGGTTCGATAGAAACTTGATCCGAAGTTTCATGATCATTATCATTAGCTTCCTCACTAATTGGTGTAGTTGTCACAGAACCGGTTCTCGTGATGAACTACTTTCCAATAAGGGAGTAGATCTGATTATCTCATCAAGTTCTACTTTCCTCCCACTCACTTCTTTCGAGAGAAACTCCTTCTCTAGAAAGGATCCATTCTTAGCAATGAATGTCTTGCCTTCGATCTGTGATAGAAGGTGTACCCATGATCTCTTTTGGGTATCCTATGAAGACACATTTCTCGATTTGGGTTCGAGCTTATCGGTTGAAGTTCCTTCACATAAGCATCGCAGCCCCAAACTTTAAGAGCGGCAACTTTGGTTTCTTGCCAAACCACAGTTCATAAGGCGTCGTCTCAGCGGATTTTGATGGTGCCCTATTTAGCGTGAATGCGGCCGTCTCTAAAGCATAACCCCAAAGCGATAGCGGTAAATCGATAAGAGACATCATAGATCGCACCATATCAAGTAAAGTACGATTATGACGTTCGGACACACCATTTCGTTGTGGTGTTCCAGGTGGCGTGAGTTGCGAAACTATTCCACATTGTTTCAAGTGTAGGCCAAACTCGTAACTCAAATATTCTCCTCCACGATCAGATCGTAGAAACTTTATTTTCTTGTTACGATGATTTTCCACTTCACTCTGAAATTCTTTGAACTTTTCAAATGTTTCAGACTTGTGTTTCATCAAGTAGATATACCCATATCTGCTCAAATCATATGTGAAGGTGAGAAAATAACGATACCCGCCGCGAGCCTCAACATTCATTGGACCACAAACATCAGTATGTATGATTTCCAATAAATCAGTTGCTCGCTCCATAGTTCCGGAGAACGGCGTTTTAGTCATCTTGCCCATAAGACACGGTTCGCAAGTACCAAGTGATTCATAATCAAGTGATTCCAAAAGTCCATCAGTATGGAGTTTCTTCATGCGTTTTACACCGTTATGACCCAAACGGCAGTGCCATAAGTAAGTTGCACTATCGTTATCAACTCTGCATCTTTTGGTTTCAACACTATGAACATGTGTATCACTACTATCGAGATTTAATAAAAACAGACCACTCTTCAAGGGTGCATGACCATAAAAGATATTACTCATATAAATAGAACAACCATTATTCTCTGATTTAAATGAATAACCATCTCACATCAAACAAGATCCAGATATAATGTTCATGCTCAAAGCTGGCACCAAATAACAATTATTTAGGTCTAATACTAATCCCGAAGGTAGATGTAGAGGTAGCGTGCCGACCGCGATCACATCGACTTTGGAACCGCTTTCCACAGCGCATCGTCACCTCGTCCTTGGCGATTGCTCGCTTATTCCGTAGTCCCCTGTTTGAGTTGCAAATATTAGCAGCAGAACCAGTATCAAATACCTAGGTGCTACTACGAGCTCTAGTTAGGTACACATCAATAACATGTATATCACATATACCTTTGTTTACTTTGCCATCCTTCTTATCCGCCAAATACTTGGGGCAGTTCCGCTTCGATGACGATCGCTTGCGGTAGAAGCACTCGGTTTGAGGCTTAGGTCCGGACTTGGGTTTCTTCTCTTGAGCAGCAACTTGCTTGTTGTTCTTCTTGAAGTTCCCTTCTTCTTCCCTTTGCCCTTTTTTGAAACTAGTGGTCTTGTTGACCATCAACACTTGATGCTCCTTCTTGATTTCTACCTCCGCAGCTTTTAGCATTGCGAAGAGCTCGGGAATAGTCTTGTTCATCCCTTGCATATTATAGTTCATCACAAAGCTCTTGTAGCTTGGTGGCGATGATTGGAGAATTCATCAATGACGCTATCATCGGAAGATTAACTCCCAGTTGAATCAAGTGATTATTATACCCGGACATTTTGAGTATATGCTCACCGTGAACTATTCTCCTCCATCTTGCGGTTTATAGAACTTATTGGAGACTTCATATCTCTCAATCCGGGCATTTGCTTGAAATATTAACTTCAACTCCTAGAACATCTCATATGCTCCATGGCGTTCAAAAGCGTCGTTGAAGGCCCGGTTCTAAGCCGTAAAGCATGGCACTTGAACTATAGAGTAGTCATCGACTTTGCTCGCCGGACATTCTTAACGTCGTCGATTGCATCAGCGGCGGGCACGGCACCCAGCGGTGCTTCGGGGCGTAACTTTTACGTGCAGCAATGAGGATAATCCTCGAGTTACGGACCCGATCCGTGTAATTGCTACCATCATCTTTCAACTTTGCTTTCAAGGAACGCATTAAAATTCAACGGAACAACAAAGACGAGCCATCTATCTACAAACAAACATAGACAAGCAAAATACTATCGGTACTAAGTTCATGATAAATTTAAGTTCAATTAATCATATTACTTAAGAACTCCCACTTAGGCAGACATCTCTCTAGTCATCTAAGTGATTACGTGATCCAAATCAACTAAACCATAACCGATCATCACGTGAGATGGAGTAGTTTTCAATGGTGAACATCACTATGTTGATCATATCTACTATATGATTCACGCTCGACCTTTCGGTCTCCGTGTTCGAGGCCATATCTTCATATGCTAGGCTCGTCAAGTTTAACTTGAGTATTCGCGTGTGCAAAACTGGCTTGCATCCGTTGTAGATGGACGTAGACTTATCACACCCGATCATCACGTGGTGTGCAGGCACGACGAACTTTGACAGCGGTGCATACTCGGGAGAACACTTCTTGATAATTTTAGTGAGAGATCATCTTAAAATGCTACCGTCAATCAAAGCAAGATAAGATGCATAAAGGATAAACATCACATGCAATCAATATAAGTGATATGATATGGCCACCATCATCTTGTGCTTGTGATCTCCATCTCAAAGCACCGTCGTGATCACCATCGTCACCGTAGCGACACCTTGATCTCCATCGTAGCATCGTTGTCGTTCGCCATCTATTGCTTCTCGACTATCGCTACCGCTTAGTGATAAAGTAAAGCAATTACAGAGCGTTGCATTTCATACAATAAAGCGACAACCATATGGCTCCTGCCGATTGCCGATAACCGGTTACAAAACATGATCATCTCATACAATAAAATATAGCATCACGTCTTGGCCATATCACATCACAACATGCCTGCAAAAACAAGTTAGGCGTCCTCTACTTTGTTGTTGCAAATTTTACGTGGCTGCTACGGGCTTAGCAAGAACCGTTCTTACCTCGCATCAAAACCACAGCGATAGTTCGTCAAGTTGGTGCTGTTTTAACCTTCGCAAGGACCGGGCGTAGCCACACTCGATTCAGCTAAAGTGAGAGAGCAGACACCCGCCAGCCACCTTTAAGCACGAGTGCTAGTAGCGGTGAAACTAGTCTCGCGTAAGCGTCTGGCGTAATGTCGGTCGGGCCGCTTCATCTCACAATACCGCCAACCAAAGTATGACATCTTTGGTAAGCGGTATGACTTGTATTGCCCACAACTCACTTGTGTTCTACTCGTGCATATAACATCAACGCATAAAACCTGGCTCGGATGCCACTGTTGGGGAACGTAGTAATTTCAAAAAAATTCCTACGCACACGCAAGATCATGGTGATGGCATAGCAACGAGAGGGGAGAGTGTTCGTCTACGTACCCTCGTAGACCCTAAGCGGAAGCGTTAGCACAACGTGGTTGATGTAGTCGTACGTCTTCATGATCCGACCGATCCAAGCACCAAACGTACGGGGCCTCCAAGTTCAGCACACGTTCAGCTCGATGACGATCTCCGGCCTCCGATCCAGCGAAGCTCCGGAGATGAGTTCCGTCAGCACGACAGCGTGGTGACAATGATGATGTTCTACGGCGAGGCTTCGCCTAAACTCCATGACGATATGACCGAGGTGGAATATGGTGGAGGGGCACCGCACACGGCTAAGGAACGATCCGTAGATCAACTTGTGTGTCTATGGGGTGCCCCCCCCCGTATATAAAGGAGCAAGGGGAGGCGGCCGGCCCCTTAGGCGCGCCAAGGAGGAGGAATCCTCCTCCTAGTAGAGTAGGACTCCTCCTTTCCTACTCCTACTAGGGGGGAAGGAAGGGGAGAGGGGAAGGAAAGGGGCGCCCCCTCCTAGTCAATTCGGACCATAGGGGAAGAGGGGCTTGCCCATCTTGGCCTCCCTCTCTCCTTTCCCCTAAGGCCCATAAGTCCCAATACTCTCCCGGGGGGGTTCCGGTAACCCCTCCGGCACTCCGGTTTTCTCCGAAATCACCCGGAACACTTCAAGTGTCCGAATATAGTTGTCCAATATATCAATCTTTATGTCTCGACCATTTCGAGACTCCTCGTCATGTCCGTGATCACATCCGGGACTCCGAACAAACTTCGGTACATCAAAACTTGTAAACTCATGATAAAACCGTCATCGTAACGTTAAGCGTGCGGACCCTACGGGTCTGAGAACTATGTAGACATGACCTAGAACCATTATCGGTCAATAACCAATAGCGGGACCTGGATGCCCATATTGGTTCCTACATATTCTACGAAGATCTTTATCGGTCAAACCGCATAACAACATACGTTGTTCCCTTTGTCATCGGTATGTTACTTGCCTGAGATTTGATCGTCGGTATCCAATACCTAGTTCAATCTCGTTACCGGCAAGTCTCTTTACTCGTTCTGTAATACATCATATTATAACTAACTCATTAGTTACAATGCTTGCAAGGCTTAGGTGATGAGTATTACTAAGAGGGCCCAGAGATACTTCTCCGACAATCGGAGTGACAAAACCTAATCTCGAATTATGCCAACCCAACATGTACCTTCGGAGACACTTGCAGAGCACCTTTATAATCACCCAATTACGTTGTGACGTTTGGTAGCACACAAAGTGTTCCTCCGGTAAATGGGAGTTGCATAATCTCATAGTTGAAGGAACTTTTGTATAAGTCATGAAGAAAGCAATAGCAGTATACTAAACGATCAAGTGCTAGGCTAACGGAATGGGTCATGTCAATCACATCATTCTCCTAATGATGTGATCCCATTAATCAAATGACAACACATGTCTATGGTTAGGAAACATAACCATCTTCGATTAATGAGCTAGTCAAGTAGAGGCATACTAGTGACTATATGTTTGTCTATGTATTCACACATGTATCATGTTTCCGGTTAATACAATTCTAGCATGAATAATAAACATTTATCATGATATGAGGAAATAAATAATAACTTTATTATTTCCTCTAGGGCATATTTCCTTCAGATGATTCGCAATTGCCCTACTCATGGTTTGAATTCATGGATGATCATACAAAAATTTTATTGCGGCTTGAATTTTGCTTCTAGAAATCTTTTAAATTCGGCCGTGGGAGGCACGTTTATGGAAATCACTTTAGGAGATGCTACAAAACTTCTTTATAATATTATGGCTAATTATTCTCAATGGCACACCGAAAGATCTACTAGTAAAAAAGTGCATGCTATAGAAGAAATTAATGTTTTGAGTGGGAAGATGGATGAACTTATGAAATTGTTTGCTACAAAGAGTGCTCCTATTGATCCCAATGATATGCCTTTGTCTACTTTGATTGAGAATAATAATGAATCTATGGATGTGAATTTTGTTGGTAGGAATAGTTTTGGAAACAATGCTTATAGAGGAAATTTAATCCTAGACCATTCCCTAGTAATTCCTCTAATAATTATGGAAATTCCTACAATAATTCTTATGGTAATTTTGATAAGATGCCCTCTGATTTTGAGAATAGTGTGAAAGAATTTATGATCTCCCAAAAGAATTTTAATGCCTTGCTTGAAGAAAAGTTGCTCAAAGTTGATGATTTGGCTAGGAACGTTGATAGACTCTCGCTTGATGTTGATTCTTTGAAACTTAGATCTACACCTCCTAAGCATGATATCAATGAGTCTCTCAAAGTTATGAGAATTTCCATTGATTAGTGCAAAGAAAGAACCGCTAGATTGCGTGCTAAGAAAGATTGCTTTGTAAAGGCGTGTTCTTCTAGTTTCCATGAAAATAATGATGATGATCTTAAAGTTATTGATGTGTCCCCTATTAGATCTTTGTTTTGCAATATGAATCTTAATAATGATGGGACTGGAGATGAGTCAACTTTAGTTAAAAGGCATCCTAATAATTCAGAGTTTTTATATCTTGATGCTAAATTTGGTAAAAGTGGGATTGGAGAGGTCAAGACTTTAAATAGCATTGAACCCACTATCTTGGATTTCAAGGAATTTAATTATGATAATTGTTCTTTAGAAGGTTGTATTTCCTTGTTGCAATCCGTTGTGAATTCTCCTCATGCTTATAGTCAAAATAAAGCTTTTACCAAACATATTGTTGATGCCTTGATGCAATCTTTTGATGAAAAACTTAATTTGGAAGTTTCTATACCTAGAAAACTTAATGATGAGTGGGAACCAACTATAAAGATTAAAATTAAAAATCATGAGTATTATGCTTTGTGTGATTTGGGTGCTAGTGTTTCCACGATTTCAAAAATTTTATGTGATATTCTAGGTTTCCATGATCTTGATGATTGCTCTTTAAATTTGCACCTTGCGGATTCCACCATTAAAAAGCCAATGGAAGGATCAATGATGTTCTCATTGTTGCAAATAGAAATTTGGTGCCCGTAGATTTTATCGTTCTTGATATAGATTGCAATCTTTCTTGCCCTATTATTCTTGGTAGACCTTTCCTTAGAACGATTGGTGCGATTATTGATATGAAGGTAGGGAATATTAGATTCCAAATTCCATTAAGGAAAGGCATGGAGCACTTTCCAAGAAAGAAAGTTAAATTACCTTACGAATCTATCATGTGAGCTACTTATGAATTGAGTGCCAAAGATAGCACTACTTAGATCTATCCTCGCTTTTATGCCTAGCTAGGGGCGTTAAACGATAGAGCTAGTTGGGAGGCAACCCAATTTTATTTGTGTTTTTGTTTTTGTTTTTGTTTAGTAATAAATTTTGCATCTACCTTCTGTTTAGATGTGTTTTTATGCTTTAATTAGTGTTTGTGCCAAGTAGAACCTATAGGATAACCTATGGTGATAGTTAATTTGATTCTGATGAAAACCAGAAACTTTGCGCGCATGAAATTAGTTTTGTTAATCCACAGAAACGTGCTTTTGCGTTGATTCTTTTTGTTGTAGATCAATAGACAAATTGCCCAGGACTTCCTATTTTGGTAGGATGTTTAGAGTTCCAGAAGTATTTGAGGGTTACATATTGCTACAGACCGTTCTGTTTTTGACAGATTCTGTTTTTCGTGTGTTGTTTGCTTATTTTGATGCATCTATGGCTAGTATTAAGTGGTATGAACCATAGAGAACTTGAAATACAGTAGGTTTAACACCAATATAAATAAAGAATGAGTTCATTACAGTACCTTATGTGGTGGTTTTGCTTTCTTTCACTAACGGAGCTTATGAGATTTCCTGTTGAGTTTTGTGTTGTGAAGTTTTCAAGTTTTGGGTAAAGATTTGATGGACTATGGAATAAGGAGTGGCAAGAGCCTTAGCTTGGGGATGCCCCTGGCACCCCAAGATATTAAAGAATAGACAAAAGCCTAAGCTTGGGGATGCCCCTGGAAGGCATCCCCTCTTTCGTCTTTGTTCATTGGTAACTTTACTTGGAGCTATATTTTTATTCGCCACATGATATGTGTTTTGCTTGGAGCGTCTTGTATGATATTAGTATTTGCTTTTAGTTTTCCACAATCATCCTTGCTGTACACACCTTTTGGAAGAAGCCCACTTGTTTGGAATTTATTAGAATACTCTTTGTGCTTCACTTATACCTTTTGAGTTAGATAGTTTTTGCTCTAGTGCTTCACTTATATCTTTTAGAGCACGACGGTGGCTTAATTTTGTAGAAATTGCTAGTCTCTCATGCTTCACTTATATTATTTTGAGAGTCTCTTAGAACAGCATGGTGTTTGCTATGGTTATAAATTTGGTCCTAGAATGATGAGCATCCAAGTTGGGTAGAATAAAAACTATCATAGAAAGTGAATTGGATGCTATGATCAATTTGATACTTGATAATTGTTTTGAGATATTAGAAGTGATAATATTAGAGTCATGCTAGTTGGGTGATTATGAATTTAAAGAATGCTTGTGCTAAAGGTTATGATTCCTGTAGCATGCACGTATGGTGAACCGCTTTGTGATGAAGTTGGAGCATAGTTTTATTTATTGATTGTCTTCCTTATGTGTGGCGGTCGGGGACGAGCGATGGTCTTTTCCTACCAATCTATCCCCCTAGGTGCATGCACGTAGTACTTTGTTTTCAATGACTTGTATATTTTTGCAATAAGTACATGAGTTCTTTATGACTAATGTTGAGTCAATGGATTATACGCACTCTCACCCTTCCACCATTGCTAGCCTCTCTTGTGCCGCGCAACTTTCGCCGGTACCATACACCCACCATATACCTTCCTCAAAACAGCGACCATACCTACCTATTATGGCATTTCCATAGCCATTCCGAGATATATTGCCATGCAACTTTCCACTGTTCCGTTTATATGACACGCATCATCATTGTCATATTGCTCTTTGCATGATCATGTAGTTGACATCGTATTTGTGGCAAGGCCATCTTCATAATTTTCATACATGTCGCTCTTGATTCATTGCATATCCTGGTACACCGCCGTAGGCATTCATATAGAGTCATAACTTGTTTAAGTATTGAGTTGTAATCTTGAGATGTAAGTAAATAAAAGTGTGATGATCTTCATTATTAAAGCATTGTCCCAGTGAGGAAAGGATGATGGAGACTATGATTCCCCCACAAGTCGGGATGAAACTTTGGACTTTATAAGAAAAAAAAGAGAAAAAAAGAAAGGCCAAAAAAAGAAAAAGGCCCAAAAAAAGGAAAAAAAGAAGAAAAGAAAAAAAAGAGAAAAATGAAATGAGAGAAAAAGAGAGAAGGGACAATGCTACTATCCTCTTTACCACACTTGTGCTTCAAAGTAGCACCATGATCTTCATGATAGAGAGTCTCCTATGTTGTCACTTTCATATACTAGTGGGAATCTTCATTATAGAACTTGGCTTGTATATTCCAATGATGGGCTTCCTCAAAGTGCCCTAGGTCTTCGTGAGCAAGCAAGTTGGACTCACACCCACTTAGTTTCTTTTATTGAGCTTTCATACATTTATAGCTCTAGTGCATCCATTGCATGGCAATCCATACTCACTCACATTGATATCTATTAATGGGCATCTCCATAGCCCGTTGATACGCCTAGTTGATGTGAGACTATCTTCTCCTTTTTGTCTTCTCCACAACCACCATTCTTTTCCACATATAGTGCTATGTCCATGGCTCACACTCATGTATTGCGTGAAAGTTGAAAAAGTTTGAGATTACTAAAGTATGAAACAATTGCTTGGCTTGTCATCGGGGTTGTGCATGATTAAATACTTTGTGTGATGAAGATAGAGCAATAACCAGACTATATGATTTTGTAGGGATAACTTTCTTTGGCCATGTTATTTTGAGAAGACATGATTGCTTGATTAAGTATGCTTGAAGTATTATTATTTCTTACATCAATATGAACTTTTATTTTGAATCATTTGGATATGAACATTCATGCCACAATAAAGAAAATTACATTGAGAATTATGCTAGGTAGCATTCCACATCAAAAATTTTGTTTTTATCATTTGCCTACTCGAGGACGAGCAGGAATTAAGCTTGGGGATGCTTGATACGTCTCCAACGTATCTATAATTTTTGATTGTTCCATGCTATTATATTACCTGTTTTGGATGTTTATGGGCTTTACTTTACACATTTATATCATTTTTGGGACTAACCTAGTAACCGAAGGCCCAGCCCGTATTCCTGTTTCTTTTGCCTATTTCAGTGTTTCGAAGAATAGGAATATCAAACGGGTCCAAACGGAATGAAACCTTCGGGAGCATGATTTTTGGAACGAACGTGATCCAGAGGACTTGGAGTGCAAGTCAAGAAGCGAGGCGGCCCACGAGGTGGGCGCGCCCACCCCTACAGGGCGCGTCCCCCTATCTCGTGGGCCCCTCGAGCGTCCACCGACCTACTTCTTCCTCCTATATATACCCACGTACCCCGAGAACATCAAATGCGACCACGAAAAACTATTTCCACCACCGTAACCTTCTGTATCCGCGAGATCCCATCTTGGAGCCTTCGCCGGCGCTCCGTGGGACGGGGAATCGACCATGGAGGGCTCTACGTCAACACCATAGCCCCTCCGATGAGTTGTGAGTAGTTTACCACAGACCTTCGGGTCCATAGTTATTAGCTAGATGGCTTCTTCTCTCTTTTTGGTTCTCAATACCATGTTATCCTCGATCTTCTTGGAGATCTATTCTATGTAACTCTTTTTGCGGTGTGTTTATCGAGATCCGATGAATTGTGGGTTTATGATCAAGTTTATCTATGAGAAATATTTGAATCTCCTCTGAATTCTTTTATGTGTGATTAAGTTATATTTGCAAGTCTCTTCGAATTATCAGTTTGGTTTGGCCTACTAGATTGATCGTCCTTGCAATGGGAGAAGTGCTTAGCTTTGGGTTCAATCTTGCGGTGTCCTTTCCCAGTGACAGTAGGGGCAGCAAGGCACGTATTGTATTGTTGCCATCGAGGATAAAAAGATGGTGTTTATATCATATTGCATGAGTTTATCCCTCTACATCATGTCATCTTTCTTAATGCGTTACTCTGTTCTTATGAACTTAATACTCTAGATGCATGTTGGATAGCGGTCGATGTGTGGAGTAATAGTAGTAGATGCAGGCAGGAGTCGGTCTGCTTGTTACGGACGTGATGCCTATATACATGATCATGCCTAGATAATCTCATAATTATTCATTTTTCTATCAATTGCTCGACAGTAATTTGTTCACCCACCGTAATACTTATGCTATCTTGAGAGAAGCCACTAGTGAAACCTATGGCCCCCGGGTCTATCTTTTATCATATAAGCTTTGAATCTACTTTTATTTGCATCTTTACTTTTCCAATCTATATCATAAAATACCAAAAATATATTTATCTTATCATACTATCTCTATCAGATCTCACTTTCGCAAGTGGCTGTGAAGGATTGATAACCCCTTTATCGCGTTGGTTGTGAGTTCTTTGTTTGTTTGTGCAGGTGCGTGGGACTTTTGAGGAGCCTCCTACTGGATTGATACCTTGGTTCTCAAAAACTGAGGGAAATACTTACGCTACTATTGCCGCATCACCCTTTCCTCTTCAAGGAAAACCAACGCAAGCTCAAGACGTAGCAAACAGCACCCACGAGTAATTCATTGTGGTGGCTGGCTGTTAGCAATATCACCCAGGATGTGGCGGTAGTTCGGGATCTGTCCCGACAGCCAGCACAAAACATTCACTATGGTGGAACGACAGGGCAGGCAGAGACCGCCTAGGAGAGAGGTGGACCTGGGCCCTGGTCGGTGTCCATGGTTATCTCATAATAATACGCTTAACAAGATTTGCGTATTTAATCTGGGACCGCCACTGGCATATACGCACTAACCACTGCTCTGGATAACGGTTTATGGGGCCCTCAACGTCGTACGTTCCTCCCGAAAGCTCTGCCAGATGGTGCAGTGGAGCGGGTTAATTGTTGGGGTGAGTCGGTTATGCATGTTGTGTATAAAAAGGTGGGCTTGGCCCCGAGAAGTCGTGCATGAGTGCCTAGGGCGATTGGCCCATGACCCCTTCGCACTTAGGGTGTAGACCGGCATATTGACCTCTCTGGAGAGTCTAGGTAGGACTACAACGTGTCGATCATCCGAGGTCGAGCATTACACAGAAAAGTGTGTCCGGCCAGAGGTAATCAAGCGTACCGATAAATATGGTGCACCCCTGCAGGGAAGCTAAACTATTGGAATAGTCGTGTCCACGGTAATAAGATGACTTGGGGTTGTATCCCGACCTCTTACAACTAAAACCAAATACTTGATAAAACACACCCAAATAACAAGCAGAGATACTTGGTGATCTCTTTCTCTTAGGGAGGCAAGGAGAGGATCTCGAGGAAGGATATTGCTATATGTATGTACACGATGATACCAAATACACTCCTCTCTTCTACTTCTGCAAGATGATGGTAGTCTTCGATAGGTTGAGCTTCTCACCCTTATCCTGGCATTTATGCAGTTTAGTCCACATATATTACCCCACTCCTTTGATACTAATGTATATCTAGTATATATCTGATGTAAGTCTCGAGAGTACTTTGTATGAGTACTCACCGTTGTCGGTGTCAAAACCGGTCGATCTCGGGTAGGGGGTCCCGAACTGTGCGTCTAAGGCTAATGGTAATAGGAGATGGGGGGACACAATGTTTACCCAGGTTTGGGCCCTCTCTATGGAGGTAATATCCTACCTCCTGCTTGATTGATCTTGATGAATATGAGTATTCCAAGAGTTGATCTACCACGAGATCGTAATGGCTAAACCCTAGAAGTCTAGCCTATGGGGATATGATTGTTGTGGCTAAACCCTAGAAGTCTGAACCCTCTGGTTTATATAGACACCGGGGGGAGGGGGCTAGGGTTGTACAAAGTCGGTTACAGAGAAAGGAATCTACATATCCCAATTGCCAAGCTTGCCTTCCACGCCAAGGAGAGTCCCATCCGGACACGGGACGAAGTCTTCTATCTTATATCTTCATAGTCCAACAGTCCGGTCAAAGTATATAGTCCAGCTGTCCGAGGACCCCTTAGTCCATGACTCCCTTAGTAGCCCCTGAACGAGGCTTCAATGACGATGAGTCCTGCGCGCAGATTGTCTTCGGCATTGCAAGGTGGGTTCCTTCTCCAAATACTCCAACATAGCCTTCCGAACATAGAAAACGTGTCCGGTTCTGCAAAACAAGTACCACACGCAACTGTAGAGAGTATAATATTTCACGAGTCCAATCCACTAACAACTTTTTGTAGCGTGACATCATGCCACTACCCGGTCATTATTCGAACCATTTTTTAGCTTGCTGCTCCTTATTTCGAGGTGCGGTTTCATTGGCACGTCTTGTCAAAGCAGAGATCGTGTCTCCTTATCACGGGATTCTCATCAATACGGGCATGGGTAACCCAAATGTGTCATCTGCATGGCGCTTGGGGAATAGGCGGATTTTAAGGCGAGCAGGGAGGCGCATGACTTTTACTGCATTTATAAAGAGATAAGGATTCATCCTTGTTTACCCATGCCTTCTCCTTCCTCTGCCCTTCCGTTCTCGAGCTCCAGTGCCCAAGCTCTTGCCTTCTCCACCCAAAAAAGCACTCCAATCATGTCCGGATCCGGAGCTGGAGGCAAGTGGATGGCATCCTCCGTCAAGATGAAGGACATCAAGGAGCTCCGGGAGGCCGTGTACCTGGCCAAGGAGATCGTTCACCGACTTCCGGCCAAGGGATAGATCGACCCTACCCAGAGCCCCATGAGAGGGTTGCATTCCTCACACACTTCATCCGTGGGCTGGGATTCCCTCTCCACCCGTTTGTCCATGGACTGGTGTTTTACTACGGGCTGGACTTCCATGATTTGGCCCCCAACTCTATCCTCAACATCTCGGCATTTATTGTCGTGTGCGTAGCCTTTCTCCGCATCCCACCTCACTTTGGCCTATGGCTGAAGACCTTCAATGTGAAGCCGAAGGTGGTGAGTGGCCAACAAGCAGAGTGCGGAGGCGCCATGGTGGTCAAGATGCCCAATGTCTCCTGGCCCGAAGGCTCCTTTGTGGAGATGGTGAAGGGGTGGCAGTCGGGGTGGTTCTACATCACCGAGCCACGCGACACCAACTGGGCGGCGGCCCCCGAATTCCGATCCGGAGTCCCGATGCGGCTCACCCCCTGGCAAGAGAAAGGCCTGACCCGGGGTTCCTCGGACAAGCTGACTAGGCTCCAGACGTGTGTCTAGAACATGATAACCAAGAGAATCAAGCTCGTAAACATGATCCAGGTCATGCTCATTCGCCGGATCCTTTCGTGCCAACGCTGAACTTGATATTTGTGCGAGTTCAATCTGGCCAAGCACTAGATGCTACTAGAGCTCTTCGGCACGACATACAAAGACATCTGGAAGGTGCTCTTCAAGGCCGGCGAGACACCACCGCCCACGACCGAGGATCGCGGGCTTAGCTTAAAACGCCAGGCTAATTCAGTAAGTTCTTTCATGTTTTCAAGGTATACCCTTTGCTGGCATATTTTGAGGAAGGAGTCTAAGCCTTCCTATCAATTTTTTCAGGCCTGGATAGAGATAGCAGGGCGGATTAACTGTCCGGCTCCGCTACCCGAAGACCAAGAAACCCCACTTCTAACGAAGATGATGTTTCCGGCGCCTTATGAGGTGCCGGAGAAGAAGGCCAAGAAGACGGCCAAGGGGACAAGAGATGGTCTCCGTCGCAAGGGCGCTTCGGACGCGATGTCCGAAGACGTCGAGGATCACTCCTCCGTCGCCGGAGACGATGAGGAGGAGGAGGAGGAAGAAGAAGAAATCCATTCCCCCCTGTCAGGGGAAGAAAGAAGAGGACGGCTGAGGGAGTCCTGGATTAGGGGGTCCTCGGACAGCCGGACGATGTACTTGTGTCGGACTATTGGACTATGAAGATACAAGATTGAAGACTTCGTCCCGTGTCTGGATGGGACTCTCCTTTGCGTGGAAGGCAAGCTTAGCGATTCAGATATGAAGATCTCCTTCTATGTAACCAACTCTGTGTAACCCTAGCCCCCTCCGGTGTCTATATAAACCGGAGGGTTTAGTCCGTAGGACAACAACAATCATAATTATAGGCTAGCTTCTAGGGTTTAGCCTCTACGATCTCATGGTAGATCAACTCTTGTAATACTCATATCATCAAGATCAATCAAGTAGGAAGTAGGGTATTACCTCCATCGAGAGGGCCCGAACCTAGGTAAACATTGTGTCCCCTGCCTCATGTTACCATTAGTCTTAGACGCATAGTTCGGGATCCCCTACCCGAGATCCGCCGGTTTTGACACCGACATTGGTGCTTTCATTGAGAGTTCCACTGTGTCGTCGTGGTAAGGCTTGATGTCTCCTTCAATCATCTACAACGATGCAATCCAGGGTGAGGATTCTTCCTCCCCGGACAGATCTTCGTATTCGGCGGCTTCGCACTGCGGGCCAATTCGCTTGGCCATCTGGAGCAAATCAAGAGCTACGCCCATGGACATCTGGTCAGGTTTGGAATCCTGAACTACACCGCCGACATCCGCGGAGACTTGATCTTCGACGGATTTGAGCCCATGACAGGTGTGCTGAACAGCCACGAGGAGCATGACTTAGATGTGCTATCGGATGGTGTTCGGGAGATCACACCTGCTGCCGCTCCGGCCTTGGATCCGGAGCGAATCGTGCCCTCCGAGGACGGGTGGATGGACCCCGCCACCGAGGCCGTACAGCTATTGGCAATAGAGACGAACACAGACTTATCCTCCAATGAGGTCTGTGTCATCGGACCCTCAGACTCGTCTCCGGCCACAGGCTCCGAACCACGCGCATCCGTGCCTATCAAATCTGATTGGGCACCGATAGTGGAGTTTACCTCCGCGGATATCTTTCAGCACTCACCCTTGGGCGACGTGCTTAACTAATTGAAATCTCTCTCACTGTCAGGAGACTCTTGGTCGAACTATGTCCGGCTTGAGTGGGAAGCGGACGACGAAGAAATTTGTTCCCCACCCCCACCCACTTAATAGCCACTATCAACGACTTAACCGACATGCTTGATTTCAACTCCGAAGACATCGACGGTATGAACGACGATGCAGGAGAAGAACAGAAACCACCGCCTAAAGGGTGCTGGACAGCCACCTCATCATATGATATATACATGGTGGATACACCCAAAGAAAACAACGGCGAGGAACGGAAGGATGCAATGGAGGATAATCCTCTTGAGAAGTAGCCAAAGCAACGATGTTGACGCCGCTCTAAATCCCGCCATAGTAAAAACAGCGACAACAGCGCAAGAAAGAATAATACTCTGATCGACTCTAAAGGCAACGACGACCCCATGGACCCAGCGATGGAGCAGGAGGAGCCAGGGGACAACGAACATAGTCCGGAGCCACTGTCCGATCATAGCAATGGCGGAGATAAAAATCATAAACTTGTCTCCGGAGAGGAGAACAGTCCGGACGAAGATGCACTCATCATACCGGAAAGGCACTTGGAACAAGAGAACCTCCATAGAAGGCTTATCGCCACCGCGAGGAGCTTGAAGAAGCAGAAGCAAAGGCTTAAGGCCACGCAGGATACGCTCAACCGTAGATGGAACAAAGTGCTCGACACTGAAGAAAAATACGGTGGCGATCACCACACAAAGAGCTACCCAAAGCGCAAGCTGCTGCCGAATTCGACGACGAGGCTATAGAGCCCATTCCGCCAAAAATAATACGGCCGATCCGCCAGACCGTCCACCCCGTGGCCGCAACAGGGCGGCTTATGGCGCCGCACACAAGTCAACACACGATTTACGTGAACACCTGGACAAAAAAAGCCGGCATGGCCAGGTCCATCAATGGATCTAGGAAGCATGCTCCGGCGCAGGATCACGGCCACCAAAATGATTATACTGATAGAATACCAGCTCGGAATCAATACCGAGCACTACAACCGTCGGCGGCATCCCATGACACATCCAAATACAGGGGTGCGCGCACTTGTGCTTCAGCGATGAGGTCTTTGGATCATGAATTCTGAGAGGATTTAAACCCGTAAACATAGAGGCATACGATGGAACGACAAACCCTGCAGTCTAGATTGAGGACTTTATTCTTCACATCCACATGGCTCACGGAGATGATCTCCACGCCATCAAATACCTGCCCCTCAAGTTGAAAGGACCAGCTCGACACTGGTTGAAAAGCCTCCCTGAAAACTCAATTGGAAGTTGGGAGGAACTTGAGGATGCTTTCAAGGCTAATTCAAGGGACCTATGTCCGACCTCCGGATGCAGACGATCTAAGTCACATAATCCAGCAGCCCGGAGAGTCAGGCCATAAGCTTTGGAACAGATTTCTCACCAAGAAGAATCAAATCGTCAACTACCCGGATGCCGAAGCCTTAGCGGCTTTCAAGCATACTATCCAGGACGAATGGCTCGCCAGACACCTCGGCCAGGAAAAGCCAAGGACAATGGCAGCCCTAACAAGCCTTATGACCTGCTTTTGCGCGGGCGAAGGCAATTGGTTGGCCCATAGCGGCACCAGCGACCCAGGCACATCCGAAGTCAGGGATGGCAATGTAGAGCCACGACGCAATAAAAACAAGCGTCGAAATAATGAAGACAACCCAGACAACACGGTGGTAAACGCCGGATTCAGGGGCTCTCAACCCGGTCAACGGAAAAATCCATTTAAAGGCAGCAGAGATGGACCGTCCAGCCTAAACAAAATTCTGGATAGATCATGTCAGATTCATGGCACCCCGACAAACCTGCGAATCACACCAACAGTGAATGCTGGGTCTTCAAGCAAGCCGGCAAGCTAAACGCCGAACACAAGGGGAGGGAGCAGCCAAGTGAAGACGAGGACGAACCGCGCCAGCCGAACACTGGGGGGCAGAAAATTTTTCCACCAGAGGTCAAAACAGTGAACATGATTTACGCAACTCCCATACCAAAGAGGAGGCGCAAATGCGCACTCCGAGACGTATACGCCATAGAGCCTGTCGCCCCCAAATTCAACTCATGGTTGGCCTACCCGATCACTTTCGATCGCAGGGATCATCCGACCAGTATTCGGCATGGATGTTCGGCCGCCTTGGTGCTCAACCCAATAATTGACGGATACCATCTCACCCGGGTCCTTATGGATGGCGGCAGTAGGTCTTAATCTGATATATCAGGACACTATCCGCAAAATGGGGATAGACCCGTCAAGAATCAGCCAAAGCAGTACTACCTTTAAAGGAGTAATACCAGGCATAGAGGCCCGCTGTACGGGCTCTCTAACATTAGAGATTATATTTGGTTCTCCCGACAACTTTCGAAGCGAAGAACTAATCTTCGACATCGCTCCATTCCGAAGTGGCTATCACACACTACTCGGAAGAATGGCCTTCGCTCGTTTCAATGCAGTTCCGCATTACGCTTATCTTAAACTTAAGATGCCCAGTCCACGTAGCATCATCACAATTAGCGGAAATACAGAGCGTTCTTTACGTGCGGATGAATATGTGGCGGCTCTAGCAGCCGAATGGCCTCTCCAACCAGAATAACTGATCGGTCGTCAAAGACCACGGACACGGTTAGACGTGTCCGGCGCACCACTAGCTGTAGCAGCCCAGATAAACCTGAGCTTGGGCGGATATACCCCCATAGGTGGTGCTAGGGGCTGCCCGCATGTAAAAAGGCCCATAGTTCGGCTCGACCCTATTAATACAATAATAGATTGCATTTTCATGGTTCATTAAGAATAACCAACTTTTCGCATGATTACACGATTCTTTCACAGGTTTTTCCTTTTCTGAGATGATCATCGTGCTACACCCTTCGAGGATCTGGCTGCATGAGACAAAAGCGCAGGCGTGCGGCGGGGCCCGTTCAAAGGTTTCTTTTAGATTAAGACCTGTGTAAATCTTTTTATTGTCTCTTGTTGCTTCACACCCTTCGGGTACTCAAAACAACCGAGAGGGATACTGGCGTTATTGGCAAGCTTTTTCGTCATGCCAGATTAATGCGTGTACCTGGAAATTCAGGGCTCATTATCGAGGGTGGTACTCAACCCGGTATAAGTTGAAAAGACCGAATACCTTAGGGAGTGTTCGGCGTCACGAGTTTGGCCTTATATGCATCAGCTCTGAATCATGTCTTTGGTCAATAGTTGGGTTTGCCTGGCTCCCATGTTTTGCTACCTTACGTTCCGCTCTATCGGCTAAGGTGGCATCAGGGGAACTACTGTGATTATGCCCCGGTTCATCTGGATGAGCACCACAGTAGAGAAAACCGA
Source organism: Aegilops speltoides (assembly GCA_021437245.1). Classification (NCBI taxonomy): domain Eukaryota; kingdom Viridiplantae; phylum Streptophyta; class Magnoliopsida; order Poales; family Poaceae; genus Aegilops; species Aegilops speltoides. Next base: position 130,213,618 of record CM038144.1, read on the forward strand.
AAACTGACTGTCATGATACAGCGAGAGACTGGTCAACCACTCAAGGACTCATCGGAATCTTCGCGATTCCTCTGCATTAATGAAGGACCGGTTTCCCTATCACATATGTACGTGCACCGTATTCGGATGAATGCGGACGTGTCGGATTTCGGGTTCCGGCAGACCCTTGAGGTTCGAACACTGGGGTGCGCACGAAGATCTCTCCCCTACCAGCTCACGTCTCGAAGTCTCGCAAGGATCTAAGCAAGAAAGATGAACGCACAACCGACACGAGATTTATACTGGTTCAGACCACCATTGTGGTGTAATACCCTACTCCAGTGTGTGGTGTGGTGGATTGCCTCACGGGCTGATGGTGGACAGTACAAAGGAGAACAACCTCGCGAGGGCTGTTCTTGGCTGGTGCGATGAAGCTGCTTAGGTGAGTTCGATCGCTTCTCTCTCTCTCGTCGATCTGTTTCTAGATGCCTCTACCTGTGGTGGCTAGTCCTATTTATAGAGTGAGGCCCTAGGCCTCTTCCCAAATCTTGGCGGAGCGCACCAACAATTGGCCATTTGAAGGGAACATCTGTTACACTTATCGACTAAAGTTGGTCTTGGTGCCAAAGGCTCGGCGATGGCCGCATACAGGCTCCATGATGACCTCCATCCTGCCGTTCTGCTGGTCTTGGTCTTGTTGCACCGAAACGGTAACCTTTGCCTGATGCCTTGGCATGTGCTTGACCCCTTTGCACCGAAAGGGAAACAAGGACACTGCGCAGGCCGGCGCCCACCTGGCGCCCGCCTGGCCTCGATCGTCATGGCTTGTGTCACAGGCTCCTCGGGAGGTGCCCTGCCTTGATCTCTCCGCCTCCTCGCGAGCCTGCCTGAGGAGGCTGCTCCTGAGGAAGCTTCCTATCGTCCGCCCCGCGAGGCTCGGCCCCTCGCGAGGGTCTTGAGCTTGAGCCGATGAAGTTGGGCTGCATTGGGCCCCCCTTGAGCCACACCGTAGGCCGCAGGCAGGCAAGTCTGGGGACCCCCATTCCCAGAACATCGACAGTAGCCCACGGGCCCAAGGCGCGCCCTGATACGTCTCCGTCGTATCTATAGTTTTTGATTGTTCCATGCCAATATTATTCACTTTCATATACTTTTTGGCAACTTTTTATATTATTTTTGGGACTAACTTATTGATCCGATGCCAGTGCAAGTTCACATGCATTGCATGTTTTATGTTTATGAGAATATCCATATCAAATAGAGTCCAAACGGGATAAAAATGGACGGATCTTATTTTTGGAAAATATGGAAAATTACGGAAGAAAAATCCACGCGAGACGGTGCTCGAGGTGGTCACGAGGTAGGGGGGCGCGCCTGACCCTCCCGGGCGTGCCCCCTACCCTCGTGAGCCCACCATAAGGCGGTTGACGCTATTCTTTTGCCTCAAGAAAGCTGATATTTGGAAAAAAATCACGGCGAAGGTTTCATGCCAATCGGAGTTACGGATCTCCAGATATAAAGGAAACGGTGAAGGGGTAGAATCTGAGAACGCAGAAACAGAGAGATAGATCCAATCTCGGAGGGCTCTCGCCCTCCCAAGCCATAGGAGCCAAGGACGGAGGAAACCCTTCTCCCATCTAGGGAGAAGGTCAAGGAAGAAGAAGAAGAAGGGGGGTGAGGAGTCACGGACTAGGGGTGTCCGGATAGCGGGACTATCATCATCGGCGGACTCCAAGACTATGAAGATACAAGATTGAAGACTTAGTCCGTGTCCGGATGGGACTTTCCTTGGCGTGGAAGGCAAGCTTGCAATCTGGATATGTAGATCTCCTACCATTGTTACCGACTCTTTGTAACCCTAGCCCTCTCCGGTGTCTATATAAACCGGAGGGTTTTAGTCCGTAGGACGAACAACCATTACAACAATCATACCATAGGCTAGCTTCTAGGGTTTAGCCTCCTTGATCTCGTGGTAGATCCACTCTTGTACTACCCATATCATCAATATTAATCAAGTAGGAGTAGGGTTTTACCTCCATCGAGAGGCGAACACTGGTAAAAACATCGTGTCCCTTGTCTCCTATTACCATCCGCCTAGGCGCCTGATTCGGGACCCCCTACCCGAGATCCGTCGGTTTTGACACCGACATTGGTGCTTTCATTGAGTTCCTCTGTGTCATCACCGATAGGCTTGATGGCTCCTTCAATCATCAACAACAACGCAGTCCAGGGTGAGACTTTTCTCCCCAGACAGATCTTCGTGTTTGGCGGCTTTGCACTGCGGGCCAATTCGCAGCCATCTTGAGCGATCGAAAGCTTCGCCCCGCCATCGGTCGATTTGGAAGCCTAAACTTCACGGCTGACATTCGCGAGACTTGATCGTCGACGGATTCGCGCCACAGCCATGCGTGCCGCACTGTCACGATGGGCATGATTTAGCTCTGCTGCCGGACAGTGCCCTGGAGGCCGCACATGAGTCCGCTCCGACCCTTAGCTCGGAGCCGACCACGCTGGTCGAGGGCGGGTTGCTGGACACGCCTCGGGGCTGCAACCTGCGGCGATGGGCGAATCTGACCTTGTCCTTGTAAAGCTCGTGACTCAAGGTGCGGGACTCCTCGCCGGACTCAACCTCCTGCGCCCCTACCAATCGAATCGATTGGGCGCCCGATCATGGAGTTCACCACCGCGGACATCTTCGGCACTCACCCTTTGGCGACATCCTGAATTAGCTAAAGTATCTCTCGTTATCATTAGAGCCTGGCGGACTGCGGTCGGGGCGGTTGAGATGCGGACGGCGAAGAAATTCAAAGCCCACCCACCACCCACTTTGTAGCCCCGCGTCGACGATCTAACCGACATGCTAGACTACGACTCCGAAGACATCGACGGTATGGATGATGATGCCGGAGACGACCAACAACCAGTGCCTACGGGGCACTGGAAGACCACCTCGTCATACGACATATACATGGTGGACATCCCAAAGGATGGGAACGGTGAAGAAGTAGCGGAGGCAGATTCCTCTAAGAAATAGCCCAAGCACCGGCGTCAGCGGCGCCGCTCTAAATCCCGCCACAGCAAGAATGGAGATTCCGGCACGGGGATAATAACACCCAGAGAGTGCGAAGACAACCCCCTCCGGCAAGATTCAGACGGGAGGGCGAAGCCAGCCCCACGAGAGAGCGCGGGGCGAAGAGGTAGAGGGCGATAATTACATGCCTCCCTCAGGAGATGAGGCAAGCCTCAACGACTGACCAATTTGTCGTGCCGAGGATCCCATCGAACAAGGCGTTTTGAACACGGGCTAATGGCCACGGCGAACAGCCTAAAAAAAAAGCAGCAACAACTTCGAGCTGATCAAGACCTGCTGGCGGCGGATGGACCGAAGTCCTCGCGGCGAAGACCACGAACTCGAGCGCCCCTCAAAAGCTACCCAAAGCATAAGTTGCTCCCCGATTAGAGGAGGAGGCATATAAACCCTCATCACCGGCGCTGTCTGGCGGACCGACCACCTCGTGGCGCGACAGAGAGGCATCTAGGCCCTCCACGAGCCGTACCCGGCACGCTCGAAAGTCGCGAAGCCACGGGAATCGCCGGACTTGCGAGACATATTGGAGGACAAGTCAAGACAATCAAGATCGATCCACGGATCGCGGCGCAGCTCACCACGATGCGCGACGACTACCGTCCCGGATACAGCAACTCCGGCCGGGCGAACATAGTAGACAAAGCTCGCTTGAGCTACGTCGTGATATTGCCCAATATAGAGGTGCCGCACACCCACTATGCTTCACAGATGAAGTAATGGATCATCAAATCCCCGAAGGGTTTAAACCCGTGAACATTGAATCCTACGATGGCTGTGCAGACCCGCGGTTTGGATCGAAGACTATCTCCTTCATATCCATATGGCCCGCGGTGACGATCTTCACGCCATCAAATATCTCCCTCTCAAGCTTAAAGGACCAGCTCGGCATTGCCTTAACAGCTTGCCAGCAGAGTCAATTGGGTGTTGGGAGGACACGGAAGCCGCATTCCTTGACAACTTCGGGGCACATATATGCGACCACAGGCGCCGATGACCTAAGCCACATAATTGATAGCAGACGAATCGGCGAACAGTTTTGGACACGGTTCTTAACAAAGAAAAATCAAATCGTCATTGTCCGGATCAGAGGCCCTTGCAGCCTTCAAACATAACATCATGACGAGTGGCTGGCCCGGCACCTAGGACGGGAAAAGCGAAATCCATGCCAGCCCTCACATCACTCATGACCCGCTTACGTGCGGGAGAGGACAGCTGGCTAGCCCGCAGTAACAACCTCAGCAAAAATTCTGGCTTGCGTAACGGGCTCCTCGAGAGGTGCCCTGCCTTGATCTCTCCGCCTCCTCGCGAGCCTGCCTGAGGAGGCTGCTCCTAAGGAAGCTTCCTATCGTCCGCCCCGCGAGGCTCGGCCCCTCGCGAGGGTCTTGAGCTTGAGCTGATGAAGTTGGGCTGCATTGGGTCCCCACTTGAACCCCGCCGCAGGCCTTGAGCGAGCAAGTCAGGGACCCCGTTCCCGTAAGCAATGACAGGGGCGTGCCGGGGCTATATAGTTGTAATAGCCAGCCTTATTAGGGATGATAGACTACTCATATCAATAAGGAATTCCTTCTTTTCCGGGAGCCCATTCGGACAGAACTCCAAAGTTAAGCGTGCTCAGCTTGGAGTAGTCTCAGGATGGGTGACCGACCGAAGTTGCTCCCGGTGCGCATGAGTGAGGACAAAGTCTTGCAGAAAAGACTAGTATTGATCTGTGGGGCGATCTAGATCCCGCCAGAATGTGACCACCACCGGGTGTGTCAGGGGTGTTACAAGTTGGTATCGAGCCGACCCTCGCGGTTACACGGATGGTTCTTGCAGACGGTCTTGTGGTCATGTTGCTCATGGCGTTTGTGACCCGTCGTGGCACGGCATGGCACATGTACCGGACTGGATGCCTGCAGACGGTTGTGCCAGAGGAGCGTTCTGTGGCCCGACGAGGGCGTCGGTTCCTCCGAGTGTGGGTGTATGTAATAGCCAGCCTTATTAGGGATGATAGACTACTCATATCAATAAGGAATTCCTTCTTTTCCGGAGCCCATTGGACGAGAACTCCAAAGTTAAGCGTGCTCGGCTTGGAGTAGTCTCGGGATGGGTGACCGGCCGAAGTTGCTCCCGGGTGCGCATGAGTGAGGACAAAGTGCGCAGAAAAGACTAGTATTGATCTGTGGGGCCAGTCTAGATCCCGCCAGGAGTAACGACCACCGGCGGGTGTGTCCGGGGCGTTACAATAGTAGCCCCACGTCAAACTCCTATGGCTAAGTGAAAGTGTTAAAGCTATATAGTCCGATTGCCTCGTTCACCGCGCTATCACGTCCTTAAATGGACCAAGACGTTGGATCAAGTGTGAGTATGCGCTTTTCCGAACACCCCCACATTATATGCGTGGGGGCAGAAGCCGATGACTGCAAAACTTTCAGGTTACATACATACATACATAAACGGCCGCACAGGAGGCACTCAATACTTTACGGACAAAAGTATAAAATATAGCCTTTATAATCAAAATAGCATTGTTTTTACAATCAAGATACATGTCACTGGAACATGGTACTCGTTGAGCACTGAGCCTCTATTTAACGGGCACCTTCCAGGACTTCTTCAAAATAGTGCTCGGGCGAGTCCTGACCCCCGGGCGGACCCTTGGCTGCAACAGCGGTGGCCTCCATCTCCGCCCAGTATGTCTTAACACGGGCAAGAGCCATCCGCGCACCCTCTATGCATGCCGACCTCTTGACAGCGTCGATATGCGGCATAGCATGAAGAAACCGTTGCACTAAACCAAAATAACTATTCGGACTTGGTTCCTTCGGCCAAAGGTGATCCATGACAGATCTCATGGCAAGCCCGGACAACATATGAAGCTCGGCCCATTCAGCCATTTGCTCATTCAACAGCAGCGGACGCCTTGGATTACTGAACTGCGACCAGAACAATCTTTCCACCTGATGATCTTTCTGATCTTTGAAATACTCAGTCGCGTCAGTAGCACTTTTTGCTAAATCCAAGTATGCGTCTGCCGAACTCCACAATTGATCAAGAGGGGCATACTTTGGATAGCCGACCTTCGTCCGCAATAAGAAGGGCTTCCCAGCCGCGATATCTCCGGCTTAACGAAGCTCCTCCCGCGTCGCTCTGATTTCAGAGCACGTTTCCTTGGCTGCTTCCAAAGCCTTCTTCAAGTAAGCCGCTTTTGCTTGGCTTTTCCTTTCAAGGAGCTCATAGCGGCTGGCGGCATTTTGCAGCTCAGGAGCCTTGTTGGCTATTTTATCTTTGCTCCGGCGATGAGCAGCCTATTCGACTTTTAACTCTTTGGCTGCCTTCAGGGCGGCCGCATCGCTTTTCCTGGCTTGTTCCTTGGCCCAGGTAAATTCTGCCCGAAGGGTCTCCACGGCGGCAGCTCCATCTGTAGTCAAAGCATATTATAGATACTAGCATTATGCTCCTCTTAATATTCACTGACCAACCGAATATACTGTAACGCCCCGTATGTAGCTTTCCATATTCGTAACTCCAACTCCTGCCTTTTCCGGAGATGCGATATATTATTTTCTCCGTGGTTGGGTTTTTGTCTTTCGTTTTGCATTTTGTTCATGTCATGCATTTCATCATCGCATCATTCGCATTGCATCGGCATCGTTTTCATAAAACTTCGCACCCGTTAAAGTAGTTGCGCGTCCCCCCTTTCTTTTGTTGACCGCCCCGAGACCAACTGTGTTTTCGTTTCCCTCTTGTCCGACCACCTAATCCTCTCTCAGACCCCTCGTGTGCGCGTCCGAAACTCCCCCGAACCCGACCCGGACAGTCATCACCGTTGGGTTCGGATCATCCCCTAACATCTACAAAACATCCCATTATTCGGGCTTCCTAACCTATATTTTCTCGACCGCCCGATTATAATCGAACGGACCGGATTAGTCCGTACCCAGTCCCCTGCCTATATAATCAGACCAAATCCCTAAAACCTGGGGATCTGTCCCATCCATTCCGTGTCCGCCGCCGCCACCAACTCACCATCGTCCTCGGGATCCATCCCGATTCGCCCACCTCCTCTCCCTTCACTTCCTCGTCGAGCCAACCAGCGCAGCCCACGGCGCCCGATCCTCTGCGCCTCCCCTCGTCCAGGAGCATCTCCTCCTCTGCCCGAGCCCCTCGTCACCGCCCCGCCCCGGCGAGCGTGCCAGCCGGCAACTAGCAGGACCGTCGCGTCCCTCTCCTCTGATTCTTCCCGTGCTTCTTCTTTCCCCTGTCTCTTGCTCACATCTCTCTCTCTCTCCCGTGCACAGGAACGCCAAGACCATCGCGCAGCCAGCCCGAGCGCTCGATCCCGAATGGATCGAGGCACTACCTCCAGCCCGCAGCCGCGTGGAGCTCCTCTGCGCCCGTGCTGCACCAGGCCCCGAGCGACCTCGCTCCCCTGCCATCTCCGGCACCGCGCCCGAACCTGCCCAACCACCTGAGCCGCCTCGAGCTCCCCTCGCCTCCACCTCGTCGCTGCCTCGCTTCCCCGTCCGTCTCTGGCGACCGTCTGACGACCCGTTGGAGCACCACGATCGTCGCCTCTCTCTTCCCCTCCTTTTTCCCCATCTCTTCAAGCTCTTTCTTTCTCTCATGGCGGCCTCTTGGTGCTATTCTTCACAGGGACCGACGCCATGGACGCCCGTGCGCTACCCCGAGTCCACCACCGCTGCCGTTTCGCGTCAGATCCGGCCGGGGACCGCCAGATCTCGCCGCCTCCTCCATGAACCTGTCCATCTCCGACCTCCTCCGTTCCCTGCATCGCCTGAAGCCGTCGCAGCCTCTGCATCCTCTGCATCGAGGAGACGAGCCCGCTCGCCCTGGAGCATTGACCGGTCGCCAGCGCCTGGGCCGCAACCGCGCCAAGGCCCAGCCAGCGCCAGGAGGGCCCAGCCTCCTCCGCGGCCTGTCCGCACCGCCCTCAAGCCAGCCGGCCTGCTTCCCCTGCTCCACCGACCGGGCCTTGGGCCTTGGTGAGCACCCAGACCCAGTCCTCTCTGTTGGCCCAGCCAAATGCGGCCCGTGTTATTTTTTTCCTGCGCTGTGATTTTAGCTTTATCCAGGCATTTACAGATTTGCAGAAAAGTCCCTCTAGATCATGCATTAATAACTCATCAACCATGCATCGGTTTAAAATGATTCAAACATGTAAGTTGCTTAGAATTTTGTGTAGATTAATAATATGCCACTTTCATCCATGTTTAAAATGTTTAAAATGATGTTTGTTTAAATTTGCTCTAATGCCATGCTAAAATGATTTAATTCATAACTAAATAACCGTAACTCGGAATTAAATGTTCTTTATATGTAAATGGGGTAGAAAAATGCCTAGTTTAACATGGTGGACTTTATTTTCCTGTTTAACAACTTTAAAATATGGTTTAGGGCAGAACAGTACCAAATTCATAAATTGCACATGAGGATTTTCCGGAATTATTGTTCGTTGTTCCGGCCTCATTTAAACTTGCCTAAATAGTTAGTTTACTTATGTTTCACCCCTTGCCATGTTTAACAACATTTAATATTGTTGACTAGCTTATAACGAGATTAAACTAAATAATTGATGTGGTGTTTTGTCAATATGCAACTCGTTGCATATTGAGCTCCACTTAACTTGTAGTAATTGTTTGTTGCACTTTGTCATGCCATGCCTCATTAAACCGGACATGCATCATACTTGATTGTGCATCATGCCATGATTTTGCTTGTGTGTTTACCATGTTGTTTGCTTCTTTCCGGTTTGCTTCTCTCGTTAGTTTTGGTTCCGTTCCGGAGTTGTGAGGATTCGTTCGACTACCTCCGTTCATCTTCTTCATGGACTCGTTCTTCTTCCTAGCGGGATTTCAGGCAAGATGACCGCTACCCTGGATCTCACTACTATCATTGCTATGCTAGTTGCTTCGTTCTATCGCTATGCTGCGCTACCTATTACCTGTTTATCAAGCCATCCCATATTGCCATGAACCCCTAACCTTTGACACCATTCCTAGCAAACCGTTGTTTGGCTATGTTACCGCTTTTGCTCAGCCCCTCTTATAGCGTTGCTAGTTGCAGGTGAAGTTGAAGATTGCTCCATGGTGGACAGGGTTTATGTTGGAATATCACAATATCTCTTATATTATTAATGCATCTATATACTTGGTAAATGGTGGAAGGCTCGGCCTTATGCCTGGTGTTTTGTTCCACTCTTGCCGCCCTAGTTTCCGTCATACCGGTGTTATGTTCCCGGATTTTGCATTCCTAACACGGTCGGGTGATTTATGGGACCCCCTTGACAGTTCGCTTTGAATAAAACTTGTCTAGCAAGGCTCAACATTGACTTTTACCATTTGCCTCACCACCACCTACTTTTCCCTTGGGAGTAATTAACCCAAGGGTCATCTTTATTATAGCCCCGGGCGTTGCTTGTCTAAGTGTTGGTCCGAACCGAGCGACTTCTTGGGGCCACCTCTTGGCAACTCGAGGGCTGGTTTTACTCATAACTTGACTTATCCGGTGTTGCCACGAGAGCGAGATATGTGCAGCTCCTATCGGGATTGTCGGTGCATCGGCGGCTTTTGCTGGTCTTGTTTTACCATTGTCGAAATGTCTTGATGTACCGGATTCCGAGGGCGATCGGGTCTTCTGGGAGAAGGTCTATTCCTTCGTTGATCGCGAGAGCTTGTCATGGGCTAAGTTGGGACACCCTGCGCAGGTTTAAACTTTCGAGAGCCGTGCCGCGGTTATGTGGCAGATGGGAATTTGTTAATGTCGGTTGTAGATAACTTGACACAGATCTGAATTAAAAGCGCATCAACTGCGTGTGTAGCCGTGATGGTCTCTTCTCGGTGGAGTCCGGGAAGTGAACACGGTTTCTGTATTGTGTTTGACGTAAGTAGGTGTTTAGGATCACCTCTTGATCATTGCTAGTTGACGACCGTTCTACTTGTTCTCTTCTCGCTCTTCTTTGCGTATGTTAGCCACCATACTTGCTTAGCCGCTGCTGCAACCTCACCACTTTACCCCTTCCTTTCCCATTAAGCTTTGCTAGTCTTGATACCCATGGTAATGGGATTCTTTGAGTCCTCGTGGCTCGGCAGATACTTCAAAACCAGTTTGCGGTGCCTATGTTACCCGGCGGTGGCGCAACCATGCTCAAGGAGGAGCTCGATGAAGATCTTGTCCTTTGTGTTGTTTCGTTCTAGTGATCGATAGTGGAGCCGGTTGGGGTCGATCGGGGACCTTTATGCATTTGGGGTTCTTCTTTTATTTTGGTTCATGATCGGACCTTGATTGTATCTGGATGATGTAATGCTTTATTCATGTAATTGTGTGAAGTGGCAATTGTAAGCCAACTATGTATCTTTTCCCTTATGTATTACATGGGTTGTGTGAAGATTACCTCACTTGCGACATTGCTTTCAATGCGGTTATGCCTCTAAGTCGTGCTTCGACACGTGGGAGATATAGCCGCATCGAGGGCGTTACATATACATACCCTGTGCCTCGTCAAGCTGCTTGTTCACAAGCGTGATGTCCGCATCCGCCATGTCAAGCTGCCGCTTCAATTTGGCAGAATCAGCAGTTCGGTCAGCCACCGGATCTGCAGCCGCCTGTGTACGACAGCAGCGCCATTATTATCTGAGACTATGATCCTCTGCTCGCCGCGTATGGGCGGCAACCAGAGTCTCAAGGGCTACTACCTATACAAAGCACACCTAGCGTGTGCGGTATTGTCAAAAATACGTATATTACTTTGCGTACCTCAAAGCCTCTTAGCAGGCTCGCAAAAGCTTCGTTCAACCCGCTTTTGGCGGATGAGATCCTCTCAACCACCGTACCCATTAAAGTACAATGTGCCTCTGAGATAGCCGCTTGCTCCAAAAGATCCATCAACGTGTTCGGCTGTACCCCGGACAGTCCCGGGCTTTTTCTGTTGGTCTCCTTAGGAGCCGAGAACTCCGGACTTCGGGCGGCTGAAGAGTTACCTTCCGGCCTTTGCGGATCAGGAGAAATCCTCCGCGACGACACCTCAGGGTTATCCGTCTCACAAGGCGGGGAAGCAGGAGGAGGCATTTTGCTCTCCATATTCTTCGGAAGAAGATCCCCCGAAGACGAACATTGTGGAGAGGGGCTATGAGCCGGACTGCAAAACATATACTTCGGTTGTTATTATCAGGAAAAGAGCAGGGCATATTTACCAATGTTCCTCTGATTACTTACAGTTTGGCTGATGGCCGGCCCCTTTGCGGGTGCTGTGCGGTAAGGATGCCCTCCGGGGCAGGCCCCCCTGGTGAAGGTTTCTTCACTCGTTTGGAAACCTCCGTTTCCATGTCTTCAGGGGCAGCCCTTTTCTTCCCGTGGGGAAAGGGATTCTAGATTCACCTCCCCGAACATCCTCCTTCGCGGAGGCACTAATTCCCCCGGTTTGAATGTCTAATGTATGAAGCCCACCTTCGGCTTCTTTATTCCTTCCCTAATCTTCTCCTGATGGCATTTTATACGGTGCGTGAGCCAGCATCCTAGTTAGTACAGGATCTGGCGAGCCTCCGGGAAGAGGGGTCGAACACCTGATCCTCTCCGCCTTCCTTATCCAGTCCTGGCAGAAGACAATTTTTCAGAATGATGTTATGATAAATATAATAACAGCAGGTTCAGTTGCGGAGTTACTTACTAGGGTATCTGGACGGTTGCAGTCCAGACCCGCATCCTCGATGGTGTCCGGACACTTTATTCGTGATCCAAAGAATAATTGATACATCCCTTCGAGCGTCATGCTGAAGAAGTGTTGAATAGTTCGTGGTCCTTTCGGGTTGAACTCTCACATACAGAGAGATCGACTTTGGCATGGCAGGACCTGATGAACTAGCATTACTTGAATTACTTTGACGAGACTAACATCCCTCTTGAGGAGATCTCGGATGCGACTTTGCAATGTCAGCACGTCATTAGCCGGCCCCCAGTCTAGCCCTTTGTTGACCATGATGCAAGTTGAGGCGGAGGACCCGGGCGGAAGGCCGGGGCGGCCGCCTGCTTTGTACCTCGGGGCGCTGTGATTTCAAACCACTCCCATTGCCATGAGTCGGACACCTCCGGGAAGGAACCCTTTGGCCAGAGGGTATCGGCACCTTTGATTATTATAGCACCTCCGCACTCCGCGTGTCTCCCGTCGATCATATTCGGCTTCACATTGAAGGTCTTGAGCCACAAGCCGAAGTGTGGGGTAATGCGGAGGAAGGCCTCACACACGACGATAAACGACGGGATGTGAAGGACGGAATCTGGAACTAGATCATGGAAATCTAGCCCGTAATAGAACATGAGCCCTCTTACGAAGGGATCAAGACTAAAGCCAAGCCCTCGGAGAAAGTGGGAAACAAATACAACAATCTCATTGGTTTCGGGAGTGGGGATAACCTGCCCTTGAGCAGGTAGCCTGTGGGGGATTTCGGCGGTCAGATACCTAGCCTCCCTAAGCTTCTTGATGTCCTCCTCTGTGACAGAAGAGGCCATCCACTGGCCTTGAAGGTTGGATCCAGACATGATTGAGGGTCCGAAGCGCTTAGCCTGAACCTTGGGTGTTGGAACTCGAGGTGGGGGAAGGGAAGGATTGGGCGTGGAAAGAAAAGGACAGGTCTGGGCCTCTTTATAAAGAGGGTGAATATCAAGCGTCCTCCGCGTGGCTGTTTGGGACTTGCCTAAAACCGAGGAGTCATACTAATAGCACGGTTGGGTTACACACACCCATATTGATGAGAATCCCGTGATAAGGGGGACATGATCTCTGCTTCGACAAGACATGCCAGTAAAACCGCCTCGCAATACGTGCAGTAGCAGGTTGGGAAAAACGGTTCGAATAATGACCGGGCCGCAGCGTGATGTCATGCTATGAAAAGTTGACAGCAGATTAGATTTTTGGAATATTATGCTCTCTACGGTGGTGTGTGGAGTTTGTTTTGCAGAGCCGGACACAATCCTTGTGTTCAAAATCTTCCATGAAGTATTGGGAGAAGGAACCCGCCTTGCAATGCCGAAGATAGTTTGCGCGCCGGACTCATCGTCATTGAAGCCTGGTTCAGGGGCTACTGAGGGAGTCCTGGATTAGGGGGTCCTCGGACAGCTGGACTATGTACTTGTGTCGGACTGTTGGACTATGAAGATACAAGATTGAAGACTTTGTCCCGTGTCCGGATGGGACTCTCCTTTGCGTGGAAGGCAAGCTTGGCGATTCGGATATGTAGATCTCCTTCTCTGTAACCGACTCTGTGTAACCCTAGCCCCCTCCGGTGTCTATATAAACCGGAGGGTTTAGTCCATAGGACAATAACAATCATAATCATAGGCTAGCTTCTAGGGTTTAGCCTCTACGATCTCGTGGTAGATCAACTCTTGTAATACTCATATCATCAAGATCAATCAAGCAGGAAGTAGGGTATTACCTCCATCGAGAGGGCCCGAACCTGGGTAAACATTGTGTCCCCCGCCTCCTGTTACCATTAGTCTTAAACGCACAATTCGGGACCCCCTGTAACACCCATGATGCGGCTATATCTCCCACGTGTCGAAGCACGACATAGAGGCATAACCGCATGGTGGTTTTGTCGCAAGAAGGGTCATCTTCACACAATCCCATGTAATGAAAAAGAATGGGATAAAGAGTTGGCTTACAATCGCCACTTCACACAATGAACATATAATTCGTACATCGACCAGAGTACACACATAGTCCGACTACGGACGAAGCCAAAAGAAAAGAAGATAACCCAACTGCTAGATCCCCGATCGTCCCAACTGGGCTCCACTACTGATCAACAAGAAACAACACATAACAACAACTAAGATCTTCGTTGAGCTCCCATCTGAGCTAGGTAGCATCCTTTGCACTGGTATCATCGGCACTTGCAACTGTTGTGATAGTATCTGGTGAGTCACGAGGACTCAGCAATCTCAAAACCCGTGAGATCAAGACTATTTAAGCTTATGGGTAAGGAATGGATAAGTGGTGAGGTTGTAGCAGCAGCTAAGCATGATATGGTGGCTAACATACGCAAATAAGAGCGAGAAGAGAAGCAAAGGAACGGTCGTGAAGCTAGCAATGATCAAGAAGTGATCCTGAACTCCTACTTACGTCAAACATAACCCAAAACCGTGTTCACTGCCCGGACTCCGCCGAAAAGAGACCATCACGGCTACACACGCGGTTGATGCATTTTAAATCGAATCTGGTGTCAAGTTATCTACAACTGGACATTAACAAATTCCCATCTGCCACATAACCGCGGGCACGGCTCTCGAAAGTTTATACCCTGCAGGGGTGTCCCAACTTAGCCCATCACAAGCTCTCACGGTCAACGAAGGATATTTTCCTTCTCCCAGGAAGACCCGATCAATCTCGGAATCCCGGTTTACAAGACATTTCGACAATGGTAAAACAAGACGAGCAAGACCACCCGCTGTGCCGACAAATCCCGATAGGAGCTGCACATATCTCGTTCTCAGGGCACACCGGATAAGCTAAGCGTACAGGTATCGACGTAATCCAAGTTGCCAAGGAATGGTCCCGCACGGTGCTCTAGTTTGGACCAACACTCGAAAGAGTACTGGCCCGGGGGGGTAAAATAAAGATGACCCTTGAGTCTGCAGAACCCAAGGGAAAAAGGCTTAGGTGGCAAATGTTAAAACCAAGGTTGGGCCTTTTTGGAGGAGTTTTATTCAAAGCGAACTGTCAAGGGGTCCCATAAATCACCCAACCGCGTTAGGAGCATAAAATCAAGGAACATAACACCGTATGACGGAAACTAGGCGGCAAGAGTGGAACAAAACACCAGGCATAAGGCCGAGCCTTCCACCCTTTACCAAGTATATAGATGCATTAATTAAATAAGAGATATTGTGATATCCCAACATAATCCTGTCCAACATGGAGCAATCTTCAACTTCACCTGCAACTAGCAACGCTATAAGAGGGGCTAAGCAAAGCGGTAACATAGCCAAGCAATGGTTTGCTAGGAAGGGTGAAAAGGTTAGAGGCTGACATGGCAATATGGGAGGCATGGTAAACAAGTGATAGGTAGCGCAGCATAGCGATAGAACGAAGCAACTAGCAAGCAAAGATAGAAGTGATATCGAGGGTAATGGTCATCTTGCCTGAGATCCCGCAAGGAAGAAGAACGAGTCCAAGAAGAAGATAAAGGTACGTAGTCGAACAATCCTCACAACTCCGGAACGAAACCGAAGCTAACGAGAGAAGCAAACCGGAAAGAAGCAAACAACATGGTAAACTCACAAGCATAAACATGTCATGATGCACAAACAAGTATGATGCATGTCCGGTTTAATGAGGCATGGCATGGCAATATGCAACAAACAACACTACAAGTTAAGTGGAGCTCAATATGCAACGAGTTGCATATTCACGAAACACCACATTGATTATTAAGTTAACTCTCGTTTAGGAGCGCAACAATATTAAATATGGTTAAACATGGCAAGAGGTGAAACATAATTAAACTAACTATTTAGGCAAGTTTAAATGAGACCGGAAGCAACAAACGACAATTCCGGAAAACCCCATATGTTATTTAGCAATTTAATGCAAACACAATTTTAAGCATTTAAATGTTGCTATCATGATGCAGATGACATATGCAAGTTTTATGCAATTTTTATGAAAATGTTGACATAAGCATGTTATGAAGCATTTGACACCATAGCAGAACAAAAGGGGTGCCACGGCAACGACAACGGAAATGGTGCCACGGCAACATTCCGATGATCCGACAACTCATCAAGATGTCGATGCGAACGAAAGTGTGGATGTGCAGAACATGCAAAGATGGTGGGGGTGATCCTGGATACCGGGGGTCCCACATGACGGTGGCTAGGAAAAAGAGGGGCATCGCAAGCGACAACTCGATCACGGTGCAAACACGAGCATCTCATACAACACATGCATTCGTCCACAGGTGGTCGTCTCGAGGTTATACCTTTGAAGCGTGCGTTTGCAGGCGAAACGAATTCGGTGCAATGTAGAGGAAGTAGTCGTTCACGGGACGTCATGGAAGTAGACGTTCACGGGTCGTCGGGGGAAGTAGTGGTACACGTTCGTTTTCGGAGAGGTACTTGACGAATCCAACATCTTCGGGGCGATGGTAGTGGTTCACGGACATCGTGGAAGTAGTCGTTCTCGTTTCGTAGTCGTACATGTCGGCGGTAGTGGAAGTAGTGGTACACGGCGACGGTAGTTGTACACACGTTGTAGTCGAACTTGACGGAACCAAATTTCCTCGAAGGTAGTTGTGGTACTTGGCGATTTCGGAGACGGCAGTAGAGGTACTTGATGTGTCACCATGTAGTCGTGCGTTTGTCGGAGAGGATCTTGGCGCATCCAAAGTGAAGCAACACAAAAAGGCCCCATGTCTCTGTGGTCAACGAACAGAGGCCGCCATGGATGGAGCTGCGAGCAAAGGACGAACAACCTAGGCGAACAAAGGACGGGGAGGCCGGAGGTGGTGGTCGCGGAGGTCGGGGTAGAACTGCGGTGGCGCTGCTGCATCGGTTGACGACGATGGAGTTCCTGCAATGGCGCGCGCGGGGTCGATGGAGAGGGGCTTGGCGTGGCGGGGACGAGCTTGCTCCGACAGCAAAGGCTACGACGCGGCCGGGGTTCGTCCGTCAACAGCACTGGTGGCCGAGACGGTCGATGGAGGAGGCGAACAGCGGGTCGGGGAAGAGGCCGGACGTCAGGACGAGGCGGAGGAGGAGCTGCAGAGGAGTGGCTGGAGGCGGCTAGCCGGCGAGGGGACCGGGCACAGGTTTGGGCGATGTGGCGCTCGCGCGCAGAGGCGACGGGGTAAAGGGATGGAGGCGGTGAGGGGAAGGTAAGAAGGCGCGGCGGCTTCCTGGACTCGCCGGCATCGAGGAGGTGGAGGCGCGAGGCGATGGCGCGGTCGAGAGGCGACGCGAGGAGAGGAGGGGGAGACGAGCGAGAGGAAGGAGATGGGATCGAGAGGATGGGGATCGGGCATTGCGGCGCTGGAGGGAGGACGAGGGAGAGATGGAGATCGAGCGGAGGTCTCCCCGCGGCTAGGATTATCGAGCTGGGCGCGGCTGGGCCTTGGGCTTAGAGGCTGGCTGGGTTGCAGGCTCTCTCTCTTTCTCACTCTAATTCTTATTTCCTTTAGCAGAAAACAAATTAGAGAGAAGAAAAAGAAAGAGAGGGTTACGGAAAGAATTTGCGCATGGGGGTAATTTTCCCGGACTCGCAAAAATAAGCTTGTTCCGAGAAAATAGAAAAAAACCATGATTGAAAGATGTAAATTCAAACTCATTTGAATTTAATTCAAATGGGTTTGAACTAGGACTTGATAAAATGAAGGTCCAAAAATGTTTGGATTTTTGGTGGAGTTCCGAAATATGATGAAAGAATATATGGCAAGGTTGGAGACCAAGAATTGAGATAACAACGACATGGGATATTTTGCAAGTGGGTTATGGTTAATTCCAAATAAACGGAATAATTTTATTATAGCTCCCTAATAATAGTAGGAGACTTTGAATATGTTTTAAAGAGAAATCACCATGTGAATATCCCTCGATTTAAATAGATCAACGATCTATTCAATTTATTTAGGTGAGTTTTAAAAATTAATGATATGATGGCATGATGACATGATGCAATGCAAGAGATGGCATGATGAATGCACAAACAAAACAAATCACACGACAAAACTCAGAATAGCTGGAAGTCTTCTGGAGCGTCGGTCTCGGGGCGTTACACCCCCTAACCGAGATCCGCCGGTTTCGACACCGACAACGGCCTCCACACGCAGGGAGGCCGAGGCGTCCAAGAGGGGGAAAACTTCCCATCCGGACAACTCCTTGACGGCTGCAGACAACGGTAGTGAGTGGGAGCCCAGGGTCAAGCCCCTGGCCAAATCTTAAGTACCCGGACATAGTAATATATCCGGCCTTTTAACTTTATTGTTTTTAATATGCTGGATCGTGTACTTGCAGTCCGACTCAGTCCAACGTCGATCTATCCTCCTCTTCAGAGGCATCGAGGAGGTGGAGGCGCGAGGCGATGGCGCGGTGGAGAGGCGACGCGAGGAGAGGAGGGGGAGACGAGCGAGAGGAAGGAGATGGGATCGAGAGGATGGGGATCGGGCATTGCGGCGCTGGAGGGAGGATGAGGGAGAGATGGAGATCGAGCGGAGGTCTCCCATGGCTAGGATTATCGAGTGGGGGCGGTGGGCCTTGGGCTTAGAGGTGGTTGGGTTCTGAGCTCTCTCTCTTTCTCACTCTAATTCTTATTTCCTTTAGCGAGAAAACAAATTAGAGAGAAGAAAAGAAAGAGAGGGTTACGGAAAGAATTTAGCATGGGGGTAATTTTCCGGACTCGCAAAAAATAAGCTTACGAGAAAATAGAAAAAACCATGATTGAAATATGTAAATTCAAACTCATTTGAATTTAATTCAAATGGGTTTGAACTAGGACTTGATAAAATGAAGGTCCAAAAATGTTTGGATTTTTGGTGGAGTTCCGAAATATGATGAAAGAATATATGGCAAGGTTGGAGACCAAGAATTGAGATAACAACGACATGGGATATTTTGCAAGTGGGTTATGGTTAATTCCAAATAAACAGAATAATTTTATTATAGCTCCCTAATAATAGTAGGAGACTTTGAATATGTTTTAAAGAGAAATCACCATGTGAATATCCCTCAATTTAAATAGATCAACGATCTATTCAATTTATTTAGGTGAGTTTTAAAAATTAATGATATGATGGCATGATGACATGATGCAATGCAAGAGATGGCATGATGAATGCACAAACAAAACAAATCACACGACAAAACTCAGAATAGCTGGAAGTCTTCTGGAGCGTCGGTCTCGGGGCGTTACACCCCCTAACCGAGATCCGCCGGTTTCGACACCGACAACGGCCTCCACACGCAGGGAGGCCGAGGCGTCCAAGAGGGGGAAAACTTCCCATCCGGACAACTCCTTGACGGCTGCAGACAACGGTAGTGAGTGGGAGCCCAGGGTCAAGCCCCTGGCCAAATCTTAAGTACCCGGACATAGTAATATATCCGGCCTTTTAACTTTATTGTTTTTAATATGCTGGATCGTGTACTTGCAGTCCGACTCAGTCCAACGTCGATCTATCCTCCTCTTCAGAGGGATCGTTGGACCCGTCGGCGATGAACAGCGAGTCCCTTCCAACGGCCTCCTCCCCCAAGGCCGCGAACAACACCGAGGAGTTGTTTCGAAGGATCCCAGGCCAGGGAGAGGATCAGGAGGCCGTCCTGATGGTGCCGGAGGGTAAAACCCCGGTTGCCGAACACATGGGGGACAGACCCCTATGGACACCAACGATGGGGGTCATATCCAATTCGGCCCCCAGCCAAATACAGCTTCGGAGACCCAAGTGGCCCCGGATGACCTCTGTCCATCCAGAGGCACCAGATAGGTTACGGGAAGCGCTGCAAGGTGCTTCCATTGTGGAAGAACACCGTACTCTTATGAGTACGGTGATTGAGAAGGTTCAGTCCGCCAAGAGAGGACTGACCGAAGCCTGCACTAGCCTTCTAACAGGCTTTGAGGTAAGTAATGTAATTGTAAAAGAATATCATAGTGTAGACAGTAGCCCCTGATACTCTGTTCGGTGTTCTTAAAGAAAAGCCGAAGAGAGGATTAAAATAATTTTTGCATGAGTCTAACATAAGATGTCTATGTGAATAAGCAAGGCCGCTCTTTGTTGCTTGCCGCTCATATCGCTGGAAGTCTCGGTGAAGCAAAATCTGGAGCGGGCCGAGGAAGAGCTCGGCCTCATGAAGAAGTAGCTGGAAGAAAGCAAAGGTATGCAGTAACCTGCATGTGTATTTAGGAAGGATGAATGGTTCATGCTGACTAAAGTGCCATGAACTTTATTAGGGGCCACGACCAAAGTAGCGGCCCTCAAGAAGGCGTTGGACGAGGCCGAGGACAAAGCGGCCAAGGAACGCACCACGCGCGAGAAGCAGGAGGCCCGGGTCAGCGAGGTCCAGCAAGAGTTCCAGGACGCCGTCAAGAAGTACGAGTCCTTGGAGCGTGATTCTAAGACTCAAGAGTCCGAACTTGCCAAGGCCCACCAGAGCACGCAAGATGCCCGAGCCGAAGCCCAGAGCGCCCTCCAAGAAATCCAGGCAGCCAAGAAGATCGCGGCGGGTAAGGCTTTCATTATGCAAAGCAAGTATGTGAAGGAGACATTCCTTTTACTTACCCGAATTTGGAGCTCACCAGGAGCGTTTGTGGATCTGCCGCGCAGCATATTAGATGTTGCAGAGTTCTATCGAGCCGAAGAAGGGAGCTCTATGCAGAAGCTAATCTGGTCTCAATACCTTGGACCAGAACATCCAGTGCCCTTTAGCGACCAGCTGAAACAGCTGGTCGAGGTACACAAGGCGGCCGAACTAGCCATGAAGGACCTAATAGTCTGGCTATGGACTGTCGAGCCCATGCCCAGCAGCTCACTACAAAAAAAAGACACATCCGTGACATTTTGGGCCGAACGAATTTTTTTTCTGTCATACTTATGACACTTCTATGACGATGTGCTGGGCTCCTACTTCTATGACAAAAAGCATGACAGAAAATGGGCTTTTCATCCTGGGCGGGCCGGAGACGCAGCTGCATGACATTCTTTGGGCCGTCCATGACGGAAAAAACCGTGGTAGAAGCGAGGGCGAGGAAAATTTCGGGAGTTCGATTCTGATGGGTGGTCGGGGCGAAGCGATGCACGTTTCTCTCATACACGTACACGCGTGTGTGCGAGGCGTTGGGCTCTAACTGAACCCGAGTGATTGCACTGCAAGCTACGCGTTACTAAACCCGAGCGATCGATCGATGGCTGTTAACTGAACCTGATCGAGCGATTCCTTTGCTACTACTACTAACTGAAGCTGATCGATGCTACCTCGAGGAACAAAGGAGCGTTGCGGGGGGTTGGATGAGCGGTGAGCGGTGGCATTGCCTCTGGATGAACAGGACCCTGATCGATGAACAGGACCCCGTGGAGGGCTGGATGAACAGGACGACCCCGTGGAGGGCTGGATGAATAGTAGACGGTGGAGGGGGTGCCCGTGGAGGGGTGGTTGAACAGTAGCCGGTGGAGTAGCGCACGGTGGAGGCTGGATGAACAGGAGCCCGTGGAGGCTGGAGGAGGTCGACGGTAGCCCGTGGAGGCTGGAGTAGGTCGACGGTGGAGATGAACAGTATCCCGTGGAGTCCCGTTTTGCGGTCCGCCACACCCCTCCCAATGGACAGGAGCCACGTTTCAACCGTAGCGCTCCAACACAAGTCTGTTTCATCCGTTTTGCGGTATGCCACACCCCTCCTAATCAACAGGACCCCCGTTTCGACCGTAGGAGGTCCGTTTCCTCCGTTTTGCGGTACGCCAGACCCCTCCCGATGAACAGGATCCTGTTTCGAATGTGGCCGGTCGAACACAAGGCTGTTTCCTCCGTTCTACGGTACGCCAGGCCTCGTTTCCATTGCCTGTTCTGTCCAAGCCCTCCCGATGAACACGACGACGCATTCTGTTCCGACCCAGCCGGTTGGCTCCCGATGAACACGACGACGACGTTGTTTCTCCGTTCCGACCCAGCCATATACACGAGCCCTGGCCATACATATGCGCGAGTAGGTGTTCGAGATCCCGCCCGTATGTACACATACGTGGCCGTATTTTCTATCTTGCACACTAGCCATTGTACGTACATGTACATGCTACGTGCACGCCTCTACTACGACACGTGCACGCCTCTACATCCACTAGTATGTACGTACATGTTCGCGACCAGAATGACAACACTACGTACGCTTCGACCAGGTGGGTCCCGACAGTCAAGCACTTCCTTGCATGCGAAGATGTAGCTGGTGGGTCCCAGCAGTCAGGGGGGACTTTTTTTGGGAAATACGGTGGCCCGTCTGGTGGGTCCCTGCTGTCAGGTGGAGGAATAATTATTTTGCGCGTAATAAGGAGGCACTTCCGTGCGGCCGCCGTGGACCCAGCTGTCAGCCTCTCCACATACAGTCCACGTCCGATGGAAGTCGTTCCTTGACCACGTTGACCACGCCGCACCGAGAGCACCATGGCGGCAGACGACGGCGAGGCCTAGGAAGGGGACGACGCGGAGCTAGGGAAGATGCGGCAGTGCCCACGCGGATAGGAGTACGAGGGTTCACTGGTTCGGCTGCGGTGTGAGGCTACCTTTGTTGCAGAATAACAGGGGGTGTGGGTGAGTAGAGGGATGGCCTGGCCAGCGGTGGGAGTAGTAGGGGGCGGTGAGGCCTTTGCGGCATCACAGCCGGCCACGGGAGGCAGGAGCACGCGTCACGACCGGCGCTGGTTTGGGTGGCTGGAGCAAGAAGACCAGAGGTTGAAGAAGCACTACGGCCGTTGGACGGACATTGTACGGTCACTGGAGCTAGAATCGTTCATATATTGACTAAAGTTGACAAAGGCCTCCGTCCCAGTCAACTTAGTAGGCCCACAAGTCAGCCTCCCACCAAGGTGGATCCCAGCTAGCAGGGGGTATTCATTTTTTGTGCGTAATAAGGAGGCACTTCCGGTGGGTCCGAGCTGACAGCGGGGGGATCGTTTTTTTCACAAAATACGGTGGCCCATTCGGTGGGTCCCTGCGATCGGGGAAACGTTTTGCTGACCATCGGTGGCCCGCTCGGTGGGTCCCTGCTGCCGTGGAGGAATAATTATTTTCAGCGTAATAAGGAGGCACTTCCTTGCGGCTGCCATGGACCCAATTGTCACCTCTCCACGTCTGAGACTCTTCCGATAGAAGTCGGTCGTTGACCACATTGACCACGCCACGCCGAGAGCACCACGGCGGTGGACGACGGCGAGGCCTAGGAAGGGACGACGCGAGCCGGGAAGACACGACAAGGAAGCCAGCATGGGAGGAGTACGAGGGTTCACCGGTTCGGCTGCGGTGTGAGGCTACCGTCGCCGCAGAATAACAGGGAGTGTGGGTGAGTAGAGGGATGCCCTGTCCAGTGGTGGGAGTAGTAGGGGGCGTTGCGGCCTGCGCGGCAGCACAGCCGGCAATGGGAGGCGGGAGCAGGCGGTCCCACCGGCGCTGCTTTGGCGGCTGGAGCAAGAAGATCACAGATTGAAGAAACATGACGGCCGTTGGATTGACATCCAACGGTTACGTCTGCTAGAATCGTTTGTTGATGTATATAATAACTAAAAAAATCTTGCATATGCGTCAATTAAACAGGCCGACAAGTCAGACCACTCCCTCTTTTTTTAAATAATTTATATATAGCTCATGGCAACTTCTTATGCAATTTATTGCAGACGTTTTTTTGGTTGGCCAGGGCCAATTTCGCATATTTCTGTGAGTTCCAAACTATTTTCAATATTGAAATGTCGAGCCAGATTTAAAGTACTTTGAAGATATATTTAAATTAGGTTAATGCCCAATGAAATAGAAATCTGAAAATGTGAATTTTTTTTAGAAATTATAAAGTAATTGCCAATTTGTCATCTGTTTTTATATTTACAACCCATTTCATATTACTTTCAAGATTTGCAGGCGTCTTGAAAGAGTTGCAGCCCATCAGGGCATAGAAAAATAAGTAGGCCTGGATTGGGTATTCTTCAGAAAAAATAAACTGGGCTCATTTTCACAAAGAAAAAATAGCTGGGCTGGTCACATGGTGAACATAAAATATAAGCCTGGGCTAGATGGGCCACAACCCAGTTCAAACCCTGCTCCGTCTCAACAATAACAAAAAATACTGCTCGAGCAGCTACGTCCCAGGTGTCAGCCGATCTTGTGATGTTCTCTTGTCTATTGACTATATACGCTCACAATGTCGTGGGTCCCAGATGTCAGGAAAACACTAGGAGGAAGCATTTTATTTTTCCATACACTAGGAGCCAGCAGTGGGAGGCGGAAGTAGGCGGCCCCGCCGGCGCTGGTTTGGTTTTGGCGGATGGAGGAAGACAGATCAAGAAACATGATGATCAGTAAAAGCAACAGAGTACTTAACAACCTTAATTGAAACCAGCAGGGCACTTAACAACCAAAGTGAAAGCAGTATGAGTACTTATACAGTTCAACTGCATAAAGCACGCCTCGAACAAAGGCTACTTTTCCTCTGATTAACCAAGGGTGAGGCCGCCAAGCCCCGGGACAAGGCCCAGGCGCCACCCTGCGCATCCACAACCTTCTGAAAGTGGCCTCATCTCGCAATGTGGTCAATAAACAGGATATTCGCTTTAGAGCCATGGAAAAGCATGAATGTAATCTTCTGTCCTATTCTCCAAGATGGACGGGCCTTCATTATTTTAGACCACCCATGAATAAGTATCTTTTCACCTCCAAGGGGAATTGAGTAGGTCGACATAAACATCATGTTGTGACCAAGCGCAAGTCTGACCCGACCATGGTCAGGCAGCTGTATAGGAACAATAGAACTGGGCAATTTCTGTTTCAAGAAGATCACAACTGTAAAACTATGTATACGCAATATTTTATGAACAACATATATAACAGAAAACAACTCGTACCATAAGTTTCTCGACACAGTTTGACATGTTCAATGAGTGCAGCAGTGGCACACATATCCCACCTGGCCTTCCACCATTGAAACGCCCCACAAGGACCTCAAGACGATCAATAAAGTGTAGGAACTTGTGGATGTCGACCCAGTCAACTTCAGTGCCATCAGTAACAACCGAGTTATTACAGAGTAACAATCGAGTAGCCTGCTTAACTCTGAAAAAACCTACACGTGCCACCAATTATAAGAAAATATTAGTTAGAAGTAGCATCTTCGTGAGAGGTTCGTTGCTACTTCTAAAGTTAAATTGTGATTAGTCAGACAGAATAGGTGGATTAAGAAGTAATCAAGGCAACAAGCAAGAAACATATACAAAACTAACATGGCTGAACAATTGGAACGACGTCGGGGAGGAAGATCGCAGTGAAGATGAGACCAGGTTCTGCTATTTCCATCAACATTCATGCGCCAACTTTCAATTTGTAACACTTGAGAAAGTTGATCCAAGTTTGGCCATAAAAAAGCAGCGATCTTCTTGGTTCGTGAACCCAACTCAGAACTTATATCCATGGCTTGTCTTCACTATGACCATTAAACTAGTGTATTCAATTTTGTCAAGGCCGAGCATCTTGAGTACATGTGTTTTGGCAGAGCAAATAATACACTGCAGGATAAATAATATGAGAATACAATGTATTCCCTATCCAAATTTAGAAATAACTTCCTCCTTCAGGTCAGTGTTGACCATCGTACTAGTAGTACCATTTATCCAAATATAGCAATCCAAATTTCCAAATTAGTCGACAACATGTTAAAAAAAACCCCACCCTCCCGGATAGAAAAGAGGATTCTAGGAACATACTGTGCGCGCTTCAAAATCCTGTGTTAGGATGAGAAGGAACAAGTGTGGCATCTCGCCGAGGGCGCAGAAACCTGTAGGGTACTCACACTTTGGGCACTGCAAATGAAACACACTAGATTCAGTAGGAAGAAAAATGCATCAACGGCGGCGGCTGCCATCCTAGGATTACCTGCGACTAAGGGACTTGGATTTATCGGGGGTGGATGAAGAATTCGTACCTGGTTCTCCATGAGAAAACCCTATGCAATCGCCGAGAGGGGGTTTTCTCTGAACAAGCAGACGAGGGAGAAGGGGATTCAGGCCCAGTGAAATATTGCTGCTTTGTGCATCCGACTTCTCGCTAAAGATGGAAAGGGGGGTTGTGATTTGACGGCTCATTGGGCATTATCAAGGGCGCCACGACTGGGTGTGTCTACCGTGCGATTGTGCACTCTAATTTGTGTATATGGCACGTGGACCCCGTTGCCGGTTGCCCCACATATCAGCAAAAGGAAGTAGAAAGACAGGAGTAACTAGTTACACATAAATATATTTTTTGACACAGAGATACTCCCTCTGTAAAGAAATATACAAATATTTTATATCACAACTTTATACATAAGAAAAATCAAGGGGAATACATATAACATATATAGTTATAAAAAATAGAGTTGTTTTTAACACAGTATAGATGAGTTGGTGATGATGGTGTGCCTGCCATCCTGCAATATAGGCCATCAAATTTATATCTGACGGATAGGAAGGAAACTATGGCAATTTTGCAAAAAGGTACCCACACACCTCTCCACATTTGCAAATAAGGCCTTCCCTCGTTCATCCTTTTCTCTCACAAGATAAAATACTCATACAAATGCATCTTGATGTTACGTGCAACGACGAGCATTATGGGGGTTCACTGAGAATATAATACTCGACAGGCTCACGGTTACGGACTTTGGGCATGAGCCCACCCTGCATGTTTGGGGGCCCATATGTTCTACCTTAGCGCTTTTCATATTGCAAGCGATCGGTACGGCGCTGGTTTTAGATGCTGTCGCAAGGTGAATACACAAAATTGAATAAAGCATGGCAGGCAGCTGTTGGAATGAAATCGAACGACAGTTCCTAACCAGCAATCAGAGTTGCAGTTCTATCAACAATATTTGCACAAATGAAGAGACAAGGTATTTTGGAACAAAGACCTGTCAAGTTAAGGTGAACACTTTCAGTATTGAAACTGTGGGCGTTTACGTGCCGCCACGAGTCCCTGCTTCTCATCGCCAAGTGCCGTCCGAGCAAGCGTGTGATGAGTTGACATGAGGCGTGCGAGCAGACCGCTGCGCCGGCTGATAGGGGGCTCCGCCGCCCACCTTCGTCCCAATTGCTCCCACTTTTAATGTCGCCGGCGCTGCAATTTAAAATCAACCCCGCACTACATGGTATCACTACAACCTTCTCTCTTCCTCTCTGATTCTCCTGTCGTCTACCTCCAACAAGCCTGACCTAAACGTACACCACGCATCACGATGGTCTGCCCTTATTGTTCCAGTTTCCTGAGGAAGGCACCCAGCCGGAGTCTCAAGAACATAAGGCGCTTTGGGACGAGCTTGAACTAGCCTTGCGGGAAGACGCCGCGCCTGTCCCCGCTCCCATTCCGGCTCCCGTAGCCCCGACTGCGCCAGCGCCCATCCCCGTGGCATTGATGGGCTGGGAGCCGCACATTGTCGCCGAGCTTGATCCCACGGGGTTCCACGAGGTCCCCGCCGACTTTCACGCGCCCGTGCACCTGCAAAGACATGCGCGCTGCGTGCTGCATCGACGCGACACGCCCGTGCAGCGCCCGTGCACTGCCGGCAGATGCCCTGCAAGATGCATCGACGCGGCTTGCGCCGTGCGTGCCGTGCACATGAATGTCTCCGCCGCGCCGTTGACAACGCCTGTCCCCGCGCGGGTGCCAGTGCCCCCCTCAGCGGCATGGATGGCCGCCGTCGACCGCTTCCTTGCACCAACGCCAGTCGCCTCCTCCCGCCAGTTGACTCGCTCCGAATTCCATAACATTTTGGCCTTCCTTGAAGCTAGGCCAACATCCAGGAGTACGCCAACAACGGCGCAAGATGCCGCCGTCGCCGTCGGTCAGTGGCTCGACGACACACAGAGCACGGCAGAGGAGCCGCTTCCCACCGCAAGACGCCCTCGCCGCCGCCGCGTAATCTAAATTTGCCATGAAAAACGTTCGGATTACCATGCTTAAAATCCGAACATTTATCATTTCCATTTATTTTATATCGATCGTCGTATAATTTAAAGTCGGAGTCAGACTGAACGAAATCTATGGTTTGATCGATTGAATGTTCTGCTAGAGCCGTATCAAATTAAATATAGAATGTCATCAAGCCACATGTATTCCTTGTGATCCAACGACCTAGACTGCTTCAATGTCGAGCGTTCAACACGTTTAGCGTGCAGTTAATTTCATGCCAAAAATAGTGCTAATCACATAATAACACGCAAATAATATCCTAGTACTTAATATCCGCATGCATTTAATATACTTCCAAATTAACGTGCATTGCACGTACACACTGACTAGTGCTGCTAGTACGTGAACCTGGTGCCGTGACTTGTGAACACGTCCAGATATGGTCAACGGCAACATCGCCCACGAGTTCTTCGTGTTTGCCCGTGCGTCTAAACGCAGAAGGGGAGGAGAGAGAGAGAGCACACATGGAACCCACCAGTATGTGAAGGCAAATAGTACTAAAAATAATATTACATGTTATCCATTAAATAGGCTGTGGTAATATAAAAACATTATGTGAACAAAGGGGGGTACAACAAACATTGCTGTTCTACGTATGTTGCCTATTGACGTGCGGCTCGAAGGCCCGGTCGCATGTTCGATCCTCGTCCTTTATTTTTTAATTTGTATATGGGTCCAAATTTGTTTCATGACATGTGGGCCCCTCGGTGTGTAGTTTGTAGCACTTTAATTTGTGGGTCAAAATTTGTTCCATTCCAAGTGGACTATCGGTGTGTAGTTTTGTAGCTTATTTATAATAATTAAAGAGAACAACATAGTTTTTTGCAATAATACCATGGTGCAACGTTGAAGGCGAGAAAGGACGTGCGAGAGAGCAATGACCGAGCCAGAGGGAAATCAACTAGGGGAGTTGCGGGGGTTGCAATGGTGTTTGGAGTAGGTGTGGGCCGAATGCTACGAAAATATAATCTAAACCGACGAGAATAAATGCCTACACAAATTAATCCAAGGTTGGAGTGCCCCTCGCAATGTAAATAGCTCCGTCTTTGCGAGGGATGAAGTGGTAGTAGCTTCAATGCATGGAAGATATGGTGTGAGAAAGTGAGGTCAATCGAGAGACATATAGATAGAGAGACAAAGTGAGTGTGGTCCGACATTCATTGAACAAATATATATACTCTGGAGAGATATTGTCCGATTGAGCTTTTGGCAAGGGTGAGGGCTGTAAGATAGGGCTTGAGAGTTGATCCAGTCACAGACATGTAGATATATTTTGTGCGTGGGAGGAAGCAAGGTCAATCGATCACATAGGGTCGCCGTGCGATTGAAAGAGTGTGACGGGTTGGAGAGAGTGACCTAGATAGACAATGTGCATGAGAGAGTATACAATGTGAATAGGTCGAGCTGGGCTCAAACATGGTGATATATCGGTTTTCTCCGAGAAAGAGCGAGGTCAATCGAGACATAGACAGAGACAGAGAGAGAGAGAGAGAGAGAGAGAGAGAGAGTGAGAGAGAGAGAGAGATTGAGTGAGCGTGGCCCACCATGAGGTCGAAAGAGTGGCGGTGGCTTGGATGGACTGACCCAGATAGACAATCTGCGTGAGAGAGTATAGAGTGGGTCGATCGAGGCCCAAACAGGGAGATATATCATTTGTGTGTGAAAGAAAATGAGGTTAAACAAGACTCAGATAAAGAGAGCGAGATTGAGCGAGTGTGGCCCGCCGTGCGGAAGAAAGAGTGAGACAGAATCGAGGGAGTGACCTAGATATACAACGTGGGTGCGTGCGCACGAGAGGTTGGGTGGGCTAGATAGGCAATGCATGTATTTAGCGCGAGAGGGTGAGAGGGAGAGGGGGAGAGAGAGAGCTCGGCGTGGGGTGCAATGGCGGGTGTGTGAGGTAAATACATTTGGTAACAGAGTGGAAAAAGGGGTTGTGTAGTTGAGAGACTTAGAGATCGAAACATGGAGAGAAAGAATGAACGTGTGTTGGAAACGGATAGTTTCTTAAGGTGGTTAGGAGAGGAAGATTGACCGATACAGGAAGTATGTAGCGTGTGTGCGGGGGGGGGGGGGCTAAAACAACATTTGAATGTACATAGTACGAGACTTAATATTGATGTTTCAATTCAGTGTACATTGTAAGATTTGAATTGAGGACCATGCATACGGGTAATTATTTCGAATTTGTGCCATACTAAGTTTCGAAAAGTTGACATTGACTCAATTTGTTGTGCTTTTTTGTAGGTCCTATGTTCGAATCCATCCAAAAGTTTTCTCACTACCATGGTGTTCATCATATACATATGAATTTGTATTTAAAAAGTAGCGTGGATATAGTGAAATGCGAAATCCACGTAAGAATTGGAGATCGCTACGTGACACACACTCTAATTCAAATAACTAATTATGTGACACACACTCTAATCCACGTTAGCATGGATACCGTTTTGATTTTTTTTTCAAATAACTCCTCATTAATTAATTTATAGTACTCCCTCTGTTCACTTTTATAAGACCTTGAAGACATTTCAGACAATGTGCAAAACAATTCATTTTAAGTTGTCTGAAACGACCTACAATAGTGAACGGAGGGAGTATCTTGTTTCAAATAAAAATTATTGCAAGGAAAACAAGGGCATGGTAATACATAAAGATTCGTTTGTAAATGAAAGAAAATTCGTTTGCATTCTCAAATGTAGGCACACCAAAGTGAGACTGTGGTCGTGTCGGGTGGATGTTGCTTTAGTGTTTTAAAGGCACTGCTTTTGAGTCACCGACATGTGGGCCAGCCACCTGTTGGGCACACATGTCATAGACACAAAGGCAGGTGCCTTATAAGGCACCAAACAATAGTACTGTCGGGGTGGTCGCGTGTGTCGGACGGACGCATAGCACCCAGCCACCCACCCCCTCCCTCGTCCCTCCCTCCCCCACTCCCCCCGAAAAAAGGACAATGAAAAAATAAGTTTGCACTTCCATGTTTCAGATTGAAATATCTGGCGGCCCCAATTCCAGCCCTGCAAAATCTCTCTTATCCATCGTCCCCTTCCGCGCCCAGATTGCTCAAATCCCTAATTCGCCGCCAACCCAAGCAAAGTTCGAATCACCCCTCATCTCGTCTCTTTCCCCACCTCTGTGCTAGACGACGATGACGAAGACGACTGTCGTGCTTCACCACCGCACTGGAGCTACCTCATCCACGCCCTCATCCACCGCACCCGATGGTCCACCGACAACGTCGGCCGCCGCAACCGACGTGCCTCACAGACACCTAGTTCCACCGCATCAGGTGCGCTTCACCGATGCCGTCTCCCAGCTCACCGGGGCTACTTCACCGAGCACATCATCGCACCTCCGCCCCCCAAGGCCGTTGGGGCTTCACCAACGGTCTCGTCCACCGCATCGTAGCGCTCCGCTGCCACTCAAGATCTGCATCCGTGCGCGGCCAGCCAACGCCAAAGACATCACCCTCAACGGCTCAAGTGACCCGCACTCTAGCTAGGCGAGCATGCCCAAACGCCGCCCAAACTAGGTATCCACACATCACTCCCTTGTGCACTGTTCCGACGATGTTTGGATATCCTTTCACCGCTCTCTTAGCTTACACGCCTATGCAACTCGACTTTAACTCTTATTTCTTCGGAGATATCATCCAAACAAGCAAATCCATTTTTTAGCGAAGCATGACGGTGCTACGGGATCTGGTACACATCCTGCACACCCGTATAACCTTGTAAGTATCTGTCCTCCGGTACAACATCAAGGTCGATTCCTCTTATTTGATCAACCATTCATCGTGTAAAAAATGCAGAGGGGGATGCAAGGAGCACAAGGCCTTCACATCCAATCAAGTGGTAACATGGACTTGTACATGGAACATCCCAAGCGCAAGCATAGCTACAGTGAGCCTGTACAACGAGCTAGCATAAGTCCCTGCATTTCATTTAATTTGTACTGGCATTCGTGTATGATTTGTGTGCAGTGGCGGATCCATGAATTTAAGTTATCAGGGGCGAACATTTAACTTAAAAAATACGATGGCACTTGCACTCCGAAAATCAACATAACTTGAGAAATGTGAAGCTACATGCACTTTGAAAACCAGCTAATGATCCAAAGTAGTTCAGATTATAAACACTAAATGATGCAAGCACCAAAAAACACAAAATGCCACATGGTGTACAAGGACTACAAACATGGTCTGTACCTGCTTGAATTATTTGTTCTCTGGCTGAAAATATCGAAGTGTAATTGCACCTATAACCCAGTGCGCAAACTGCATATCAATATATCTATCCTGCACAAGTATGCCAATAGTTTCAAACAACAGATTAGGAAAGTATTTATGCTATGTTGTCATGATACGGGGACTTTCTGGTAGATGGCCTCGACGTTTCCTCAAGCTATGAAAATGTACTATAATTTTCTTGTCATCAATGCGTGCAAATCTCTGTCTCTCTCAACATAGCAGATCATCATTAGACACTAAATCCTTCAATGAGCTTGCAAAATGCCTGCATTAGATCCCTCATTAGACACTATATGTTCATCACCAGGAGCATGTAGAATGTTTGCATCAAATCCTTCATTAGTAGTCTGTTCATTAGACACTTCAGGCTCAAGAATAACATGAGCTTGTATGTTTGCATCGGAAACTTGATTAGATACATCAGATTCAGTTAGATTATTGATTGGGGGGTTATAAAATAAGTAGAAATTGGTTTCATTTTCTCATAGATTCCCTACATACAAGCAGTTTTACAACACCGTCAGGTTTAACTATTGGCCAGAAATTGAAGAGCTGAATTATATATAATAAGGGATGTGATGTACCTGCTCGTTGCGCATGCTACTCTTGCAAGCTGCGACTGTCCGTTTGTGCAAGCTCGATGCCATGCTCGTGCTGCCGCAGCTGCCTCCCACGCAGGCTACTCCCAGGGTTGGATCTTCATCTTCTTGTCCTTCCGTTCGCTTGAAGCCCGACGACCGCCCTCCAACGAGGGCGCAAGGAAGTGCTGTGTCGGTCTATCCAACGGCGGCTAGGTTAGGAGCGAACCAGACTGGAGGCTGGAGCGAATGAATTGGAATTTTTCCTGCTGTCGATCGATATGGGACGCTCGTTTGGGCCGCGAGCCTGCTATAGGGCCTGCCTTGCACTTATGTTATTGGCCCATCCAAATTGAAACATTTTTCTTCATTTTTTACATTGCCCGCTCGTGCGTTGGGACGAACAAAACTAGCATGGGCCAACCTGGACGACTCAAACTAGGTGCACACTTTCCAGCCACCTGAGGCGGCCGCCCATACCAGCC
The DNA here is from genome assembly GCA_021437245.1 of Aegilops speltoides. Lineage (NCBI taxonomy): Eukaryota > Viridiplantae > Streptophyta > Magnoliopsida > Poales > Poaceae > Aegilops > Aegilops speltoides. The sequence continues at coordinate 130,246,669 of CM038144.1, forward strand.
CCTTTGGTGGCGTCGCCCCTTTTTACGTGTATGATTGGGTAGTGAAAAATATTCCAGTGGCGCTTTTGATTTACCCACAGAATGGTTGAATTGCTTGTTTCTATGAACTGAGTTCGCCAATAATGTGAAGGATGCCAGTCTTTTCATCCTATTGCAGATTGCTTAGATCTCAATATGCCAAAAGTAATCGCATGAAATATACAGTAAAAGCCAGTGTGATGTGTGTGGCTACAACTAGTCTGACTACACATGCTCATATAACATATCAAGGATGCACCATCTTACCAGATTAACCATTCGACTTACCAATGCAGTGTGGGAAGAAAGAAGTATTGGGATAGTGTATCCAAGCAATTGATGCCATGGACTCCTTCATACAACCTTGTAAGCGAAAAAGAAGTTGAAGTGTGCTTGTACAGAGAACTAGCGTAAGTTCAATTACCTGCTTCTCGGAATTTTAGTTAGCCACTTATTGCAAAATTGTTCAATTACGTTGCTTGGCTTAATTTAGTTTGCTACTGATTACATAATGCCACAGCCTGTTAATCCTATTGTAGACTGCGCCTATCTATGTGTTTGATACTTACTGTTAAGAATTACCTGTTTGCCTTAACTTAAATATCTATTTGTTTGTTTAATCGCTTTCTTCTTTGCAACAATGGGTTACAATGATGTTAATAACTACTTTTCAGCATCCAATTGAAACTCTTTAATTCCTTGTTTGCTTAACTTGTTTGCTGTTATAACTCCCAGTTGAGATGTTTTGCTAACTTCAACTTTTCTGAATCCAATCGGAACTTTAATGGTAAAACAGGTTAGCCCAAGATCAAAGAGCAAGGTCCCCATGGACATTGCATCATCCCACAGCAATGGCACCAGCCCAATTGTGCATTATGAATTGCCAACTGCTGATGCTCTAGAGGCTAAACTAGTGGTAGAAAGAGATTATGCTTCTGCAGTTAGAGATGAAGTTGACATGTTGAGGAAGCAAACAACACAATCACAAGCAGTACTCAAGACAACCATTAAATATTTGGTGGAGTTCAAAACGAATCAAGCTAAGACTGACCACATTGTTAAGGTCCTGAAGGATAAAAGGAAATTAAATTCCCACTCGGTAAATAATAGGTGAAATGTTCTTTCCATCGTTGAATAACCTTTGTGTTGTTTCACTAGTAGAAAAAGGGTCAAACATGAAGCACAATAGCACCGGTTCGTGGCGGCGATCAATAGCACCGGTTCGTGGAGAACCTTTAGTACCGGTTCATGCCACGAACCGGTACTAAAGGGGCTGTGTCAGCCTGTGGTCAGGCTATGGCCCCACCATCACCATTTAGTGCCGGTTCGTACCACGAACCGGTACTAATGAGGTTATGGCAAGCTATTTTTAGTCCCACCTTGCTCCCCTAACAAGCCTTTTACCACCTTAAATATGTTATTTGTCAAACTATCACAAGCACTTGGTCTTCATTGAACTCTATGTGTAGAATTTGTGGCCGCAATATGAGTCTTCATCGGTTTATAAATCGTTGATGACTCATATTGACAATTCAGATTGTACACACAAAGATCATTGATGATCAAAGTATGTTTGATGTTATAAGATCATATTGACAATTTAGACTGTAAAGAAATATAAGATCATGATGTAAATGCTCTTATATTTTTTATGCTCAAGATGCACCATTCAAAGCGACGCCATCAACTTTCAACCATTTCGCCTTCATTTGCTATTTTTCATGCATTCAATGATTTGTTTTGAGAACTAAATGACCTGAAATTGAAAAGCACTACAAATGAACTCTGAAAAAGTTGAAACTTGGCATGGTATCATCATTTCACCCACATAGATTGTTCAAAAAGTAGAGAGGGTTACAAAGAAAACTGGATGCACTTCGTTTACAAACTGGACAATCTCTTTCAAGTATTCAGGTTTCTAACGAAATTAAACTCATCTGTTACAAAGGCATTTCATTTTTAAACTTATTACAACTCCGCACTTTTGTGCATTCAAGATGCATCATTCAAAGCGACGCCATCAACTTTCAACCATTTCTGCCTTCATTTGATATTTTTCATGC